>CM036324.1:1618104-2035604 GCA_020567845.1 Rhododendron henanense subsp. lingbaoense
CACCGTGCTGCACACTTCCGAACCGTCAGATCGTGTATATGATGGCTCGGATCTCATCTCGGCAATGCACAGCTCTTGATCGTTTGTTGCCGAGATGAGATCGGAGGTCCGTAGCACGGTGCTATGCACCTTACAGCACCAACCCGAATTCCTGCCTTCAAAAAACAAACGGCCCTCCAAAACTTGTTTAGCAAATCAAGGTTTGAATCTTGCCACATTCCAGATTCCACCCAAAAAATTGCCACTTCAATTTCTCTTTCTTTGTACAAATTCCCAAATGCTAAAATCTCAATATGAACCACCCACTTTTTCAAGCAGTTAGGACCGACCTCGTTTGCCCGACTGCCCGTATCGTATCGTAGAAACAAATACAGTAAATCAAGAAGCAGAGGATTTGGTAAGGTAAGTGGGCAACTTGAATGTGACAATGATATGGTAGTTGTGGGACTTCAGAATGGTTTTTAATTTGCCCATGCTCTGAAAAACTGAGCAATCAAATCAAATGTTGTCATTTCTGAAATTACCCTCCAACTATCTACTGAGAAAGACATAAATATAGAATGCACGACCACAATAGAAATATACAACTGCAAGACCAATGTTAAGAGAGATATAATCCCATGAGACGAGTAATTCCACATGCTATTAATAGCGACGAAATTACAATCTATATCTATAATCTATCTATCTATATATTTTTTTTTTGGAAAGCATCTATCTATCTATCTATATAAATATACTATGCAAATGTAATAGAAGTCAAAAGCCTCTAAACCCTTAATGGGACACTATCACGTGGTATTCTAAATTCATTTTTCACATGCATATGTCTTCCAGTGCATAGAATAAGACTAAAGCTAGGGTGAATCGAACACGGAACCAAAAATAATAATAATAATAATAATTTTTGCAACTAGCGTTGTACCCATTCGATACATGGGGCCCAATTGGTTTTTTAATCTCGTGCATCGAACGAGCACAAATGCTAAAGAGCAGGGAAAGAACCATATTTCATAATAGAAAATTACTCTTAGGTCCATTATGTGAACTTCATAAGCCCACAAGTCCACCTATTAATTTTGTAAGGTCTCAAGTCCATTTTAGAGTACCCTAGAGTAGGGTAGGGTACCCTAAGGTTTAGGCACTTTCATAAGATTTTAGGATGCACTTTTTTATTATAGGATACCCTAGCGTAGGGTACCCCAGAGTTTAGGCACTTTTATAGGGTTTGAGGGTATACTTTCCTATTATAGGGTTTTAGTGGTTTATGCACTTTCATAGGATTTAGGATTTTAGGCACTTTCATAGGGTACCATAGAGTTTAGGTTGTGTGGACTTGTAGCTTTACAAAACAATTAAGTGGACATGTTTAATAGTGGACCTAATGACCTATCACTAAATCTCCCATTTCAGAAGGCGAGGGTGGTTTAAATTAGACATATACCAAAGTAGTTACAGTAAACTAACTGAATTTGATAAAACTACAGCAGTTTCATGCTCAAGCAGTTTTTTTCCCTTTGCTAGGGAAGAAGGGTGGAGGACGGGGCAGCCGGGCATAGCAACCCTTCTTTGGGCGTGACCATAGGGACCCCAGACCCGCAGCGGGTCTCGGAAGGGACCAGAGAGCCATAGTAACTACCGCCCCACCAAGGACTAGTGGACCACAACCGAACTTCGCAGGAGGACCAAGTTCGAGAAGGCGTCATTAGCATGACTCAAACCCGTGACCTCCTGGCCTCCCAAACCCTCTGGGAGTGAGCCATGAGCCACTAGGCTACCACCCCTGGTGGTTCATGTTCAAGTAGTTGCAGTCAGCGGTTGAGCCATGAGTGTCACTCATCAAGAATCATACAACCAATCTACAGAGAAATCAAATACCTCAAATATCAATGCAATCACCAACCTATTGTTATTACCAACATACAGGCCATCCAGAGTATGTTGGCATCATTTAACAAAAATGATGACAGAAATCAATTTAGTAGGACAGAAATCAATTTAGTAGGCCAAGTGCAATTTTTGTAAGGTTTTTTTTATTTTTTATTTATAGGTTTTTTAGGTTTAAATGGGGTCAATGCCCTCCAACAAGTTGAAAGATTATGTAAGATTTTCATGGCATGCCTTTTAAATGCCTTAAGAGCACAAACTGGTCCTCTCAACAAGCATCATCTACAGAAATAACACACTTTTTTCTCCAGTGTCAATACTCATTCACTCAAAGAGCTAAGCACCATCTCTAACCCTTCTGAACTCATCAGCCATGGAGTTCTTTGGGAAACAAACTCTCTGGAGCTTCATGGATGAAGAAAGAAAGAACATAAACTTACCTAGGAGACTCTCCTTCGGAAATCACGAATCTGATCCCCGCTACACTTCCGCTAGAACATCTTCTGCTTCTGCCACATCAATTCCACTATGGCCCACGAGCCCTGAGACTCCGTGGACCCTATCCCCCGTGCGGACGTCTCCTAACCCCTCTCTTCTCTACCATTGCTTAGCCTCGCTCCATCGACATGAAGGTAACATCTTCTCTATCACAGTCTCAAAAGATTTTATCTTCACTGGCTCTGAAAGTAGTAGAATATACGCTTGGAAGCAACCGGATTGCACTGAGATGGGCTACATCAAGGCTAATTCTAATGAAGTACGAGCCATTTTGGCTTATGGAAAAGTGTTATTTACTACACACGGTGATCGGAAAATACGTGTGTGGGACGTCTCTCTGAAGGAGAATTTCCGACCAAAGAAGATAACCACCCTACCACGAAAAAGTTCATTCTTTGCGTTTCCAAGGAAGAATACGCATACACACAAAGACTTCATCTCTTGCATAGCTTACAACCATGCAGAAAAGCTATTGTACACAGGTTCATGGGACAAAACAGTCAAAACTTGGAAAGTTTCAGACAGGCAATGTGTAGATTCGTTTGTGGCTCATGACGGGCTTGTTAATGCGATAGTAATCAACCAACTAGACGGGTGCGTCTTTACTTGCTCCTCGGATGGTACGGTCAAAATCTGGAGAAGGGTTTTCGGAGAAAGCTCCCATATTCTAACTATGACGCTGAAGTTCCAACCCTCCCCGGTCAATGCCTTGGCATTGAGCTCTTCACTTAGTGGGTGTTTTCTCTACTCTGGCTCCTCAGATGGGCTTATCAACTTCTGGGAAAAGGAGAAGATGTCTGGGAGATTCAACCATGGAGGATTTCTACATGGTCATCATTTCTCTGTTCTCTGCTTAGTAGAGATAGGGGACTTAGTCCTTAGCGGTTCTGAGGATGCGACTATAAGGGTGTGGAGGAGAGAGGAAGGAAATGCATACCATTCATGTCTAGCAGTAATGGATGGCCATCATGGACCAGTGAGGTGCTTAGCAGCTTCTTTGGAAACCGAGGATATTGTAATGGGTTTGTTAGTATATAGTGCGAGCTTAGATCAAACCTTCAAGGTCTGGAGAGTGAAAGTTTATCCTAGTGAGAAGGCGAATGCGGAAAACGCGGTGGCAAATGGTCAGCAGTTGGAGATAGCGGAATGCCAGATGAGTCCAGTATTATCGCCTTCTTGGGTAGAGAGGAAGATACAAGGCAGCCACTTCTAGGAGAAAAAGAATAACAGGGCAAGACTTGGATCCATGCGAGGTTCCATAGTTTTATCGTATTTATGCCATTGTTGGGTCAAGTTTATATGTTCAAACATTACTTATGTTGTGGCTAACTGTTTGCAACATCGAACTTTGACTTCCTAGATTTTACTATCATTGTTAATCTTAGTTGATAGTCCTCTTCAAAGGGGATGAGTTGCAGACAAACAGCTCCTTGTGCTCAGCCGTGTTGCCTAGGGGCAAAATAAAAACCGAAAAAACCAGAAAAAACAAAAACAAACTGGTTTGGTTTAGTTTTGAAACTCTGCTGGTTCGCTTTGGTTTCTCAATTTAGTAAAAATTACATTCAGTTTCAGTTTTGGGGTTTTGTCAAGAAATTTTGTTCGTACCAAACCGAATTTAAGTGCACGGACTGTTTCCACAAGGTGTATTGGACTATTGGTGTGTAATATTTAAGGACAAACAAAATAAAAAATCCTGACCCACTTACCCAGCAAGCAGCACCACTAGATCTTAACTATTGAACTATCCGCCACACGACTTGAGCCACCCCCTCTCACCAATCGAACTCTCTTGTCTACATCATTTTTGAAACCCTAATATCTTTCAGTTCTGTCAGATTTAGGGATGTTGAAACCCTAATACTAGATTTGTACGAAAAGTCAATAACTTCAATACTAGTAGTGAATCTCTACACATCCTGTGACAAATTGGGACGATATTGCAAGATCCGAAACCTAAGCTTTTACATTCAAGCAGTAATCTTCTAACTTACTAACCCACTATCATCCTACCCGCGGCAAAAAAACATAAAACGTTACATTCACAACCCACTCCCTCGCATTAAGCATTTTGGATACTTCCAAAACACTAGTAGACTTAGCAAGCTTAAATATGAATCCATCATATTTGTCTTCCTTTTAGTTGTTTTTGAGAATTGGGTGTAAACTGCACTTCTAGAGTCATGATAGGGGGATCGGGCATTATACAGTTTATAGTAGCTTCATGCATAATATGTGAGGGAAGGCATCAAAAATTCCGAATTATAGACCAAATATTTGAACCATCAACTTCAACATGATACCCTGGCGAGCCAACGAAGATCTCTTAGTGACATAAAGCACAAAAAAGTTGAACTACCATTGGTGCCACGCTAGAATACAAAGCAATACACACAAGTACACAACAATAATCATTGCCAAAGAACCAAATATTTCTTGTGTGATTTATTCCTAATAAAAGTCATACAAGCCATTGATTCCTCCTAGGAAAAAATTCAATCTACTTGCATAGTTACAGGAAACGGAATGGAAGCACAACAATGGTAATATCCACTTTCATCATATACAAACCTTTGTGAAAGATGAGCTTCACGGATAAGGTAATCGCCCCATTCTTCAGAACCAAATTGCTTGAAAATGGCTCGTGCATCAAATGAATCCAACTTTTTTGTCCATCTTCCCCTGAGCATTCAAGTCCCCAATATTAGCCAGACCAGTGAGCAATTGAGCACAACTTCTAGAGAAATAACACAGCCAGAACTGAAATGAAAAGAGAGAAGAAAATATGAAAAGAAAGTAGGGAGACAAATGCAGTACCGTTTCCTGTGCCTTGCATTCATCACAGTGGCGTGCAACTGCATGAAAGATACCACCAATGGAAGTATTACTAAAACATGAGAGACCACACAAGACTTACATGTTTAGAGAGAGAACAACTAAGTAGAAACAAATACAAAGACTAGTAACACAACCAACTGGTTACTTCACATACTTCAGGTTTGAAATCATCCGTAAAGATACAAAAGGGCACAACTCTCATAAAATTTACATGAACTTCGGAAAAGTGTTTAAGGTGCAGTCCAATCTCTAGTTAACTTGCAATATCAAAGCCACACATACATATGATTCAATTCAGACCCATCTATACTAGCATGTCTCCAGCCAAATTCCCTCTAAACAGGGTAGTAGAGTAGCCTCACTTCCAAGGATAGAAAGTAGAGAGTAAAGACAGTGACAGTGAGCATAATGTCGACAAACCTTAAACCTAAAATGCCCTAAAAATATTGTTTGGACTTTGGAGCAACAGTGGTTAAGTGTCTCAATGCGTGCATGCATATGAGCATTCAAAAAAGATGGATTAAAATTAGACTGCAACATATCAAAATGTAGCATTTGATGAGGCATAGTTTCATCGGAAGAGTACTGTAGGGGTGAAAAGGAACACAAAGATGGATTACTTTTAAAGGTTATATACCATACCTTCAACTTTTGTTCGCCGTCTTTATCAAGAACAAGCCCAGCTTTGACAAATGCGTCAAAAATGATTTCTAATAAATCTCAAGAATCACAAAGAAGCCAGGTAGAGTACTACTTAAACTCGATAAATTACTGAAGTAATATAGAGGCCATGAAGAAAGGATACGACAAGCACGTGAAAGTCTGCCCTTGCCACCAATTTCTTCAACAGGAATGTATACTACATGTGCTTTTGCCAATGTGCCTCTCATGCATTCCTGAAAAAATGAAATACTTAACTCCCAAAACCATATACATAACAAAATAAACAAGGAAATCAAGCGAAAAGAAAAATTCCCCGAAGAGTGAAGACACCAGTCCATGCAATCACAAGCAAGATCATGTAAAGGAGTCTTGCTAAGGGGGAAGGTAGATCTGTAGTGGTGCTTCAGGGAATGAGAACTATGTTTCTTCAAAGAAATTGGGACAGTGGGGAACATAGAGATCAAACCTTCTCCTAAAATGAGGGCTACTTAAAAGCCAGATTTTGAGGCTGCTTAGAGTCGACTTGAATAAGCGAATATCATGCCAAACAAGCAATTATTAAGTCCTATTAGCAACAAAATGAAGTAAGGGTAGAATCTTACTAGCCCCTTCAGCCTCACAGAAACAGGCTCCTGGCGCAAAGCTTCCAATACTTCCGAGGAGACAGTCTAGATAAAGGACAAGAAAAACTTCATCGTTAAGCAAGCCCATTGTCAGAAAATATTTGTTGAATATGCAAAATCCCACCTGCAAAACCTCAGCAGCTGCATCAACTCGATCCTTGTTCCACAACTTCAGCATGAATATGGTTAAGTGGATCATCTTGGGTTCAATAAATATTGACTTCTCAATTCGCAAATCTGTCAAAAGAAAGGTGAATTTACGAAATCTTGCAGGAGAACGAAAAAGAAAGAATGCAACTGCTAGGCTTAATTCAGATGCCAATAATCATCAATCAATCAAAGGCACAAAGTCAAGTAGGCAATATAATAGTTACTAGGAACACAACCAAACACCCACCTTCCTACCATTATATCTCAAATAATAAGAGTCATCAAACGAATAGAAGAATATATGGCTACTGCAAGTGATCAATGAAAGAACATCTGATGAGTGGTATACAGCTTTTTTCATACCAGAAGGCTTCGATGCTCTAGTTGGGTAGCTTACGCGATGTATGTTTGTTATGTCCACTTTAACATGGTCATTATCATCTTCAACCTTAAGCTTAACTGCAACATCTGATCCTCTATCTGACTCTTGGCCCTTATCTTCCTCTTCTGAAGTATCTCCATTGGCATCCCTGTCCAGATTCTCATTCTGATAAGCATTACTAGATCCCAGTATGGACTTCTGAAAATTGAGAAGCTTATCAACCAGTTCGGGGTGTATGGCCAAAGGAAGTGATACGAAGTGAGAGTATTCTAGACTTGGGCTTTTTACTGCCTGCTCACAAAACAACCACATGTATATCAAATATTCCACGTGTGTCCAAGAGGAAATAAACAATAAATATGATTGAAAAGGAAATAACATGCTTATAGTTGTGATAATGTTTACAAGTAAATGGTCAAGCGACTCAAGCTTATTTAAAGTTTTCAACTAATTGAGAACAAGTTATATAACACTTGTTAAACTCAGGGGGTCAATACGAATATTCAAGAAAAAAGAGAGGCAGCAATTGCAAAATATGAAACTTTTGAAGTCGCATAAAAGACTAGGCGGCAACTTATTCAGCATCATTAATGGAATATATTACCTAGACAGGGATTCGTGCTTAATATTAAAAAATAGATTTTTCTTTCCATGTAATCAGCAATAGCATAGCCATTTCAATCCACTCTTACGTTGCTTCAATAAATCAGATGCATAGCACAACTCATGGATTCTTTAAAATTATTCGAATTCAGAAGTAAAAGTAGGTATTCAAGTTTAAATCACATGTTTCCAGATAATTAGAGAAAATGTAACTGACCTCATCAATTATCACTTGTATTCTTTCTGAAGCTCTAGTCACAACTGCTGCAGAAATGCCTTCAATAACTGCCATAATTAATTGTTTGAAAGTTACTTGAACTCGTGACAACAAGAAAGAGAAGGTAGCTGTAGCGGAAAAATAGTTTTGTCCAACCAAAAAAAAAAAGCACCTAGCATACTGCCAAACCCATCAAAATTTGTGACTACACTAAAAATCGTACTGATGCAGCCAACATATACGCTATATCCTCCATTGTTTCAAAATCAAGTAGTGCTAAGAATACTTTTAACACATCTGCAGAGGGCTACAGAGTACAGACCCAGGTAGTTGCTCTTAAATCTAAAATTTCTTCCATATAAACAAGTGAATGCACTGTAACGGTAAAGTTAATCAACAAAAGAGCAAATAAGAAACAGGAAAACTTTAATGATGATGACTGATGAGTAAACAAAAAAACAAGTAGCAGAGCAGATGAACCAGGCAAGCAAAGTACTAAATGTCTTGACTTTGGCATGGTTGATTGTTAAAACGTGCTCTTGCCAAGTATTACACATTTTAAGCACGGTTTTGTAAGGTCAAAGGAGTAAAATACATTTTTTCCACTGCAATTGTCAGCACTAAATTGGTAGTACTTAATACTAGAAAGAAGCACCAAACTCAACTTTCTATGAACTTATCGCACTCAGTAAAAGGGCTGTCTTTTGATGCATCCCATACAATTTTGTGTTCAAGTACTGAGAAAGCAGAAAGACGACTTTTCAAGTATTTACTTCATCACCATCATACACCACCCCATAGCCTTACAGGAATCAAAACTAACACCTTTTGAGATTTGGCCCCGTTACTAAAATGAGCTTCAAAATTAAGCTTGAAGTGAGTTCGATTACTTTACAAAAGAAATCTTTGGAGGATTACACCAGGGATAATCTCAGGTCAATAGTGGCACAGACCACAATCATCAAGTGTACTAAACAAACATGAAGCTTGAATTCGACCAACAAAAAAAAAAAAAAAAAGCTCTCAACAACAGGGTATAAGGTAAAATAACTTATTAAGAAGAAGTATTGTACCGATAAAATCCTCCTCCTTTGATGAGGGAAATATGATTTTAACTCCGATCTCCTCTTCGATACTTTTCTGTGTAGATCCCCTGGAAGGAATTTAAGGAAAGACAGTCAATATTGGATCTTTATGCTTCTGTATTCGATATATTTTTAACTCTAAGAAATCACATGATGAAAACTGTACCCTTTTCCTTTGATGAAACGCATTAAGCTCGCTCCTACCTGCATATGAAATGCACACACGCACCACAACTTGAACCATCAAGATGAAGAAAGTGCAAGCAACAACATCAAGGATTGAATTTAATAGGCTGCCCCTTCCACATGTATTTAAATACAAATAGGAAAAGTACAATTGTAAGATTCTTATGCTAAGAGCCCAAGAGTGTATAGTGATGGCACAAATGTTGGGACTAGTGCTAGTGGGCGATTGGGAAGTTGGAGGAGGTGAAGAAAAAGTCCACAAACATGTAGAGATTGAAACATGGATAATAGTATACGACACTAAAAATGGCCGATAGCTCTTCCTGATTCGGTGAAGTTATTCAATAAAAAAGTCCACAAACATGTGAACCACAGCATTGAGAAAGCTTGAGTGCATTTTCAGATGAGGCAGATAAGCAGAAAGGTTAAGCATGAAAAGAATAGGGTTACCAAATATTTAGTAACTCTTGGGCTCACTAGAGGAACTTTATCGAAAAAGATTGCAGCAGAGTATAAGGAGAGGCTAGTGTTAGCAAAGCCTAAATCTTTGACAGAACTCTGTAGCGAGATTTATTGTTTCAAACCCAAGTCCCTGAATTGTATCTTTTTCTTCACACTGGAAGCACTCCTCAAGTAAATGACTTGCTTGGTTTCCGATGATCTACTTTTTAAGTTGAAAAGAAAGGGAAAAACTATTCATATGCAAATAATTATTGCCATACGAGTAATTGACTTTGATTAAGAATCACATAACATCACCACCAGTGATCACTATAGCCTCTAAACTGGGCACAACACACGCATTCACATAGGGGGCACCTCATCCACATGCTGTCTTTAGAATGGCCAACATTCATAGGACTAGAAATTTATTGCTACACCTCTACTGTTTGATGTGTAGATTTATAGACATGCCACATACCTTTACTGAAATTGAATGCTTTTCATCAGAGGGCGCTGATCCACCTTCTGGAGCTCTGCCTTGACCGTTGTCCTGAAATGATCTAGAACCTAAAATTGGATCAGCTGGTTCATTTGCTGCTTCACCATCATCAAGGGTATGTTGAGCATCTAAACTGCTACTAGAAATGCTATAGTTAACTTCTTGAACTTGAATTTCATCTTCTACTTTCCTACCACCATCCAAATCATGCAGATCTTCAAATCCAGCCTGTAGTTGCTTGACCGAGCAATCTGCAAATTCAAACCACCAAACGCACAAGCTACCCTAAATACGACTTAAACAACATAATATCTAAAGTTTCACAAATTTTCTAAGGGAATTGTTGATTGAAAGCTTCACTTATCGAAAGGAGACAACAAAAGCTGCAATTAATCCTTTTTTGGTTGGTTGCATTAGGCGACGGGAAAAAAAAAAAAAAGAACTGGAGAAAACATAAAAACCACATCGGAATACATTTGTGGTAGTGGCTAGAGAGAGGGAGGAACAAAGAGAGGGCTCATCATGTTTTACCCCAGACGAACAAAGGTAGAAAGATAAAAACTGAAAAGGAAACGGCAGGACTATGCTTTAGTACATGGGTGACATCCCCATGAGGCCTTTTCAATACATTTGTTACTCATCAACAAAAAAGCAAGACAATAAGGGAAAGTACGCAGCCAGGAAACATCTGTCAGTCAAAGCTAGCAAACATATACCATCGCGAATAACTAATCACAAATACATAAGCACATTCTTCAATTTTACTTGAAAAGATGTAAAGTAACACACAAAATCGAAGGACTTTGACAACTTTTTTGGAAGTAAGAGAGTTGAACGAATTTGACAACTGGATGGAAAAGAAATGCATTTGGAGGCAGTTCCCCATATGATAACAAATAATTTCTTAAAAAGATGTTATACTAGATACCTCACCTTGAGAGGAGCTAGATTGAGTACAGACTGGTCTCCATATTGGATTAACTGTTTTTCGCCTTTTCAAATCCATAACACATCGCCTATCTTTTGCCCCACCAACTTTCCACTCATAGCTTAGATCACGGCATTCCTGTCACAAAACTTAGCGGCAACAATTCAGTTAACGATGAACTCCAATAAAATTCAACGTCAAAGCATATGTCAAGAAACCAAAACTCACAATAGCGCCATATAACATAAAAGAAACAAAAAAACAAAAGTGTGCTTTCAAATGGGAGATTCTTTTCCTTCATTTCTAAGAAATGTTTCTCTGTCCCTCAATATCATTTAATTTAGTCATCCAAATGGGGGATTAGCTAATGCCATATGGAATGTGGTATCAGCTAGTCCCTTCCCTCCAAATTATCTTTCCTCTTCGTCCACCGGTAAAAAATAACCCCCTCCTTTTGTTTCATACTTTACCCCACTCCAACTAAACATTGTATGACTACAATATCTATTACCCCATCCAAAGGACATCAAATTTGACATGCCATGAGGACGAATAGGCATTTGCAACAGTTCCAACCAAACTGCATCTCTCCTCTCATGTCGAATTTGGACAGTCAAAAAACAAAGGTGTCAATTTTTTTTTTCCGTGTTTGATTACTTCATTGAATGGGACAGTAATCATCTTCAAAACTTCATAAAATATAAGAAGCAAAAATATTATAAGAACAAATATATTTAAGCAACAAATTTGGCATACGAGTTGGAGTGTGAGTGTGCATTTCAAACTTCCACATAAGCATTCAAGAAAAGAAATTGGCAATTCCACATTTGAAGCAAAGGATTAATTAAGAAATCAAATGTGCATACCATCTCAATCCTGACAAAAAATTTCTGGTTGGTAAAATGAGAACTTTAAAATAATGTGTGGTGGCCGGGCTCAGAGAGGAGACCCAGGGGACGGCCACGACACTCTGGTAAACAGTCGAACCCGAGATCTTTAGGGCTGACTGGCAGCGCACAGTCCGCTCGGTGTACCTCTGCCGGACCCTATCTGCCGAGCTGCGTTCATCCGACACCGGCAGCGCACAGTCCGCTCGGTTTACCTTCGCCGGACCCTTTCTACCAAGACGAATTCACCCGGCCCAAGTAAGAACCGGGACGTAGCTTTAGTATGACAGTCGTGCTCGGCGACATCCTGCCGTCCGGCGAGGTCTCGCCAGACCAAGAGTTACTTAAGAGCATCCCGAACATATCCGGGCGATATCGATTGGTAGAACAGTTAACCACCGAGCCACCCCGCCCCCTGACTTGGAGAGGAAGTCAGGAATAGTTGGGCAAAGGGGAAAGAGAGGTGCCACGTCAGCTAGATGACAGCTAGCACGATCCTACCCGTCTGCATAAGTACATCACGGGCTGGCTCGATCCTGCCCGTCCGTCCAGGGTTAGCCCTAATCATCGAGCGCGTGGTGGGCACGCGTGATTTGGGCTCCAGATTATCATTGCCTATAAAAGGAGTGCCCCTCTGCAGAAAGAAGGTAATCTTTTCTTAACCTAGAAATTACCCAGAGCTTTTCCCATCCCTTCAACTACTAACTTGATCGTCAGAGTGCCTCCCCCGGACCCCCAACGATCCAGGCTAGGCGCTAACGCGGGTGTTACGTGTGCAGAACGATCTCCCCGCTCGAGGGATCTAGAAAGTTCGACCGGAGAAAGCGCACCCCACATAATGCATCTTTGTCAAATAAAAAATCAAACTTCCTGCCGCTAGTTACTAAAAATCAATGAGTTTTATAATCTATCAAAAAACGTTAGAATTTTTTCTGTCATAAAAACGCATTATCTTAAAGTACTTGTTTTGCAGACTAGACAATCTTTTTGGGAGGGATGGAGTAACAAGCTCCGATTTCATTTAATGAGGTCTCCTCATTTAGCCTCAGCAATCAAACCGATCCTAATTCCTTTACAAAGCTAGATACAAGCGTGCGACCAGAGAGAGAGTGATAAAACCTGTAAGTAGTGAATAGGTGCCGACGATAAAACGTACAAATTTGAAAATTTCCAAGCTCGGTCGACCCTGAGAAGAAAATACCACGCTAATCCGTCCGTAACTTATATATACGCGTATATATCTTCGAATCATGATGAGAGTAGTCAGTGGGAAGTGAGTTGAAATGAAGCCCTAGAGAGAGAGAGAGAGAGAGAGAGAGAGAGAGAGAGAGGACCTGAATAGAGACCTGCAAGCGATCATCACCGCCGCGCCGAGTATGAGTGAGAGTCTGAGAGATTAATAATCAGCGGTTTTAGTGGTAGCGGCGTCCCACGGGTGGGATGGATCACAGTTGAATGCACTTTGCACCCCGTTCCTTTACTTAATTGAGTACCGGTCCCTCGGTTTTCAATTATAAAATCAACCCACCGCATTGGTTGGATTCGTATAATGCTATTGCCAATAATTGAATTGAAAATGGCAAAATAGCACACATTGCAATACATTTTTTTACACTTTTTTCACACACTTTTATAGTCTTTTCACACATTTCAGCGCATTTTTTCAACCTTTTTTTTTTAATCCAAAAGTCATTAACCTTAATAACAGCCTAGTGAGTTGTTTTTAGCATTTTCCTTAATTTATTTATTTGTATTTTATTGTGAAGTGGGATGAGTTGATGGATTTTAGTTACTGATAGACTTGATTCCCCTTCATTAGTTGCTGCTTTACCGTAGTCTTTTTCAGCCTCATTTGCCTTGTCATGTTATCCCTAAATGGCTTTCTGATAATTCACCATGACATATGAAAATTTTAATTTTTTTTTGACTTTGTTCTATGCTTTCTCTGTTTATTCAACTAAAAATTTGCAAAAGATATTTAATGATCGGGTTGCTTTCCTAGAAATTTAGAAAATCAATAATCTCCTTTTTTAACAGAAGAAAATCAATAATCATGGGATTGTGTATTCATCTAATCAATTGAGTAGATGTACCCATTGAAAAATCCCACATTGGAGTAGAAATCATGATTTTTTTTTTAATTAGCGCAAGACATGAGTTTTATACATGGGCCTATATGTGAATTTCTATTCTGTAGGAAGAAAATGGAAAATGGTTCATGATCCCAGACCACCGAGGAGGCATACAATCATACAGTGTTCAATGTTCATGAAGAACTAAATAGTTACTCTTCAAACTGTAAGGACGAACGACTGTCTAGTCATCCTCGAACACCAAGACGATCCGGAGAAAAGAAAACAAGAGTTGGGCAAATGGTTCGATACATACTACTATCGAATTGTACGATCCAATCCACGAGACAGTGTAATCTTGTGCGATCCGGCCAATCCAAGAGACGCTTGTATTAAGCCCATGTAAGGTTGTATTTTTTCACCAAGTTTATATGATCCGAACCTGGTATTCAAGCCGGGTTTTCACCAAGTGTATAGAGTGCAAATGAGGGATGCAATGCAAGCAACATGAACTCCATTTGATTACTGATTAGAGTAAGCTTTGCTTGTCTAAATCTTTCATAAGCAAAATCTTTCATAAGCAATATCTGAAGGAGAGAGCTTCACATTTTAAATCAACTAACACTCGATTTACAAACACTTTTATATAGAGGAATACAGATCAAGAGAAAAAATCGAATAACCAAACATAACCATCTTTTTACTAATCGGCAAAACATCGATCTGGACACCTCCAGTTATACACCTGCCTGGTACGACAGAATTCCAATCCAAGAAATACTACAGGCCTAAAATAGGAAAACATTCAAGATTCGAAACCAGATGGCCAACCCAAAAACAAAAACCTTTCGCCTTTTTAAGAATAATCGCTTTCTTTGTTTTCCAGGTACTCAATTGCGGTTCTTGCACTTCTCCATGGCCCTTGGAGCTACAAAAAACAGAATCAGTGAAGTTATTACAAGCCCATAAGTAACACACAGATCTTCTATTCCGCCCAAAAAATTCATCTCCCAATGCACTCTAACTGCAAGATCATGCATAAAGATTCTCACCACATCGGGAGGCTAGCTGTGCATTGGGACATGGGAACAAGCAGACCAAATTTTTTGGTATGAGGGGTCGCCAGCCGATAAGTAAAGATACAGTCAATGGCTCAAAGGGTAAAAGAAAATAGATGGTTTTAGTGATTGGATATTATGCTCTGAGGAATCTTGGTTATGTTGGAAAGACGAGGAACTTTATAATAGAAGTGACAAAAATCAAATATGGGTAGAAGTAGAGTGGCATACCTAGGCCAATTGCCTCTGAGCCTTTCATGATCCTCATTCTCTTACATGAATCAATGAACATCCTGTGATAAAAAAATATATAACAACAAACCATATCGGTAAAAAAGCAACAGCAAAAGAAAAGAAACTCTCATATAGCCGTATCAATTAACAGATGATTGTAACTTGTAGGAGACCATGTCAAGTACCAGATTAACATGGCCCCAACTATTATAAGTTACATGTACCATCATTTTAAGTACAAGATCGCTATTGTAGCCAACTATGAAAAGCAGGACAAGCAACAATAAAAATTGAACATTTCAAATACGGGGAATTGGAAAGAGAACTTACTCCCACGGAACATCACCAACAAGCATCCAATCACCATCCTTATCTTCATAAGTAAGCACATACTCAGAGCCGTGGAGAAGATCCTTTAAGTGACTTTCACTAAGCCCATGAGAACCGCACTGCCCTGATTTCAGATTCATGCACGAAACTCAAATTAACACCCAGCACAATGACACAACAATTCCTTAATACATTCACAACAGTACATCTGTCAACATGTAACCCTATCTTTGAGCACATGCTAGACCAAAAAACCACACCAATGGGAATATCACAGTTTGTAATTTGTGAATACAGGTTAATCATAACAGGATAAGAGCAATGATGCCTGATGCCCAATATTGCAACTAAGAGAAGCATCAAAACGAAAGGCTAAAAATAAATAAACCAACTGCCCTAACATTACCTCCAAAGTAAAGATCAAAGAAGCTACTTGTACTGGTTTACCAGAAATAATGACATTATTAAGAGGACGAAAGCAACCCAATTACATCATTCTTTCTACCTAATAGTACTAAGTTAAATTTTGAACTATGGACTTACGTGTTAGAGGATGAAACCAGCCCAAGTACATCATTCGTTCTACCTAATAGTACTTTGTTAAATTTCGAACTATGGACTTAGGTGTTAGAGAATACATTTGCTACCATAAATCATGTCGATTCATGTCGACATACATTTAAGTAAAAGTCTTTTCGATAAGTTAAGTATATTTCTAGGCTCTAGCTCATAAGTAGCTAAGTAATTCTTGCGAAGCAAAAATAAAAAAAATCAACAGAGACTAAGTTGATTTCTCAACTCAAAAACTAATATGAACCAAACTGCAAAACTGCATATAGGATAGACTAGGAGCTAAGGGTAAACAGTGAAATTAAACAGCCAAAAATTTCTCTTTGACAACATAGGAGGAGAAACTATAACAGATTAAGCCTTATTTACGAGTCTGCAAAAAATGCTATCATCTCTGTCGAGCTGTTCCGACTAACCTAGCTAAAGAAAACAGGTGCGCTTTATGTGGGGTAAAATTGCGTCCTACAATTTCCATCAGTAAAAAAAAAATCAACTAAGTTAATCTATTGTACACAGATACAAACAATTCTTTATCTTTTGAGGGAGAGAGAGGGTACCAATTGTAAAACAGCTGAACATCTTCTCAAGGGCTGATGAGAGTTCTCTATAGTTGGAGTAGGTTTTGAGGTCAACCTTCCTTAGGTATGGAGCACCATCCATGCTAACCTTTATATAGAGGCACCCAGAACCAGACTTCCCGTCATCGTCTGATTTCTTTGTCAAATTTGTGGCCATCGTATTCTTACGGAAGGATCGAACAGGCGGCCATCCTACCACCTGTGCCCTGTGACAGAGACAAAACATATTGTGAGCGCAGTAGTACATGTACCATGCACAGTGGCACCAGAATTCAAGAGGGAAAAAACATCCTGTCAATAATTTGAGAAAGAGGATGATAGAGCTAGAAGAGCAAAGAACATTAACAATAGAGGCATCACTTATTTGGAAAGATACTAAGGCTGTATTTGGATGAATGGATTTTTGGAGGAATTTATGGAGGGAAAAGAGGGGATGGAGGGGCGAAAAAGGCAAAATTCCTTATATGGTTTCCACGTCATTTTCCTTTCATTCAGAAATCCATCCAAGAATCCATTATCCAATTTTTCATTGTATCCTAAAGAAGTAAATTCCGAAAATCAAAACCCCAATCTTCTTCCTTTCCAACACTTTCCAGCAACCAAACCAGTAGCAGATGGAGAGAAAACCCAAACAAAACAGAAAAATGTACGTAAGCTGGCCGGACACCTGAGTTATAAAAAAAAACAGAAAATTGTATCCAGGAATCAAAAACTTGTACACGTATATAGACTCTGATAAGGCCAAACTGCCAAAGAACACTTCGAAAGCAAAGATAAATTACAGCAGAACACAAAAAATTCCGAACTGAAAGAGTAGAAAGAAACTCACTTGGCAGCAGGAGGAGTACTACCAAGCTGATTCACAGGAGAAACCTGAGTCGTCTTCTCTTCGACATGAGAAACGACTTCTTTCATATTACTCCCATCCAAACAAGGCTTCTGTGTGTTCTTATTCTCCGAACCATTTTTGCCCAAATCAGAATCAGATCCACCATTAACAGAGAAAACCCATTTGCCCGAACCATCAATGGCATCAGAAAACCCCCTCTTGGACCCAGATGAAAAGTTCTTCAAAGGGCTAAGGGAATAATACCCATTAGTCTTTTCCTCCTTATCTTTCCCAAATAGAGATACCCCAGCTCCAGCCTTTCTTTCAGGAGATTCTGAGCCAGGCAAACCAAGTCTCAGCTCAGTCTCCTTCAAATTCAAGACATTTTCCTTCTCAGCCTCAGTAGGGCTTCTATCCAGTGAAGAAGCCTCTGACAAGCCTATGTAATCTTGTTCCAGTGGCCTAGACATCAAATTTCAAACAGAAAGTATAACAACGCGAAATACAAACCCAGAAAACCTTGAAAGATATTGATTGAAGAAGTAGATGGCAAAGGGAAATGAGAATGGCTCAATGGTAAGCACAAAGAGATGGAAGATCCAACAAAGTGAGGCTCTTTTTAAGTGACCCCCCTGTAAAGTGGTGGTTTTGTTGATGCTGAAAAGAAGCTTCTTTGGCCTTTCTGTAGCAATTTTTTTTTCTATAGTACCTAATCCACCTGTTATAATAATGCAACATGTGTAAAGTAATTCGACATTAGAAATCAAGGAATATCACACTGTCTTACTTTTCAGAATGATACTGTAACAATACAAAAGCAAGTCTGCTCAAAGGACCCAACAAAAAAATGACAAAAAAAACCCGAGGGTTTATCTAGTGGTCAATGTCTGAGATATAAGAGTTTGTTGTCTCTTAATGTCCCAATTCCTTCGCAAGCGATTCATACGAAGCATTTGCTCCGACTCTTTAGGTGTGGCTTGGTAGTGGATGGTGAGTTTATGATCTCCAGAATTAATCAAAGTGCTCGTAAGTTAGTTCGGACACTAGGTTGTAAAAAAAAAAAAAAAAACAAGAAAACAAGATAGGTTAAATAAGTTGAGCAATTTAAAATGTATAAGATTAACTCACAGCAAGATGGCCAACAGTTCCTAATTAAAGGCATGACAGTCTAATTTGATTCAAAAAATCTGTACAGAGCATTTTTAGTTTACAGCCAACTGATGCTAGTTGGTGGACAAATCCACTAACCAACTAATGTGTCAAACAGCTAAGATGGTGTCTTTTCCATGAACACATGGTTGGCATTGTTACTTTAAAATGGGCATACACCAATTCATCACCAGTTTTTTTAGAAGCAAATCCTCTTTTGTTCCTTCTTAGCTTAACAATAAACCTACTAAGCATATTTTTCCCCCCCTTGTATTTTCAAACTCAATTAATTCGATTGCAAATCGAAGTCATAAATAAAAGAATACAACAGATTTAGAATAGACTGAATGTTTTATCTCGTGCATAATTTTGCAGATGAATAGACCACCAGATCGAAGTCGTGGTCGAGGAAATAGCCCTCGTGGCAGGGGTCGATCATCTAAGGTCACCCATGCAGATATTGAAGCCTACTTGAAGGCCAACAAACTACAATTCCCATCACTACAGGAAGCTGCTTCTGCATCTTCCCCATCACTTTCAATGAAAGAAGTGATTCAGAATGAAGATCTCTTCAAATCTCTGAAGACTACCGAGACAATTATGGTCTTAGAATCGAAAGACAAGCAATGGAGAAATGATCCTTGGGAAATTAAGTCCCAATACTTGGATACAATGAATTATCCAGTCCCCGAAGGGAAGTATAGATATATCTATGAAGCAATGCTCACAGAATCTGGATCCGTGGAAATTCGCCACACTTATGATAGCAAAATTGGACAAAAAAGTCATTTGGTATGTTCTAGAACTCGTCAACAATATTACAATGACGTCAAAAATTACATTGATCCAATACCCATTAAGGTAATTTCAAACCATGTATACTATGCTAGTAAAAAGAAAATAGAAACACTAAGTTGGATTTCATCTAGCTCAAAATAAATGTGTTGTGTGATTATGTATCGCACAAGGTATTCGTGGATTCCTTGGCCACTACAAGTGTGCGTGCGTTGGTGCATTAAACCAGCTAATATTCTCCCAAAATATCTTATTGGTTTGTTCTGACTTTAAATGGGACCCCGACTAGAGGATGATTAGATTAATCCTTTAGAATTAATCAGAGTGCACGTAAATTGGTCCGGAGACCTAATTATTAAAAATAATATTATAAAAGCCCTGTGCAGATACGAGGGGCACGACTTTTCCCATGTTTATTGCTGTTTTATGTTGCCTTACCCGGGTAAATTCCACGGTCAGGTCACTTCACTGGAGAATCCCCGGCAAAAGCTTTAGGTAAATAGTAAGCCAATTATACTTGCTTACTTTAATCAGAGAACGTACTAGCATACGCCGTACGCAGCTAAAATGCGCCGTGGCACAGGGCGTGCATACGTTTGTAAACAGAGAGGAATCGAGAGAGACGATCCTCAGTACGAAGAAGAAAGCGAACGAACGAACGAAACAGAATAAAACAACAGGGTCCTCTCTCTCCCTCTCTCTTGAATATTCAACTTATAAGACAAAATAATTCTACGATCTCGAGATGTAGAAATTGGAATATGCGCTTAATTTGTTTACTAAACGAGTTGATAATTTAAATGAGCTTTTTCTTTCCGATGAGACTGGTGGTGGCATTTTTTTTTTTTTTGAGTTGTTTAGAGTGGTGGCGGTGGTGGTATCTTTAAATGAGCTGTACATGAGCGAACTCGAGTAACTTGAATTTTTGATAATCATAAGTCCAACAAGCCGAGTATTAGCTTATTCGAACATATTGAAAGTTTAACGAATTTCCAAAAAAATATTCAAATTTGATTTGTTTTGCACTAATCTTGAACGACAAACGAACATAAGTCCAATGTTGAGTGGTTTTATTCCCACCTTGATAGTGTAAAATCGAGAATAATTTTGTTTGTCATCCTTTACCCATACAATTTTCACCCATTAGAGGAAGAGTAATGTTCACATTATTTAAAGGAGGATGAACAAAATTATTCTCCGAGCAAAAGCTTTAAGTAAATAGTAAACCAGTTAATTCTTAAACTTTGATCAAAGAAGTGAAGAACATACTAGCATACGCAGCTAAAATGCGCCGTGACACTGGGCGTACATTAGTAAACAGAGAGGAATCAAGATAGACGATCCACAGTATGACAGTACGAAGAAGAAAGCGAACGAACAGATTCACAACACGGTCCCCCCACTCTCCCTCTCTCTCTCTCTCTCTCTCTCTCTCTTGAATATTCAACATATAAGACAAATAATTCTACGATCTCAGATGTAAAAATTCAACCATGCGCTTAATTTGTTTACGAAACGAGTTGATCTTTAAATGAGCTTTAATCGAGCCACGTGTGCACAAATAAACTCGAGTAATTAATGCTCTGTTTGGTTTCGTTTTTGAAAAAAAAAATTGAGAGTAGTAGAGGTAATAAGTGGAGAGAGATAGAGAGATAAATGATTGGAAGTAAGAGGAATCTAGAGGTTTTAAAAAATAATTTTCAAAAACAAACAAGGCATAATTTTTGACAATCATAACCTGAACGAGCAGAGTATTAACTTATTTGAGCATGTTGAAAGTTTAAGTTGTTTAACGAGCTTCAAAAAAAAAATTACTCACACTTGATTTGTTTTGCACCGATCTTGAACGACAAACGAACGTAAGCCCAATGTTGAGTGGTTTGATTCATTTTATCCACCCTCATCGTGTAAAACTGAAAATGAAAATAAAATGACAAAACTTGACGGGAAAAGAACATTTAATTCTAATAACGAGCCACAAAACATGCTAGAATTTTGAATGGATAATCTTCTTAAGATTTTTCAAACAGAATGTTCTTTGTGGCTCGTTATTAGAATTGAATCGAATCGAATCGAATTGTGTTTTCATAATTGTTTAGTACTCTTTAATGAGCAAAACTTGAACAAAGCTAGCCCGCCTAAAAATAGAACCTCGAGCGCTGCTTGTGAACCACTCATTTTATGCAATTCTAAGTCACATAGAGCGCATGCATGAACGTGAGCGAAAATTAGCGTGAATGTGATTTTTTAAAAGCATCTTAGCCGATTAATAAAATCTAAAAGAGTGAGGATTGAGAACAAGATCGTGGAATCAATATTGAAAGTAACTATGCAAGATCGCAAAATCAATATTGTAGCCAGCCTATGTGAATCCAAAGAATGAACTTTGGAGACAACACAAAACACACGTACAAATGTATATACGCTCATCTTCTTGAAAGGGTCTACAGAGAAATATAAAATTTAAATACATTACGATCGAAACGTTAAAAAAAATTCATTTAAGACAAAATATATGTCCTGTTAAACCAAAATTGACAAATGTTTTGAATTATTCTTGCCTTTTCTAGACTTTTTCAATTTTTGTTCATATTTTTGTACCTTTTTAATTTGTCTAGTCGAGATAAATCAAATAGAATTGACACAAATATAAATATTTTTGAATAAGAAAACCCAATAATAAAGTTTGGCCAAACCACCCTTGTGTTTAGTTACAGATTAAACACAAGGCCATCTTTTTGGTGAAATTTTTGGTTTTGTCCTTATTTAATTTTTTCTCGTATTTGTTATAGTTTTGTGTGTCAAACTTTTGCGGATTAGTCGTTCGTCTCGACGAGAGGA
The DNA here is from genome assembly GCA_020567845.1 of Rhododendron henanense subsp. lingbaoense. Taxonomy (NCBI): domain Eukaryota; kingdom Viridiplantae; phylum Streptophyta; class Magnoliopsida; order Ericales; family Ericaceae; genus Rhododendron; species Rhododendron henanense. Next base: position 1,640,448 of record CM036324.1, read on the forward strand.
ATTGAAAAGTAAAAAAAATTATGTTTTTTATTCAGATATTTAGAAAAATATTCAAGATCAAGCCCAAAAAATTCCAAAAATTCATAATTTTCCAAAATCTTTGGATAAAAGTCATAAATTTTTTACTTTTCTGATTCCTCTCGTCAAGACGAACTAATAACTCACAAAAATTTAACGAAAAACTAACAAAAGCGAAAAAAATCTGAATAAGGACAAAAACCAAAGATCTCAAAAATCCCAAACAAAAACTCTGTGAAACGGGGCTGAGTAAAATCTAGAAGGAAAAAAAGTAAAAAAAAAAAAAAAAGAATAGGAAAAAAGAAAGAAAATACTTTGCTCGACCGTCGCAGTAACTTTTTCTTACCATTGTCTGTTGCTCTTTTGTCACGCCTCTATCTACCCGTAATTATTCGGCGGATCCGGAAAAGTAAAACGAGCATGCGGGTAAATCGGACGGTCAAAATAGTGAGCTACGGGAATATGAGTGGTTAAGATTCTCCGACGTCATTTTATGGTGGTTAGGGGACATAACGTTGTTCGGTGGTTGAGTTAGAACGGCAGTAAAGTAAGCTATGATTGATGTTTTCCAACTTTCATACCACCTTTTTTTCTTTTTTAAAGATATTTTGGACTATGTCAACCCGCAACCGGTTAATGAGTACGCAATCCACGTGCATCGCGTGGAGTTCATATGTATCAAACGATTTTATAAATGTGTATTGCCATAATCCAATCTGAAGGGCTAAGTATGTGACCGCCCTGTGATACGAATTAATCACCCGAGGCCGAATAAAATCCCAATTATAAAATATTTCCAAAATATCCAAGTGTATAAACTTAAAGAGCGAAAGTATGTGAATTAATTAAAATACATTAAGTACTGTATATATTGTAAACAAGGAACATAAATGTTCGCATAAACAACAACAATTGTGGCCCCATAATTATTTAGCAGGTCAGGAGCAACGTCACGTGGTGCTTCGGACCATTTCAGAACCACATATTTATGTGGAGTGGTTCGGAACACCACATGGTGGCGCTACTGGCCTACTTAGTAATTTCACAAATTCCACCCTATTAGATTTCGAGAACATGCATCAATTTGGCCAGTAATGTGATGGTTCAACCTTGACTTTAGACAGACAAATTTGGCTTGTTAGTTGCATTAGGAAAATGATCCTTGTGTTTCTCATGTGTGTATATAATATATTGCACACAGCATGCAAGTTGAAATATTTTAATGAATATCCACGACATTAGAATTTCACAAATTTTGTGCCCAACCAAGTTGGTCTGCTTGGTCTTTATTTATTTTCGTTTCTTTTTCCACCGAAACAAAATAATAATAATATTAATTATTATTATGTATTGTGTCCAACGAAGTTGGCATGGCAGGTCTTCATTTATTTTTCTTTGAGGTTTTAGGTAGAAACATAATTTTTTTTTTTACTGAACATGACTAATTTTTTCGATGAGATTTACATTTTGAATGACTTCCGATCATTGTTATGGACTTGAGAAGAATCCACCTCAATCCCACCGCTCACCTGCACGGGTCCTACTTAAAATGAGACCAAAGTTCTATATGTACTGACTCCAAAAGAGTTGATAGCGCCTGATAAGTTTCGAAACCGAAAGATTAGGACAAAGCAAACTACTAAATTTCATGCCTTGACCACTAGATCACCCATCCATAGTACGTAAAAGCCATGGAAACATCCCAATTCCAATACTCCCCCTTGTTCCTTACATTCTCACCTTTCCCTTCAAGATGTGGTGGAAAGGAGGCAACATCCCTCTGTGCCGAAAACTCCGACTTGTGTCTCTGTACCGATGAATTTTTTGCTTAAAACATATAAAAATAATAATAATCACACAATATGATGGTCGGAAAAACCCTCGGCACAGAGACACAGGAATTATCGGGACAAAGGAGATCAGACCCTAGTGGAAAGGGATTCATAAATTTGTTGGACTTTATAGTAGCTTTTTTCGCCTTACTATGAGGTTCTTGTTCATCTTTTATCCCAAAAGCGATTCCACCCAAGAACCATCATTACACCCATTATTTTTCCAAAAATTGATTGCTTACTGTTACTGCTGTTCCTTAATTTTAATTTCAAGACGCCTTAACCTCTTATCTCCCGCCCGGCCTTGACATTTCGCGAGCTTAAACGTTGATAAATCCACACATTAATCAGCTATTTTTAGACAACAAGAACCATGTCGGAAAGCACAGAGTCACATGGTACGAATTCCAAAATGGTTTTTATTCCTCAGTGCTTCAAAGATAGTGACAGAAACCTAATCATATCTCGATGAAAGCTGAGAATTGTACCTCACATTCAGCTGAACTATAGATTCATTTTTTGCAGCATCAGGGGACCCGCCAACCCAAATTAATTGCCAGTACATATATACTGTACATTATGCTACACCTAAGAGTTGTCACGTTCAAAGCAACACCTTTTTCTTAGTGTGTGGTTTGAAGTTCAAACTGAAAATCAAGTCGCAGAGGGGCGAATATGGTTGGGTTCGGGAAGCCTGATTCGGTTTGGTTTAGTTTGGATTGCGCCCCCGAAACCTAGACTATGATATTACGATAATTTATGATATTGAAAACATTAGGTTGCAAAAACTAGAAATTTATTCTGCAGGTTTTGCCGCAAATGTTGCTATGATGCAGAACTATTCTGCAACTACCATTCAAAAACATAGATTTCATAATCTAAGCTAATCGTAAGTCTAAATTTATGCTATTTTACGCTCTAAGATCTATAATCTTACCAAAAAAAATTAGCTCCCAAACGCCCCGTGATGTGGTGATGGGTGTGAGTAGATAAACCACCAGCGCAATCCCATGGTCTGTAGAAATGGCACGCTTAAACTCCAATTCCACTTTTTGGCCTTTTGATAATGGGAGCAATCGATGATTTTGTGTTAGTGGGAAGACATTGAAATGAAAACGCTCTTGTCTCTATCCTCATCAACTTTCACATCACAAATATCACAAGCAATTCCTATGAGAGAAAGGAAAAAGAGAAGGCAAAATATCACAAAAGTAATTCTACCCACCTATTTGATTATGACCAAGGCTTTTTAATTTGTAGTCGAAAATTAGAGCACGCCTTGCGGTCCGTTTTGGTTGATCATCACAACTCTCTCGTTGATGATTAGTATCGTTCATTTGTATGGCTTGCAGAGAAACTCACGTATGCAAAACTTTGTGATCTAACATTGATAGACACATGATCAAAACATATAATAATGTTGAAAGAAAAGATCGGTGGATATAAACCGTTCAGTTTTTCATCATGACAAATATAAGAACGATATAGGTGAAGAATCTCTAAGATTAACCGGTTAAAACATCATTGTGGAAATGAAAAAAACCCGAAAGGTCATTGGAGGGTTTGTCAGGTCGGATATGGGTTATAAAAAAAACCCAAATCAATTGAGATGCGCGCATGCTGGCTTGGATATCGGTTATAATAAAAAAAAACATCGATGTATGGAACCCGGCCGTAGTTGGCCTACCAAGAATGCTGCAAACAATCACGTTCCAAGACCTAAGCTACTTTTGTTGGAGCCACTCCAAGGAACCACTAAGTTGATCAGTGTCACATTTTCTCTGAGTTGTATGTTGTTTTATTGGAATCTTTGAGCTATAAATTGTCAAAGTAGAAATGATACCAGAAAGCATGAACGTAGGAGTCCACGAAAACAATTTGTCAGAATACCATTGATAGTCAAGAGAAGTCTACAATCGGTGTTGCTGAGCTGCTAATCACTTTGGAGATGCCGGCTTCCAATACTGAAGCATCAAGCGAGTGGTTTGATTTGTTTTTCAAAATGGGTTTCATTGCAAATAGACACTACCATGGGTTTTCTAGATCTTCCAATTCTTTTTGGTAACGCAGGATGTCATGGACTAGTTTGCACGCACTTCGGACTAATTCATATAGCCCCTCCCACAGTCATTTCAACGCTTCTACGGAAGTGAGGTTGGCCAAGAGTTGCTGGTAAGGAGAATCGAACCCAAAATTTTAGAAAGAAACAAACTCCTAAATTCCAAGTCAGAACTACCAAGTCGACCCCTTGGGCTTTTTCTCTTCCATTTTACATTAGTAATTTTAAAATACCAATGCCTCCTATTGGGAGTGGTTAATGATGATTGCAAAGAGAAGATCGCACGATTGAAGATGATGCAAGCATGAACAGTCATTTGTTGAGGCAATGCATGACCCCCAAAGCACTAAAGAAACTAGTGAAGAGGGGTTTCATTGAGAAAACGTGTGAAACGGCTGTGACAGGGGTCGTAAGAATTAATTCGAGGTGTGTGCAAGTTGATTCGGGATATCCTACATTACCAAAAAAAAAATGAAACTAGTGAAGAAAGGTTTCAAGGAGAAAACGTGTATCAATCTGTGTCCAATAAATTGTGGGCTGGACCCTATCTCATACATTTGCCTCCCAAATGACCTAAAATGTCTAACTTCCCTCAGTTCTTTGATGCACTGGCCTTGCTTGTGGTAAGAGGTTTCCAATGGTGAAGTACATGAGGCTTTCTTTGATGCACTTCCCTCAGTTCTCTGTATCTCTCGTCTCTTGTGACGAGACTCTCCATCATCCGAGATTACATGTTCTTTCTTTAGAAATGTCCGTGTAGCACCGGAGCAGTACTGCTAAAAGATACAACGTTTCGTCTTGTTTTTATAATTATTATTACTCCCTCAGTCCATTTTTTAGAATCCAGTATTCCATTTTAGAATGTTCCTTAATAAGTGCCCATTTTTTAGAGTCCAGTACAAATCATATCATCACTTTTGGCATAACCTGGCTGGGATGATCCTATCAGACCCAGAAGACAAGGCCTGGCCCATCTAAATTCATAACTGGACCAAGCCCATAATGAGGCGCCGAACCCACTTAAACTCGGGCCAGGCTGACGCTCGCCCTTAGCGGCAATAAAATCAGGCCTAAAACCCGATCCATAAAATCTTCGTATCATTTGCTTAAAATCAACGACAGCTAAATTTGATTAACAGATTCTTCAACAGAGAGCATCCACTATAGAGAAGCTAAACTTTTAAATGGTAAAGAGTCAAAATAGCCAAAGTTAGTGTACACCTCACTTAGTTAAGGTTTGAGTTAGATAATAAAAAGCCGGATCCTCTGTACCGAGAAACTTCTGTTTCCTTGCACCGAAAAATTATGGACCATTGGATCTGCATAACAAAACAAAATAATTCTCACACAATTCAACGGTTCGAGATTCCTCGATACACAAAAACAGTGGTTTCTCGGTGCAAGAATTTATTGATTCGGTCTTGCTAACCTCTACCTACTGGCGGAAGATAAGATGTAAATAATTTTAAATAAGTTCGGATATCAATACAAATCTCACGGATACTAATTAATACACTTCCATAAATATCAATACGCTTTTTGTGGGTATCAATGCACCTTTGACCTATTATTCTCCAATCATTGGGGCGGATGTTAGCATTTTCCGTTTTTCTTAGGGGATTAATTTTTGCACTCTCCAAAATTGTTAACTACACTCTCAAAGGAAGTGCAAAAATCAACCCAAAATTGTTAACTGAAAATTCTTAACTTTGGATGGTGCAGTTAACAATTTTGGGAGTGCGAAAATCAAGTCTATTTTTCTTATGCTTGTTTAACTTTGGATTAATGTGCTGGCCCATTCTCAACCTTTGGATCAGTTTCGTAAATGAGGTGTCACTCTCTAGCTAGTTGGAAGCTCCACACGACGTGGAGAGAGGATCCAAATCACGTAGTAGTACACTACACGTACCCTGATTTCCCACCAAAGGTGGCAAAGATCATTTTGTTTTTTCAATAGTCAATGAACTTGGTCAGTGATAAGAATTGAATAAAAAAAAATGAACTTTGTCGGCCACTGCGTTCATTTATAAGTCTAGAATTTATTTCGATAATTTTTTATATTTTGTAACTTTTCATCCTAATTTTTAGGATTAATCATTTATGTCAACGAGATGGATCGAAAAAGTATATAAAAATATGAACCAATGTTAAATAATTCAAATAATACAATACTTAAGCTCCAAAAGACAGTTGTTTGATACTTTTTTCGTCTTTAATGAATTTTTTTTTTTTTTTTGCTTTTAGTCATAATTTTATATACTTTATAGACTTCTCTCGTCGAGACGGATGATTAACCAAAAAAAAAAATTGAATCTAACAAAAATTTAAAAAAAAATTGAATAAAACACACAAAACGAAAAAATAATTATGTAAAAGAGAACCAAGCCAGTTCAACTGTGCCTATCTTGTTGTAACAGTATAAGGCAAGTGGAAAACGAATTGAATTCCATCTGTTCTATTTTTTCCTAGGAGACTATTACTTTATTTCGAAAATCTATCCAAAGAGTCCATCTGTCCATGTGATTTGCAGGCCTACCTGGCTTCTTCTTCTTTTTTTAATTTGATTTGCAGGTCCTTGTTTTTTTTTTTCCTCCAACTATTTAATCACCGTCTGTTTGTTCTTCGATTCGATATTCTTAATCACAGTCTGTTTGTTCGGCTTCCGCACAACACCAATTTCAGATCCACCCAATTTGCAATAGCTCAACTGTTAATTTGATTTCTGATAGAAATTCTTATATCAATGGATCATGCAAAAGGTAATTCATCTCAATTACTAGCTAGCTAGCATCATTTTATTCACATTTTTTTTTTGTTGAGTCTTTTGAGATTAGTTTTATTCGAAAGCTGTGTTTGGATAATGATTTGGTGGAGGAATATGAAGAGGAAACAGGAAACTTGATGGAACTGAAAGGTTTTCCAAATTTTCTCATCCCTCCACAAATCTATTCCAAGTTCTTGAACCAATTAAAACACAACTTAACAGTTGACGTACTTTGAGCTAGCTACAACCACCAAAGGAAAAAAGAAGAGAGAGAGAGAGAAGAAGAAGAAGAAATCTTAAACTTGTAGCTAGGTATGATAAAAATAAAAATAAAACCTTGTAGCTAGGTACTACTATGTATGAACTAACCGGATTACTTATTTACGGAGCAGTTCTAAACAAGCTGTTTGTAGCAGCAAACAATCTCGATCGTTCAAAAGTGTTTTGGACAGGTTTTGATGTTAATGAAACTTCTAAACAAGCTATTTGTAGCAGCAACCAATCTCGATCGTCCAAAAGTGTTTTGGACAAGTCTGGATGTTAATGAAACTTTATCCGGACATGTCCAAAACACTTTTGGATGGCATAAATTGAGAGCTAGCCGTAAACACTTGTTTACAGTTGCTCCGTAAATAAGCATTTCTCATCCAATAATCGAACTTGAGAAATAACAGGTACATACCCTCCAAACACACCCCTCTTACAAATACGTGGATCCTATCATGATGGGATCCCACAATTAATTGTATGGGTCCCGTACAAATGTAAAAAGGGTATGGTTGGTGGATGTATATATATGTATCATTGCTCATCGAACTTCATACTATGAAATTAGCATTATGATTCTCATGCATACATTTAGATGCTCTAAAGGATTTATCGATTTCGAGACTCTTAACATCCGGCGATTTATGTTTACCAACGCCCGTTCGGAACTAAAAATAGAGAGTAAATTTAAAGATGCCAGACATGGCCTAATTTATAATGTTCTAATAAGTACTTGCTTGATGAGTGCTTGCAGCTGAGCTGAAAGCTGCGGACTCCAAAAAATGGGCAGCCATAAAGAAGGCAAAAGTGGCCGAAGACAAAGCTGCTAAGTACGTTGCGCGAGCCAAAACAAAGGAAAAAGAAGCTACCGAGGCTAGAGAATTGGCGGACAAGTATGTTGCAGATGCTAAGAAAATGGGGTCGAAAGCCCAGGCGGCGAGGGGTGCAGCCGGCGCTGCTTCTAAGCATGTTGAAGTCCCTAAGAAGAAGTGAGGAGGGTCTTGTCTAGGCACGAGAAAATCCTTCTTTACGGATAAACCAGTAAATTTATTTTGTTCTTGTAAAATATTTTTTTATTTTTGATAAGTCAAACGTTCTTGTAAAATATTTATGTGATTCAGCGGTTTGAAAATTGTGTGGCGAATGTGGATATATTATGTAAATCTTAAATACATGATACTCTCTTCGGCTTTTACAGGTGTTCTGGTACTCGAGCACTAGGATGCATTTATAAACACCTATTGTCTCTGTATCTTTATCTTTTGTGACGAGACTCTCCGTCATCCGAAATTACATGTCTTTCTTTAGAAATGTCTGTGTAGCACCGGAGCAATATTGCTAAAAGATACAGCGTTTTGTCTCGTTTTTATGTATAATTATTATTAACAATTTAGCTTCAACTAGCCATTTGACTTTTGAAACATTGGAAATGCCTTAGCTTGCTACTCCCTTTGTCTCAATTTGTTTGTTTCTTTTTTTACTTGTGCATGTTTCAAATTGACTGTCCAATTTCAAATTCAATGGATTAGATTATGTAAATTTTCAAATCAATGGATAAGATTTGGTTTCCTTAATAAGTTGAAGATCCGAGATTTAGGGATGGCATTCGGGGCGGATATTGGCATATCCGTACCCGATCCCCAAAACCGAAAGCCGAACCAAATCCGCCCCGATACCTGAACGGGGAGGGGAGGAACAAACCGTAACCGAACCAAACGGGGTTCGGGCAATTCCCGAACCGAATGGGTACCCGAATACTACGAGAGAGAGGGAGAAAGGGGTAGCACAGATCTAGAAATTGACTTCTGTAAACTAATCGATCAACACAAACACCGACTTCGATTAAATGAACGTATATAGATTGCAAAACGGAACAGAAATGGAACCTAGAAATTCCTGTTGCAGTGGACCTCGGTTCTCGCGCTCGATCTGAGAAACGATGGTTGACGAGACGACATCGATCAGCTCCTTCTTCACCTTTTGAACTAATGATGATGAACGACGGCAGGAGTGCCTGGAGTGATGATGATCGACGGCGACTCGGCGAGAGGAGTGAGGATGATCTACGGCTAGAGTCGAGGGGGTGAGGATGGGGATCGTAGGTTCTGTGAGGATGATTGGTAGGAAACATATTAACTCAGAGAGAGAGAGAGAGAATCGCCTCCTAGCCATGGAGGCACTCACAGTGCAAAGAGAAGAGTAAGGCTCTATTTGAAACCTATGGAAAAGAAAGGAAAATAAAAAAAAATTCCCTTCCATTGTTTGATTGGAAGAGAAAGAGCGAAGAAAATAATAATTTCAAGTGCAGTGAATAGTAATTTTTCCCTCCCATTTTCCTTCTTCTTTATTTTATTTTCTTTTCCTTTCCTTTCCACGGGTTCCAAACAGAGCCTAAAGGAGAATGACTGCCCTAGCGTGGAACACACATCTATATATATATAAGGGTATTTTTGTAAATACACGTTTTCAGTTCGGTTCGGGTTTCGGCTAAGCCATAACCGAACCGATACCTGTTCGGTTATTTAATGCCTCAACCATATCCGTACCCACGGGGAAATTTTCGGTTATGGTTCGGAGAAAAACTTCGGTTACGGTTCGGGTACCTATCGGGTCGGTTCAAATTGCCATCTGGCTGGGTTGATCCTATCAGACCCAGAACACAAGGCCTGGCCCATCTAAATTCATAAGTGGACCAAGCCCATAGTGAGGCGCGAAACCCACTTATACTCGGGCCAGCCTGACGCTCGCCCTTAGCAGGCCTAGCTAGAACCCGATCCATAAAAGCTTCGTATCATTTGCTTAAAATCAACGACAGCTAAATTTGATTAACAGATTCTTCGACTGAGAGCATCCACTATGGAGATGCTAAACTTTTAAATGTTGAAGTGTCAAAATAGCCAAAGTTAGTGTACACCTCACTTAGTTAAGGTTTAAGTTAGATAATAAGAAGCCGGATCCTCGGTGTCGAGAAACCTCTGTTTCCATGTATCGAAAAATTTCGGACCATTGGATCTGCATAAAAATTTTACAAAAGAAAATAAATCTTACACAATCCAACAGTCTGAGATTCCTCGATACACGGAAACAGGGGTTTCTCGGTACGGAGGATCTCCTACGAGATAATAAACTAATATGAAGTTTTATGGATATGTTAAAAATTTGAAATAATCCATTAAATTGTTGAAGGGTTCGCTCTTGGCTAGAAGATTGGCCAACACTTTTAACATTTGCCAAATTTAGCTCCCAGTTTAGCCTATCCAATGCATGATTAAAATGCTCAACAACAAATTTAACATTCTAAAATAAATAAATAAATAAATTGTGGTCTTTTGGAAGGGGGTGGCACGTGTCACCTCCTCCCCTGAACAACGTTACAACGTCCAAAACCAACTCATCTCTTCGTGTACGGTCTTCAATAAATTTTTCCTTCAATTTTTGATCTTATATATATTTTTTATGGGAAATGATATTGGCACTCTAAAAATTAATACAGGCACTCCAAAAAACTAAGGAAAGTGGCTTTGGAGTTACACTGATTTTGGAGTGCCTGCATCAATTTTTGGAGTGCCAATATCATTTCCCTTTTTTAATCTATCTCTCTACTCATTACTCTAATAACCCATTCAAAACTCAAATCAAACAAGCAAAACTTCTACTCGAGCACTACTTAGTATATCCATAATCGATCCGACTTCTCAATTGCAGAGAAGCGTGTGCGATTCAATTTGAACTGTTCATCTTAATAATCAATGGTTCATATTTGTTGAAACTTTTACCGGTAAAAATATAAAACCAAATCTGAACCATTAAAAAAATCATTTGACGGTTGCGATCACTTGAACCGCACCTCTGCAGTCCAAAACTAAACTAAAGAAGACAAGCCAGATTCAGCCATAATATTGGGAAGGGGCTTGATATTTGCAACCACAAATTTTCTAAATATAGCCTGTTTTAAACTGCACGTGCATTGTTCATCATGTTTAAAACATGTTACGTTCAGAAAATTTGTGATTACAAATAGCTCACCCTTATTGGGAAAGGGGCGCTGTAACCGACACTCTACAAAACGACCCCGTTTTCGAGGGGGAAAACTTACTGAGAAATGTGCTGGCCTATTCTCAGCCTTTGGATCAGTTTCGTAATGTAGTGTCACTCTCTAGTTGAAAGCTCCACACGACGCGGAGAGAGTATCCAAATCCGTAGGGGTAACCTGATCAAAAATAAATAAAAATCCGTAGGGGTACACAGCACCCACCCTGATTTTCCTCAAAAGGTGACAAAGATAATTTATTTTTTCAATATTCAATGAACATGGTCGGTGATAAGGAAAAAAAAATTGAAAAAAAAAAACTTGTCAGCCACATCTACACGGTGTAGTGCAGTGGGTGCACTACACCATCCGAATAATTGACGGCTGGCTAGGATATGTAGGAGGTCGAATTAAATCCAAGCCGTCTGTGCCGAGATAGACGGTAGGATCGGCCGCACTGTACGGTGTAATAGTACGGCGGGTGCACTATAGGCCCTCTCATTCCCTACAGAGCACCTACCCTGATTTTCCATCCCTTATTTTAATAATCTTTCTAAAGAGTCCCATGTGGTGAGTACCAGGGACACTAAGACTACGAGACAGTGCCCAAACTCTTTTTTTACCATGCACTTGTGTGGGCTTCATAAATTTTGTATCGAGATGGAGAAAGAATTGGGGGACCATGCCGCGATGCCCCAAGGGGCCACGTGGAGGAAGGTTTTTCTTTCTCACCTGCCTTGCCTTGCTTTTCTTTTTTTTATTTGAGGATGAGTAGGCCCTTGTTTTTCCTTCTTCACCTGCCCTTGTTTGTCTTCAACTATTTATCCATACCCTTCACCTATTGTTAGCTCCAATTTCATATCCACCCAATTCGCAATTCCTTTGCTTGGCTTTGGTTTTTTGATTGGAACAAATTTGAAGGGAAGAGGAAGGAACATCACATATCAATGGATCATGCAAAAGGTACTGCATCTCTCTTACTAGCGTCATTTTATTGAGTCTTTTGATGTTAGTTTGATTCTAATGCCGTGTTTGGATAATGATTTGGTGGAGGAATATGAAGAGGAAACGAAAAACTTTATGGAACTGAAAGGTTTTCCAAATTTTCTCATCCCTCCACAAGTACTCTATTCCAAGTTCTTGAACCAAAATACAATTTAAAAATAGAGAGTAAATTTTTAAAGATGCCAAACATGGCCTAATTTCTAAAGTACTGCTCTTGCTGGATGAGTGCTTGCAGCTGAGCTGAAAGTTGCGGACTCCAAAAAATGGGCAGCTATAAAGAAGGCAAAAGAGGCAGAAGACAAAGCTGCTAAATATGTTGCGCGGGCCGAGAGAAAGGAAAAAGAAGCTGCCGAGGCTAGAGAATTGGCAGAAAAGTATGCTGCAGATGCTAAGAAAATGGGGGCGGAAGCCCAGGCGGCGAGGGCTGCAGCCGACGCTGCCTCTAAGCATGTTGAAGGCAAGAAGAAGTGAGGGTCTTTTAGGCACGAGAAATCCTCTTTGCTGAGAAACCAGTAAAATTGTTTGTGTGAATTATTTTATTTTGTAAAATTTGTATGTGATTTTTAGCAGTACGAAATTTCTCTGTACCGAGAAACCTACAAACAGAGGTTTTTCGGTACAGAGGATCAGGGTCTTGGGTGCCAACGTAGTTATGATGTTTGGCCCCGGTTGTGATGCTATTTTGATTGGCTTCCTTTTCATGATCTTTGTATCGCCACTATTAAATGAACTTGGTCGGTCAGTTCAAAAAAAATATGAACTTGGTCGGTGATCAATTTTTTTTTTTTTAAAATAACTTTGTCAGGCACGTTATTAATCATCGAAAACCAAAATTAGTGCTCCATGAATACCGCTAATTACAATAAAAATATACACAGACATATAGTTAAACAATTTTTTTGTTCAACGAAATTCGGTTAGAGATGGGCCGGCACCACAACAAAAACGGCACGGCACACATCACGATTAACTAAACAGGCTGACATAGCACGACACGAAATACAATTGGTTTGACACCTCTGAGAATTCTGATGAAAGGCTTGAGTTGGATTTTTTTTTCAGCAGTCGAAAATGCGGCTTATTTACCTTTTTGGTCCCCAAAGTATTAGCGAGTGGCCAATTTCGTCCCCAATGTAAACATTTGTCCAATTTCGTCCCCAACGTTTAAAATGTGTGTCAATTTGGTCCCCAGTCTAGACGCCGTCTATTTAGTCCGTTAGAATGAGGGGCTTTTCCGGAATTTCACCTACAAGTACCTTAAATGCATAAAAATCTACCCAAATCTAACCCTACCCCAAGTTCTTATCAGCTACTACCAGTCTACACCACCATCTACCGCCGCTGCTACCAAATGGGCAAAGAGGTGAAGTCTGTAGAACTCAAAATTTCCATTCCCATATGAACTGTTGAAGACCAACTCTAAAGGGGTTCATTTAGTTCCAGCGTAGCAGAGCCCCTTTTTTTATTCCAAGAGCAGCGAGAGGATTTTGGGATTGAGATGTTTTTGGTGCTCGGTAGGAAACCATTTCCTGGATCTCATTAAGGATTATTGCAGCCTTGCAAGATTGTAGAGTTTCTGTCTCTTTTTTCTTGATTTCAACCCAAATCTAACCCTACCCCAAGTTCTTATCAGCAACTACCACCACCTCCACCTCCACCTCCCGTGCCCATTTCACCACCAAATCTCAAACACCCTCTCTCTCTCTCTCACTCCTCAACAGACATAGCAAAAACCCACATTAAAAGAGAGAGAGAGATGGGGTTGAGGATGATGAGGGAGTGGTGGTGGACGGCGGCGGGGGGATATGGGAGGAGGCGGCAAGCGGAGATGCGGTTGGAGTGGTGGTTGGCGGCGGAGTTGCCGCCAGAGGCGAAAGAAGCGGTTGCGGCGGGTGGGGGTGAAGTGGTGTCGGTCGTGGAGTGTTCGCCGCTTTTTATTTTGATTTTGGAACCTAAAAAGTGGGGTTTGTTTGTTGGTGTGTGTTCACTGTGTTGGCTGTAAAGAGAGAGACACACACCGAAGATGGCAAGGGGTGAAATGTCACTAATGCCCTCCATTCTAACAGACAAGAAGGATGGAGTTAGGGGTGAGGACCAAATTGACACACATTTTAAACGTTGGGGACGAAATTGGACAAATGTTTACATTGGGGACGAAATTGGCCACTCGCTAATACTTTGGGGACCAAAAAGGTAAATAAGCCTCAAAAATGCCAACGAGGCTACAAAGGAAGAGGAAACATCTAAACGTAGAACGGAAGATAACGAAACGGGTGGGATTTAGAACACAAATCTAAAGGTAAGAGAGCCTTTTAATTTAATGCCATGGTGGCCACCTCATGAAAAAACTCGATCGGTTGATCTCTAACCCAATTGAAGGATAAGCTTTGCTGGCTCCTGAGCCAAATCTCTAATATCCAGAATGAGATCGAGAGCTCCAACTTCCCACGGGGAACTAATTCTGAGACATTGAGAAAAATAGATTGCACACCTACACTTAAAAAGGCCTGTGCTAGGGACAAAGAAAAGGCTCTTAAAGTGTATATAAACGGCTCAGATTTACTGCACAGTGAATCTAAGCTATTCATGTACACTTTAAAGGTCTTTTCTTTGCCTATTTTATTTGCACTTAGCATTTCTTCACTTAAAAAAGGTGTGGGCGGCTCCACACACATACGAGTATGAGTGTTTAAATGAGTGTGTATATTCATGTGATTCTAGCATTTTTGCCGTACTAAGAGTATCTCTAACGGGAAATGTCAAAAGTGTCGTTGAGCAAATAACGGCTCCTTCTTTGAGTTTTAAAAAAAAAAATTTAACGGCTCCTTTTAACAGTTAGAACTCATCCAACTAAGCTGCCCTTTCCTATGCCAATTACACGTGGATTGAAGGGAGTCTCATGGCTGCAAAATTTGTCGCTACCACCACTACCTCATGTCAAATTACATTTTTTTCAAAAAAAGTTATCGTTGGTGTTTTAAAAAGATTTGTTTGACACAAGAAATTGATGTAAGAATTGGAGCGGGATGTCAAGTTTGATTTCAAATCGGAGATGACAAAATGCCACGTAAGTAAGTCTTCAAAAAGATCTCGACATCTTCTGGAATTAAAGTGATTGGTTGGGAGAATTCACGCCAATCTCAACTGTAAGGCAACGTGTCATCTTCTTTATGGGAAAAACGAATTCCATACGTTTGGAGTATTATTTTAAAATCTTTCTCATGTGATGAGTAATATTTAATTATTCCTTATTCTCCTTTGGGGCTCCGCCACGCCCCAGAGCCATACCAAGCCAGAAAACATTAATGGTAGTCGGTAGACACGTAGCAAATGGCCATGAGTACGTGACTAGGGAAGTACTACCTGCTGTGTTAAAAACAAACAAATCACACACTGGCCGCGCTAGTTTTCCCGAGATTTGAGTTGCACAGTTAAATCTATTTATAGCTCGATTGTAGAGCTGTTTCTCGGTTATAAAAAAAAAAACAAACAAACCACACACTAGGTGCCGAGTATACATCAGTGCTCTGGAGGTTTCATTCTTCACCTGCCCTTGCTTTTCCTTTTTTTACTATTTGATTTGTAGGCCCTTGTTTTTCATTAATTTCTTCCACTATTTATCCATACCCTTAACCGATTGGCAGCTCCAACTTCAGACCCACCCAATTCGCAATTGCTCTGTCTGCTGCAAAGGGCCATTTCTTCTAGATCGGATTTTGATTTGAACAAATTGAAGGTGAGAGAAAGGAACATCTCATATTCATAAATACATCAATGGATCATGCAAAAGGTACTACTCCCATCTCTTACTAGCTAGCTTCCTTTTATTGACATTTTGTCGAGTCTCTTGACGTTAGTTTTATTCTAATGTTGTGTTTGGATATAATGATTTGGCAAGTATTTATGTTTAGCAACGCACGTTCGGAACTCAAAATAGAGAGTGATTTTGAAAGATGCCAAACATGCATGCATGGCCTGATTTCTAATGTTCTAAGTACTTGCATGTATGCAGCTGAGCTGAAACTTGCGGATTCCAAAAAATGGAAAGCAATAAAAAGGGCGAAAAAGGCAGACGACAAAGCTGCTAAATACGTTGGGCGAGCCAAAAGAAAGGAGAAAGAAGCTGCCGAGGCAAGAGAATTGGCTCAAAGGTATGCCGCAGATGCTAAGAGAATGGGGTCCGAAGCCCAGGCGGCGAGGGCTGCAGCAGACGCCACTTCTAAGCGCGTTGAGGAATTACTGAACCCAACCGGGGAGCCCGTGGTTCAGCCGGGGTGTTGGCCCAAGAAGAAAAAGGCGTAGTTTTTGACACAAAAGACTAGCTCTAGCTCCCTAATCCCCGTTTGGCAGCCCTCTTTCCGTTTTTGGATTAATGGTTTATTTATTTTTTGTGTGATTTTTAATTAGTATTTGTTTGGGTTGTATTGTTGTAATTATCTGCTTTGTGGTCTTGATCTAAAAGATTGGTAAGAATTTATTACCGACTGGAATTTTTACCCAATCTGGACCATTGATGCGGTGATGGACGATTGCGATTTGACTGTTCGGTTCGATAACAAGAGAGGATTTGGACTCATATTTTCATCAAGTGGTGTTCTCTTTGCAATATCTGCGTACATAATTTCCATGCATCAAGTGGTGGCACCTGAAATTTTTAATAGGGTGTCTAAGAATTATCTATACTCTACTAGCTCTATTAACCAATCATATTTACACAAGATTTCATGCGTAAGAAGTTGCAATTGTTCTATTTTTTATCTTTTGAGTCAAGCAAAGAGTAAACCGACCCATAAATACACTAGTAATTTTTTGTAGGAAATTTTGCGGTCCAACGGATCTTTTTGGAAATATACTCTTGTTTTGGAGATATAGAGAATAGCATGATACCAATAGATAATTTTTCCGCTATCTATTTTTCTTATTTTTGTCATTAAGAGTATGTACTTTGTTTTGAGCTCGTGTATTAGATGTTCAATTGTAAATTATGTACATCGATTTCATAACATAGAATCAAATGTTCAAACGAAACTTGATATAAAAATACTACTACATGTAGTAATATGAAAAAATAAAAAAATTAACTAGTGTGTTCAATTGAACACCTCTAGTAATATGGAATGAAACACATTTATCTTGCAATTTATAATATTGCAACACCGGAACAAAACCCCTTTCTAAATTTTTTGCAATATAAATCTGCATGTTTCGAAATTATATTAAAAGATAATTGATCAAACTAATTTTTGACATGCTTGACACTCTCAATGAACTAAAAATTATAAACGATTCCGATCATTGAAGTGTAATTTAAAAAATTCTTTTTAACCCAGGATTGGGAAGAGTGTCCTCTCCGATCCATATAAAGGGAGGTGTTTGTGGTTCTAAAAAATTCCTGGCCCAAGTCAAATTGTGGCTCTAATTTTCTGCATTCTTCTGGTGTGCCTTGGTCCATCATTTTCCCTTAGGTCCCGTTCAGTTGCCAGGAAAGTACAGGAAATGATGAGAAAATCAACTTTTTCATAACTTTTGTAGTGTTCAGTTGACAGGAAAGTAGTGGGAAACATGTTTTTAAGTTTTCATGCAAAATTTACTTTCTTGCAAAAGTGATCCGGCAAAAAACATAGGATTTTGCGTCACGGGAAAAGTTTTATCCATTGTGGCGCCAAAATAATTGGCGGGTAAGAAAAAAAATGAATGACGCCAATACCAAAAAAATACAAATTAGGTTTTTAAAAAGACACTTTGAGATTTACGTGAGCAACAACAATTTCGACTACTATGGTGCTTTCTAAGATAATTGTTGTGGAAAAAGATTGGTAGTTGAAATATTTATTTATCTTGTCATTAGTCTTCAATTTTGTTTTGTTCAAATTAATTTTCAGTGAGTTTTTGCATCGGCAACTAATCAAGCACGGTTTTTTAATATTTATTTATTTAGTTATCATCTACTTATTTTTTAAACTTAATTTGTACGGTTAATTATCAGAGAACGTCAATTTAAATGGGGGATTTACATAACCATTCAGAATATAGCAAATTGAATAGGAAATTGCAAGTCAATTTTTTCATTTCATATTAAGGCTTTGCATTAAATAAAATACATTTTCCGTATGTGTTAATTTTTGAAATATGATAGTCTATTATTTAGCTCTCAAAGTTACTTTTATTCAAAATTAGCCATGGGAATAAAAATAAAAAAGTTTCTCATAAGTGTCTTTTCTCGGCAAATGAACCAATAACTTTCTGATACAACATTCCTGACAACTGAACGGAGCTTCAAGGTTGTTGGTGTATTTAGATCAATCGGAACAAACTTCACTTCGGTTCAAACCCTTCTATTAATCCTCTCGACTCTAGATTTTTCACCCACCTGGATGTTTTGGCTCGGGGAACTGAATGGTACTTCACGGTATTTAACCCCTTGCCGGTCAGGACCTCCTCGGAAATCTTGGTAGGTTGGGAGGCCCCCCATTCGGGCTCAGTAAAAATCAACACCGACGGAGCTCTCGACTGTCATGGTAAAGCAGTCGCAGGTGGCATTATTAGAGACGAGCAGGGTAATTTGTTGGTGGGCTTTCAATGCCATGTAGGCTCTTGTTCAGTTCTTGCAGCAGAACTTTGGGCTCTCTACGATGGGCTATCTTTAGCTCTACATCACAATTGGAACTGAGTCGAAGTTTGTGTGGATGCAGCCCAAATTCCAAAAATACTCGATTAGATTTCAGATTTTCACCCTTTGTGTTGTTCTCTTTAGTTTTCAAAAAATTCTTCCTAGATTCCCCCTACTTTTAACATTTCTCTCTCTATCTCTTTCCACTTATTACCTCTACTATTTTTCAAAAAACTTTTCAAAAACCAAATCAAACACAGCAGAGTCTCACAATGTAGGTATCTTTTGGAGAAGTTCACATTTGTGATTATTAGCCATGTTTATCGAGAGGAAAACAAATGTGTGGATATTCTTGCCAAGGAAGCTCTCACCCATGCTTTAGGATTACTTCTTTTTACATTGCACCGCCTGTGGTGTTATTTCAATTGCAAGAAGACAATGTAGGTGTTACCTCAGACTTATCTTTTCTGTTTAATCTTATTTCGCGTGTTCACTACCACACACAAAAAAAAAAAAAAATCTATTATCCGTTAGCCATTTTGGTTTTTAATAGTAGTTGAGTGGGGTTAAGTGATACAATGTCATAGTTGATGGGTGTTCGAGATATTAACCCATCTTCTCCAAAGATAATACATGGCTCTCTCACTCTCTCTCTCTCTCTCCTATACATGGCGTTCTCTCTCTGCTCAACCTTTTCACCCCACCCTTCAACCACCCGGCCAACCAACACCCGTAAAACCAGAACTTCCCTTATCATCCGATGCGGCCCACGAAATAACCGTGGCCCTCTAGTCAAAGGCCGAGTGCTTAGCACAGAAGCAATCCAGGCCGTCCAATCCTTGAAACGGGCCCACAGAGGGGACCAATCGAAGCTCAACGACGTTTTATCGGAAACCCTTACGCGTCTGATTAAGGCCGACCTCATCGCCGCCTTCAACGAGCTTCGACGGCAGGATCACGCTGATTTAGCGCTTAAGGTGTTCTCAGTCGTCCGAACAGAAAACTGGTGAGTTCCTTGTATAATTATTGTTATTGACTTATTAGAGGTATAGAATGAATGTAAGTTTGTTAGATGCTCATTTTGACAGAGCTCAATCGGAAAAATGAATTGATTAGATTCAATGCTCGATTTGGTTTGATTATGAGGAATTTGATGCTTTGAAGCATCTCCAATTGGATAGGGCTGCTAAAAAACTCGAGCTGAGATCGTGTTTGTTCGTTAAAAGCTTATTCTAAGATCGGTTTGCCATATAAACAAACATGAACATGTTTCAAAGCTCTTTAAGGTTTCAATCCATGCTATTACTCGACTTGCTCGACTTACGATGTATAAAAGGTTCAAGCTACTCGAGATGGCTCGTGTTTGGCTTGATCGAAGCTCGTTTGAGATAGGCTCGTCTCATAAACAAGCTAAGCTCGAACAGGTTTTGAATCTCGTGAAGTTTTCAAAGCTTGATCAACCCCATGCTTGGCTCGTTCAGCTTGTTTATCAACCCTACAATTGGGTAGCTAAAGTGTGATTAACAGCTTTGATAAAATTGGAACCTATTTATTTTGTGTTATTAGTTGTTAGGCTAGAGAGTGAATAGATGTTGAAACAGGGTGATTAAAAATGTGTACTGTTAAGTGAGATTTTCACTTTTTATGTTTAAAAAGTAGTATTAAGCTATAAGATTTACAAATTCTTAGAACCACATTGAGTGAGAAGTTCTTAACTTTTCTCTTTCTCATTCCCCAAATGCAAAAAGTGGGCTGGTTAGTTTGGCATTTTCACCCGAAACAGTTAAATTGGGTTATCAAGTTGCATTCAAATCTAAAAGATAGCAGATGAGAGAGAAGCCTGAGCACTTCTTCAGAGTGAGCCAAAAAGTTTGGAAATGTATTTGGAAGCTCAAAACCTCCCCAAACGTGAGGAGTTGTTGGTGGAGTGTTTTTAGAAATAATCTAGCTACAAAGGAGAACCTTTTTGCGAGGAATTGTTCCACTTCTCTGATGTGCCCACTCTGTGATCAATGTGTGGAATCTGTGGAATACCTTAGTTTTGCTTGCAGCTGGATTTGGTGTTGATCTTCAATGGCTACATGAAAACCCCCCTCCAAGTGTGCTCGAATGGACCTCTTCTGCCCTTGAGAAATGTGTCTCCGAGGGTGAAGCTACTGATTTGATTAGTAGAGTGGCTCTGTTTGGATGGTTTATTTGGAAGGCCGAAATGAGTTGATCTTCAATAAGCAAACCATTGAACCCTTAAGCAACAGCTTCGAAAATCCTGAGTTCTCTTATGGATTTTGAGGAGGCTTTTGGGTCTCTTCTACCAAGGAGCAATTAAATTATAGATGTCCAGCATCCTGAATAGTTGATTCTCCCAAATGAAGACCAAGTAAAGCATGGCCAAGGATGGGAAGGAAGCTATAGCAGCTGTGGTTTTCAGAGATTTCAGAGGAAGAATTGTGGATGGAGCAGTTAAAGCTTTCAGTGTTGGTTCAGTTCTGCAAGGGGAATTATCAGCTATTCGGTTGGCTTGTGTTATGGCAAATGTTTTGGGGCTGTCCAACATTCAAGTAGAATCTGATTGTAAGCAAGCCATTGAGCTGAGTGTGAAAGAGTTGGATCCTCCTTTGGATATTGCTGCTCTGGTTTTGGATTTTAAGAGTTGGATACTCCTTTGGATTGCTGCTCTGGTTTTGATTTTACAGGCTTGTGCAAAGCAGAGGTTTAGAGCTGAAATGGATTATCCTGACTGCAAGTTGAGTAGCAGACAAAGTAGCTTCTCTAGCTCTTAGAGGCTCTCTGTCTCCTCTTTGGAGATCTTTGTTACCCTTTGAATTGCATTCTATCCTTGCTTCTGATATCGTTTGTTCTTCTTAGCCTTGTTGTCGTTTCTCTAGATAGAAAAAAGATATATTTTTAAATAGAATACTGAGTTTATGGGTCACTTTCTCTAGTCCATTGGAGTGTGTGTGTGTACACATCCACTAGTTACATTTTTGGCCAAGTAACTATTGGGTGACTTTTTTTTTTTGGATCCGCAACTAATGGGTGACTTTACAGTGTAGAGATAAGACTAAAACACTCCTTGGACTGGTACTTCAAACTACAAGTATCCTATTTTTCTGCAACTTGTTTTGTTTAGACACCCGGGGGAGGCAGGGATACTCTAGAACGCACTCGAGATACTCTATGAAAGTCAGGGAGGGAACTGTCGAATGAAACACTAAGCTCTAGTTTTTATTGGGTGAACAGTGAACACTTTTGCTTCTAATTATCTGTCTCTCTTATCTTCCTTTTCACGGGTTTCAAACATAGTTCTAAATTATGGACCTTATACTGTAACCAATCAGAATGATGAGTGATGCTCTACTTTAAAATTGATGGACGTAATTACACGACCAATATTGTATTGGCGGAGGGCCGAGTTATAGTCTTTACTCGACCCAGGCCCTTTGGGCATAGTTCTGGAGGCATATAAATTGTATGTTCAAATAGGATTTCTTAAATAAAGGGAGCAGTAGAAGAGTCTGGCTGAAGTTGAGCCATTATGTGTGTGATTCTTTTTCTTTTGTCCATTAGTATTTGTAGATGGGCAAAGTACGGATTACCTCCTTGAGGTTTGTCCGTTTGGCAAATGACCCCCCTGGGGTTCATTAATGACCACATCGCCTCCCTGTGGTTTTGGAGTAAAGTGCAACTCCTAACTCCGTTAACGACAGAAGTAAAAAGACCACACTGCCCTTTCTTAAATAAAAGGCCTTTGCTCTCATTTTCACGTTGACACAGAGAAGGAGAAAGAGAGATGGCTATGTAGATTTGGGGCAAACCCTAGGGTATGTATATACCTACAACACAAAGATAATTGTATACAGTTTTGGAGTTTACTTATATATATAGCATATGTCTGTATATACAGCCCTAATTGCAGCTCCCATCACCCCCAGTTAAATACTTGGCCCTACACCCAAACAAGACTTGCACTCCACCGCTGCCGAACGCCTTCTAGATTGAGCCCAGATCGAAGAGTACAAAACAAAACAGAGCACCCATCTCTATAGGCCATTGACCTCACAGATTCACCGATACACCACTTGCTCGAAACATGTATTGTGGTTTGTATTAATTGCAGATTGTGTAACGGCTAATGGTTAATCTGAATTTTGGGGCCGTTCAAAAAAAAATCTGAATTTTGGGGCTGATTCGTGGCTGGTAATCCACAAACAGTAATGTCCGTGGAAAAACAATCAGTAATGTTGGTGGTCGTGAATCTCGTGATCTCTCTCTCTCTCTCTCTCTCTCTCTCTCAGGAGGAGATTTGTGTTCTAATGAAGGGACGTGGACAAAATACAGTAGCATATGTGAGATTGAATAAGAGAATTATGGCGAGTTGGATCAGATCAAGAACGTTGACCCTTTGCTGTCGATTAAGGAGGAATTGGGGGACGCTAGTCTGTTCTCCCTTTATTTCCACAAAGGCGGCGACGACGGCATCGTTTATGTGTTGTACGGAGGTGGCGGCGGGGTGGCATGAGTGGTCGCCAATTTTGGGAACATTTTGGGTTGGGGTAAGTGGCTATGGTTTTGATTTTGTTTAAGGAAGAAGATGAAGAAAAGGATACTATAGTAATTTTACAGTTGGTTTTGACTTTACCCATTAATTTTTTTCTTTCCCATTGACAAAAAATGCGCGTGTACTCTACTTGCCGTTAATTTAGACGGAAAACTTAATGGTTGCACTTTACTCCAAAACCACAGGGAGGCGATGTGGTCATTAGAGAACCCTAGGGAGGTCATCCGCCAAACGACCAAACCTCAAGGAGGTAATCCGTACTTTACCCTTTGTAGATGTCAGTTCTTTTGATTCTTGCATATAACAGGTACCAAACCAACTTGGGTATTTATGCTGACCTGGTTTTGGCACTGGGGAAGAGTAAAAGGGATTATGTGTGTGATTCTTAAATAAAGGGAGCAGTACAAGAGTCTGGTTGAAGTTGAGCCATTATGTGTGTGATTCTTTTTCTTTTGTCCATTAGTATTTGTAGATATCAGTTCTTTTGATTCTTGCATATAACAGGTACCAAACCAACTTGGGTATTTATGCTGACCTGGTTTTGGCACTGGGGAAGAAGGGAATGATGGAGGATATTGACCGTTTGATTCTTGATCTAGAGCGAGAGGGTACGATCCCTTGCGACGACAAGGGGCTTGGTAGACTCGTCAAGGCATTGATTACAACCGAAAGAAGAGAATCGACAGTTAGAATTTACAATTTGATGAAGAGGAGCGGTTGGGGGTCCACTTTTCCATCTTATAATTATGTGGCTAATGTTTTGAGCAAGGGTTTGAGGAGATTAGGCGAAGAGACGATTGCTGAGGAGATTGATGCAGAGTTTGGGTGGAGTTGTGGGCGATTAGGAGAATATGAGGTTTTGAAGGATCTAAAATGTAAAACAAATGCTAGTATGTGATTCTAACTCTTTGTTTGGGTTGTATTGTTGTAGTAATTACTGTATCTACTTTTGTGGTTTGAGATGGACACTAGAAATTTAGTAGTCAAAGCATCACATTTGTATCGCACATTCTTTTTTCCTGTGCGATTGTCACTTATCTGCAAGATATTTTTTGAATACCAGGGGCCCATTCAATTCACCCTAAATCTCAACAGATTCCAAAATATTCCTTTTAATCCCTTGTTTCCTACTATCCGTTTCTACCGTGATTCCTCGAATTTTTGCGTACCAACCCATGATCCCATCTTTCTTTCTAAGTTCTCGTGAAACGATAACAAGAAAAGGATTTAAATCATGCTTTCAAATAATCACGCGACACTTTACCATGCCTTTAGGTTTCTCCAGAACAATGCATTCCTTAGACAAGGGTATTTCGGTCATTTTGTATTTTGTGAGGGTAGCGTGGTAATTATTCTTACAATAGGTAATATAACAACATAGAGTTTCAATGTTTCATAACTTAAAAGGTGCAGAAGTGTAAATCTGTAATCCCATCTGAGTTCGAGTTCGCAGCCTAATGGTCAGAGTTTGTGGCCATACAGATCGAATTTTCGGTCACGAGGTCACTGTTTGCATCCACGTGGTAAAAGTTTGCGGCCACAAGATTATAGTTTGCAGACGGTGATTTTACTAGCGACAACTCTTCTCCTCAAGATTTAAACTTAACGGAACACCAACCGAGAATCGAGTTGGATCGACAACGGGACTAAAATCATTGGTGTTGTAAGTTAGTAACTATCATGATCTTGTCAAACATTATGCTCAGATTTGGATTTTGGATAGGACTACTCTGTAAAAGTGGCTTGCCAGTTGAGTAAGATGTTGGCAAACTCTTGGTGGGGTGGTGATGAAGATAAGTGAAGGTCCATAGAAAAAGTAGAACATACCCATTCAAAAGTTAAAAGATGATTGCGAAACGGACTCAAATTTTTCTCTCTCTGCACGGTCTCTTAAAATTTTTCTCTCGAATTATTACTCTCATTCTCTATTTATCTCTCTCCACTCGTTATCCCAAAATCTCTCTCAAAACTCAAACCAAACAAAGCAGATGATTCGTTACTCATGTGCGTTCTCAACTAAAAAAAATTATGGAGCAATTATTTCGGACATTGCAAGGTCCAATTATTGCTCTTTCCACTTCCAGTGGGCAATCAATTCAAATAACAGATCAAAAAAGTTCTACTTCTCTAATCATCTACTAAAATTTTTGAAGACCTAAAATCCAATGACTTTTCTTTTACGAAGGGATGATATCAACCTTACGCAATGTGGTTAACCCGTCGGATCCGGCTTATGCGGTGTAATCTAAATCGTTCATCTCGATAATCAATGGTTCAGATTTGCTGAAACGGTAAGAATATGAAAATAAATTTGGACCATTAAAAATACTATCCAACGGTTGCGATCACGTAAAAATTTCTTTGAAACAAATTCAAAACTATTAAAATTCGCCGAGAGCGAGAATCTAAGAGCCTGAGTGCAGTACGCAGAGACAGAGCCACTTAGAGGGCTTATGGGGGCCACGGCCCCCGTGTTGTTCTATTTTTTTATAATAAATTTAATATTATTTTTAGTTGTTTTTTTTATTTGTTAAGAATTATATTTTGTATTGGGTGTTGTTTAAACATTCAAAGGCTTTAAAAATGTGTTCGTTTTCAATCCCAAAACCCAAATCCTCTCTCTGCTCACGGTCTCCCATTAGCTTTTTCTAGCTTCCATTATTAATCTCGTTTCTCTTTCTATCTCTCTCGTACTCAAAAAAATATTCCCCAAAATCTAAACCAAACATATATTGAAATTTCAAAACCTTGTTGTTCTAGTCCGGCCTCCGTATTTACAAAATTCTGGTTCCGTCTCTCACAGTACGAATATTGATCAGTGCAGGAGCACATAACACACTTTGAAAATGATGTGACCTAAGGGTCCGATCCACTAGATGATCAGCTGACTCAAAAGTTTTCCCTTTGAAAAAGCTTGTCTAGAGACAACACACATGAGTACTGCTGAGTGCTGCATGTGACGAAACTTTTTAAATTTTGACTACAGTGATGGATGTATGCTTGTGGTGGGCCGAATCGGATGAGGTTTCTGCTCGATCGATCGGGAGTGGGTAAGCCAACAAGTCATCGTCGCGCATGGCCGTACGTTGGGATGGGCGTGGTCCGCGTGGAGGCCTGGAACTCGTGAGTCCACCCATGGAGTGGTGGGTGTGAGGACATGCGGTTGGGGTGGGCTAGTATTGCTCCACCCAGCGCCCCGCCCAGCCCCGCCCTGTGGGTTTAGTAGTCGGCTAGACTCTACGCGGGCGTCTGGTGGCATGACTCGGCCGCATGGAATCTGCCTATGTATCACTCGGTATGTCATGTCATCCGGATAAATGGATATTGATGTTGTCATCGGGCATGTGATTGAGAAGATTTGAATCCAAACGATCGAGAAAACCTGAAGACTTAGATATGTTCATTATTCAATAAACTTGCGTTGATGTGTGTGATATGTTGAAGCTTAAAAAGACTAATGTAAGATGACATTTTGTAAGCAAATCACTTGTCACTTACCTGCATTTTACACAATTATTGATAGGATTATACATTGTGCCGAAATTCATTTCATTTTATTGTGCCATTGGTAGGAGAAGTTGTGGTTCAAATTAAGATCCTGTGATTGGAATATTTGTGTGATTCCTAATTTAGTGAAAATAAACTTTTACCTTGATTCCTTTTTTTATCATTAGAATTCTTTATTTTACGAGTCCAGCTATTGTTCTTTTTAAAAAATGTCTTGATATTTTTATCATCTTTGTGAAATCAAGTTAATCGAAAGTATGTACGTATCTAGCTAAACGAACCATATTACTTCTAAGAGAGATATCAATGGTCATTTTCGATTGTTCTGACCATCTATTGCTCTTAAAATAGGTTTGATTTCGACTCATTGACTAATAAGCGTTTGTCTCGATCCCAAGAATAATTCATTTCTAGAGAGCAATAATAGCAAGAAATTATTATAACAACTCAATTTCGACAAGACTTATCCACCGTGGTTAGTTATTACAATGATTAGATCACAAATCTAACCTACTGCCTACTGAAATAAGATTACAATTAATGTTTTGATTACACTTTTGTACAAGGGTAAATGATTGTTTTGAATTTGATTATAGGAAATTGACTTCTACACTTCCCTTTTTACTACATACATTTCATTTTTTGTCCTTATTCATGTGAATTTACCCTTTTACCCTTTCATAAATTCACTTTTTCACACATTAAGGGGCAATAAAGTAAATTCACACCAAGTAAATACAAAAAAATGAGTGTATGTGATAAAAGAGGAGTGTAGAAGTCAATTTCCTTGATCATACATCTACCATAATAATTGCACCTTTTTTCAATTATGATAATCATGATAATGGCACCTTGATTATTGGTGATGTGAAGTGGCAACAAGATCTGTCATGAAAGGAACTGCTCTGATCTCTCAAGGCACTTATGGAACTTTTTAAAACGCATGTAATTGGTCAAATTAGAGCATCACAATTTCAATAAAAGTCCAGTCTAATTTTCTTAATCCTTCGTATTTATATTTTCTATGTTCTTATTGGTTTTACTTTTTCGGATTTTGAAAAGCCATTAGCGACAGGAATGGAGAGACTAAAACTTTTTGCATATGACGGCACACTACTAACTCTGCAACTACCTCATTTGCGAACAATTGTCGCTCCTGAATTTCAATTCTAACTCCGCCACTACCTCATTTGCAATGGCCTTGATTTGTTTATAGAATGTATAAAGTCAAAATCTGTCATTACGTCTCGAAGTCGACCTCATTTGCAATGGCAATTTAGTGAATCAAAAATTTATAAAAACATCTCTTTTTTTTTTTTTTTCAAAAAATCTAACCACACATCTCTTCTTTAAAACACAAAATTCTGAATACAAATGTGTCTGAAATTGTTTGGTGCATGTGAGCCATGTGCTTCTAATGCTTTTAAAATTTTCTATCTAAGAATTTCTCTGGTTGAAACAAAAAATATGATCTTGAATCTTATAGCAGTAAAAATTAAGAGAAAACTGTAGTATAAAAAATACAGTGGAAAAAAGCCTTAAAAATTAAGCCAGGCCGTCAATCCCAGTAGTCAACTCCTGTTTTGCCCAATTCCTCAGATTCTTCTAAATTCCAGTCCTCCCTTGTCGTGAACGAAAGAAACTAGCCAGTGGAACTGTGGGACCCATCATCATGAACTTTAATACTACTATATATAATCACTACTCTCCTTCACGTTTGTAAATCAATCACCCCAAAAAATCCCATCTTTTTCACTTCCATTTTGCTGAGTGATTTACACTTCTATGTGATTTGCTATGAAAACAGAGCATATCTGAGGGAGTAACCAATGATCTCAAAATCATACTGAGAAATTAAAAAAAGGGTCCCATTTTGTTGAAAGGAGATCCATGGAGGTCTCTGCAGATCTGGCTAAAATGGAGGAGCAGCAGCAGTCTCCTCGGAGAAGACAAAAGGGTGGCCTTAAGACCATGCCATTTATCATAGGTACGCATTTTGATCCCACTCCACCGTCAATTCATACATGTTCGTCTATAAATCACGCACACACATATAAATGTAACAAATCCCAAAAGAATTGATAGCACCCGGAAGATTTTGAACTAAGATGAGAGGAGCATACCATTAAGTCCAATGCCTTTGGCCTCCAGGCCAGCCCCTGGGTTTTTGCAGTGTGGAAGTTGGAACTTGATGGTACTTTAAGTAGATCCTCTCCGGTTACTGTCCTGGACAGTCCGCATTTTTCTCAGAATCCAGCATATTTTTACCGGTAAGAGTATGCGGGTGGGATCCACACTTGCGAGAATCCTCCAGGAAAGTTACGGGAGAAGATCCATTTACTTTACGTAGGCATATTTCTCCCAGATTCAACTGTAATGGAAGTTTTAGTAATTTTTGACTTATGTGTAACACTATAGCTCTATATTGTACTCGTATGACTTACTCAAAGGTAATTTGCCAGTTTTCTTCTTCTTCCTTTAATGAAACAACAGCAGAAATTATTGCTGAATCACGTAAAATCAAGTGTTGTGTGTAATTTTGTGCTTTTGATTTCTCTGCATTTGTTTGTGTATTTCTTGAATCTTGTGTTTGGATTTGGCAAATTCCTAACAGTATAAAGGCTTTGTATAACATGGGTTTGTATTGGTTTTCCCGTTTAAGCTCATATATTCATGGGGTTTGTTGGGGTTTTCCTCCTGATCTCTGAGATTCTTGTGTGTGTGTGTTTGTGGGTAAATGAATACAGCAAATGAAGGATTGGAGAAGTTGGCTAGCTATGGGTTGTTGTCAAACATGATATTGTATTTGATGGAAGAGTACCACATCGGGGTAATCGAAGGGACAAACATACTCTTTTTCTGGTCTGCGGCTACCAATTTCTTCCCACTATTTGGGGCTTTTATCTCTGATTCATATCTGGGTCGATTCCTCACCATTGGCCTTGGCTCCGTCTTCAGTCTCCTGGTAATTGCCTTCTCTTTATTTTTTGATCAAATTTTCAGGATGTTGTTTTGGAAAACTAATTGATTGATGGATATCAAAACTTATTTGAATGGACATTTCTTTTGCTTTAGACGTGATAAATTTGTTTTATGGTAAATTCGTATTATGATAGATTCACTTAATATGGTAATTTTTTTTGATAAATTATAGTTTTGTATGATATTTTAATAGGTTTATTTTTCTCCTAAGGGCACAAGGCTACAACAAAACCAGAGGGGCATGGCATAGCCCTCACCCAGTCATTAGAAGGCTAGACAACAGAGAAAAAAAGAAAAGAAAGCCTCACGTAGCTTATAGAAAGAAAAGTGCTTAGAAAAACTACACCCCAGGCTTTGCAGACTTCCAAAGAGACCTTCCTTTTTCCAAGAGCTGAATCTGCTCCTCATGTATGTCAAGATGTTTCTAACAATATCTAGAGGATCCCTAGCTTTCTGGACTAAGATTATTGCATTCCTTTCCCTCCATATACGGTAGCAGCCAAGGAGATTATAATCACATGATTTTCTAAAAGCGTAGTAGCTTGCATTCTGAACCATCCAACTTAACTTACACCCTGTTTGGAACTTGTGGAAAGTGAGGGAAAGGAAAGGAAAATAATGAAGAAGGAAAGAATGAGAAAATTAGAGAGAAAATTTTAATACTCTATTTGGTCCTTTTCGCTTCAGTATAGAGTACCACACATAGCTTGAGAAATCGCTGCGGGAAAAGAGATGATCATGATTCATGGCTTTCTTCCTCTTGATCACAAAGAACACAAGTGGACACCATAACCAATGAACGAAGGCCCATTTAGGTACATACCCTTTGAACCAAACAATCTTATACCAATGAACAGTTTCCCAAATAGGTCTTATATGTTTCACTAGATGATGGAAGCCCAGCCACCCTGTCAGAAATTTGAACCTGGGGTTGCAGAGAATCAGGGGTCTGCCTCATGATTTGATGCACCAATGACCAACCTATTTCAGTGCCATATACCATTCTGAAGGATTGATCCACTCTAGTGTTGAAAGATCTCCCCAAATTTCTTAAAAAAAGGGCCTAAAGGATGCCAGTTATTAATCCATAGAAGGTTATCCTCCCCATTACCAATGACTGTGATCAAGGGCTGTCCCAAATGTCTAAGCTTCAACACTTTCCTGCTAGACCATGAACAATCATTAGGGATTTTGATATCCCGCAAACTTTGCCTTTTAATTATGCATGTATTTTCACACTTAACCCATTGGGAATCAGACTTTTTGCTAATAGGCCAAAGTTGCCGAAATATAGTGGAACCTTAAACCACTCTCCTCCTTAATTACACATTTGGTAAACAACTAACTTTCGTCCAGGGTTGTTTAGATGAACCCCTCAACAGAAAAAGGCCCTGAGCAAGCCCTCAATGTCCTCACTCTCCTTCATTACTTTGTTAGGGATAATGAACTGCAGCGGTGGCTCTACGAAATTTGTTCTTTTTTTTAAAAAAATTTAGAAGGTGATTTTTAGGTGATACTGTGAGGGATTTTGCGCCGTTGCCAGGATTAAAAGCACGGGCCTGGAAATAGCAGCGTCCGGAACTTTTTCATTACAGTAGAAATTTTCCTGCCCAAAGGCTGGACAATGACCCTAGTGTCTGGACGTGCTGTGGCTCTACAAAATTCAGCTCAAATAAACCTGTAAAACTAGGGATTGGTATATTTTTGTCTTGAGATTCTTGTTTCCTTGTTGCTCGGGAGGACGTCCCAGTTTGTTTGTACTTGTTTACGTGCATTGAATGGATTTTTTATTTCCCAAAACAAAACTAAACACATACAAATTTTGGTTGATAACCGTAATCCAAAAGATTGAAATCATAATTATCAGAATCAAACTCTTCTGTGGTTAATTCTGAACTTAACTTGATTAACCAAATTGAAGTTCCAAATTAATCTAAATTTGACTTTCACGGTTATAGGGAATGGTCCTCTTGTGGATGACGACTGTGATCCCCCAAGCAAGGCCACCTTACTGCAACCAACTAAAGGGGGAGAGCTGCAAATCTCCAACAGGATCCCAATATGCAACCCTTCTCTTTTCCTTTGTCCTAATGTCCATTGGAGCCGGTGGGATTCGACCCTGTTCCTTAGCTTTTGGAGCAAACCAAGTGGACCAAAGAGACAATCTAAACAACAAACAGGTCTTGGAAAAATTCTTCAGTTGGTACTACGCTGCAATTTCTATTTCAGTCATCATTGCATTGACTGTCATCGTTTACATTCAAGATAATGCCGGATGGAAAGTAGGGTTTGGAGTCCCCGCAATCCTCATGTTCTTATCTGCTCTTTCGTTCTTCATCGCCTCTCCGTTTTATATCAAACAGAAAGCCACCATGAGCTTGTTTACTAACTTTGCACGAGTGATTGTAGTTTGTATCAAGAATATAAAAGTAGCATTCCCGTCTGACGAATCGAATTTGAGGTATCATCGCATGAGTGACTCAACTCTCTCCAAGCCAACCAGAAAACTTAGGTACTATTGTCCGTTTGTTTCCCACTTACTTGCAGCTTATTGAGCTTTATAAAAAAAAGGCTTAAATTTTGAATGTTTTACACTTATTTGCAGCTTATTTAGCTTGACGTTTGATATGCTTAAGCAACTGTACTTTAAAACTTGGTTCCGCCTTTCTGGTTTTGAGCTTAGTTGCTCTTCATCTTAATTAAGCCCAAAGCTCGGTAGGTTGTACTTTCCAAGTTGGTTTTCAACATACTAACTTTTCAAAAACGTATTTGTGATACATAACAGTATAACAATCATTGGTGACATATTGAGAAATGTTTTTCGTGATTATGATGTTTTCCAAAGATGGGTTCTTTTTCAACAAATTTCCTAAAGAATGTTTCTGAAAATCTTACCAAACAAGTTTTCTATGTTCCAAAGATAAAGACTGAACTAAATAGATTGTGAAATCTGGAACCAAACAGGACCTTACCAAAAAATATAGAGCTTCCCCATGACTGGATTGATGAATGTTGTTATTTCGTTCCTTTTCAGGTTCTTAAACAAAGCTTGCATCATTAGGAACACTGAGGGCATAACTCCAGAGGGAGAGGCTTCCAATGCATGGAGCCTTTGCACAGTAGACCAAGTTGAAGAGCTAAAATCACTCATCAGAGTCATGCCATTATGGTCTTCATCGATCATGATGTCGGTAAACATAAGTCAGGCAACCTTCCAATTTCTCCAAGCTCAATCCATGAACAGACACCTCACTCCAAGGTTCCAAATACCTGCAGGCTCCTTCTCTGTGTTCATATTAATCGGTATAGTAATGTGGATCTTTCTTTACGATCGCATTATCATTCCTGTAGCTTCGAAAATAAGAGGAAAACCCTTTTCAGTTGGCGTAAAAGTAAGAATGGGTGTCGGGTTATTTTGCTCTTTCTTGGCCATGGTAGTTGCAGCAACTGTGGAGCATTATAGAAAGAGAAAAGCCTTGGAAAGTGGCTATTACAATAACCCCATAGGAGTTGTTCATATGTCAGCTATGTTGCTCGTACCACAATATTTACTCATGGGTGTGGCGGAAGCCCTGAACGTGATTGCATCAAATGAGTTTTTCTACTCGGAGTTGCCAAAGAGCATGTCGAGCATGGCAATGGCTCTATCCGGATTGGGGCTGGGTGTGGGGAGTTTGTTGGCCAGTTTGATTCTGAGTACTGTGGAAAAGGTTACTAAAAGAGGGGGAAAAGAGAGTTGGATTTCAAATAATATCAATCAAAGTCATTATGAGAGCTACTATTGGCTTCTCGCGATTATGAGTTTGGTTAATGTGCTTTATTTTATTCTGTGTAGTTGGGCATATGGGCCTTGTGCAGATCAAGGGTTTTCTAAGGTTTTATTTGATCGGGAAGGGTTTTTTAAGCTTAACGACAAGGGGGAAGATTTGAAGGAGGAGTTGCATAAAAAAGGAAGTGCAGTTAAGAATGGAGAAGAAAAGTCCAAGGAAGATGAGGTATAGACTATAGAGATTTAAAAAAAAAAAAAAAAAAAACGTTTTGTGGGTTTTGAATTATGATCTGTATTCATCCATTGTATATCTTAGGTATATTACAAATTTTCTCTTGGAGATGTGTTTGCGGTTGAAAAAGTATGCATGAAATTTTGGAGTTGTGATTGCACTACGATACATGAATAGAATTTGTTCTATTGAGATTTGAAAAGAATTGCTTCCATAGTATCTATAGGCAATTTTTTACAGCCTTGTTCTTAACTCCTGATTTGCTATTTGAAAAGTATAGTTTTCCTGGGGGCAAAACTGTAGAGAAAATTAATGAATACCAAGAATGTACAGGTTTAACAAAAACAACAGACTGGATTGTTGTAGTCGGGTCTAGTGGACGGGGGTATTGGTCTTTAAAGCAGACGTAGAGATGTGAGTAAGCTACTCGAAACTACCTGAGTTACAAAAAATTACAAAGATTTTAATGTTTGCTGAACAATTTTAGAAGTTGCAAGTAGTTTTCCATTCTGTAATTGGAAAGGAATGGAAACAGAGAGGAAGAAGATGAGCTTTGACAAGCCATTGCAGAAAAAAAAAAACTGCAGAATTTACCGAATTTAGTTCCATGCATACTGCCATGGCTTTTGTGTTCCGGTCGGCAAGGTCGGAGCCAGAATTCTTAGTCACTTGATCAAAATTTTACCTGAAGTCACGCAACTTATTTTCATTAGATATGGATATCTTCTTAAAATATGCATGAGAATGCCAAGAAGGTCTACTGGGCGTAGGATTAGTGGTACCATACAAAGTTTGAACAAGCTACTACAAGACTCAATTGTTCGACTGCTTTTAATCTTCGCTCTCGTGAATTTTAATAGAAGTTGTTAACCAAAGGGGTTCTCGCGCTCTTGCTTCCGCTCCACGTTGTGTGTAATTTTGGAAAGTAAATCCACGAAAAAAAAGTTCAAATAGTGAAGGAAATGACTGATGTTTGGATCCCTGGATTTAGCCATTTTTGAAAAATCAACAAATTTGGTTAGCAAAACAGAGTAAAATCAACGTAAAGAATTAGGGTAAGAGAGTATGGGACACGTGGTGCACGGTGCATTTGAGTCGTCCAAACGTGTTTTAAACGGTCAGAATTTGAGGAAGAGAGAAAGAGGAGAGAGGGTGTTCGGATTTGGACCGTTTGGACGGCTCGGATACGCTCCGAACACCACATGTCCCATACTCTATTTGCACCCAAAAACTTTTGCAAGGGTGGAGACGTTCTTACGTCTTTTATTTATCCAATTTTATAATGGAAATACTTTATAAAAAATTCAAAATAATGGATTTTTTCTTTTCTTTTCTTTTCTTTTCTCGTCGTTTCCCACCATCCACTGGAAATCGATTAAACAAAATTGACCTCTACTTCCCATCTGTGGACGATTCCAATTTCCAACTTCTCACTGTCCACCTTCGAAGGTTTGATTTTATTCCACGAAAATCGACAAAAACCCAAAAACAGAGCTCTATCTGTGTCCAGCAATGGCTTCTTCTTCTTTTGATTCCGATACCCGATGGAAGAACACTGCCCTTCTCGTCATAGACATGCAGGTCTCTCCACCATCAAAAGATTCAAAACCCATAATTCATCTCTTCGATTGTTTTTTTATTTTGGCTTCTCAATTTTGTTATTTATTTTTCTTTTTTTCTGCAGAATGATTTCATATTACCAGATGGTTTGATGCGTGTAGATGGTGGCCAAGCTATTGTACCTAACGTCATAAAGGCAGTTGAAGTTGCTCGACGGCGTGGTATTCTCGTAATTTGGGTACTTTCCCCTCTCTTCAATCTTTAGTTACTTATTAGCTTTTAGTTTGTAAATTGCTCTGTTATTTTGATTGTTGTGTAGCCTTCGGTCATTTTCTTATAGGATAAAGTTAGGTTTTTTTTCAAATAACTGCACGTCCAAGCTAAGCTTGCGCGCGTAACTCGACTAATTCCGAGGCCTGAAGCTAACAACAACCGGACAAACCCTCCAGTGGCCTTGAAATGTTTAGCCGCCGTGTGATTCGAACATCCCACCTCATGGAGGACGAATACTTATTTGTTTTCTCATGCCCACTTGTCCAAACCCCAAGTGTGCACCATGCACCTTGTAGTTATGATTCAAACATGCCACCTCATGGAGAAAGTTATGTTGCACATAGCATGTAGTGTGCACCATAATAACGTTACGTTTTTTTTTCATTTATGTTACGTAGTACTATTTTTTATTTTTATTTTTATTTTTATATTTGGTATTATTTTGGTGTAGTGAATAGTGATGAATAAATGTGTAGCGTAGATAAGTGGACTTCATATGAATCATATCTATTGCTAGTTATGAATATAATGGATCAATTTGTACGTATTTTTGGTTCAGTTGTTTCGACGTCGTATTATTCTGGTTCATTACAAATGACAAGTGGGTGTGTACAGTACATATAGAAATGTTACAAATCATTTTGGCTTTCTACGAAAATGTTTGGTGTTAGATACGATACGATTCGTTTGGTTAGGTTATGCAAATATTGGTAAAGGTTGTACCTTTCGGCCTTTCTCCTTGTTTATCTTTACTTTATCAAAGGTTTGAGAAATGAGTGAAATTGCTCAACCTTTTTGCCACATTGTCTGTGGTTCAATTGAGTGTGGAGAAAGAGAAGTTAATATATCCTTAGGGATTTTCATTTACAGTATACTAGATTATTGTTATGAAATAACAGCTAGAATAAGTGGAGAGAGGAAATGAAATCTGATCAAATGTGACTTGAGAGGTGGATAGGTAGGAATACTAGCGAAGTGTGGAGCCATTGTGTGGCAAATGGGTCATGTGACTCCACTAACTTGGAAAATCCCTTAAGCATATGGGGTTTTATTGTACTCGAAGTTTATGTTTGTTTGACTGTACATGAGCATGGAATTGGACTATTTATCTAAGCGGACTACATGCCCGGTTTTTGGTTAAAATTCTAACAAGCGAATAAATGTGCATCGGATATGTAAAGTAGGAAAATGTAGTACCATAGGAGTTTAATATTATTGTTCTCATCACTATTGATCTCAGTGACACCATATGCTAGGGAATTATAAATCGCTTCACTATTAGTCCTGTCAAACAAAGGGGCCTGAAGTTCATACATTTGATGGCTCACACGATTGAAAAAAGGAGTAAATTTGCAACCTTTGCCCTTTTATCATTGATAAACATGATTCTTAACAATGTAGCAAAACATATATGGCTCTTTGGTAGTTGACATCACTTGCACGAAAACCTTGGCTGCGCTACTAGTTGCTCAATCCGCCCCTAGGTATTGAACGAGCAATCTCATTTTTTGGGATTTACTAGTACCATACACCCCAGCATTCAATATCCTTCGTTTCTAGAAGTAGTTGTCCTAACAGGAATGCATTCCCTCCGTCTGTTGTTGCATTCAGGATTCGTAATCTATTCACATGCTCCAATTCGTGAATCAAACTGGCAAATTTGTTAGCTTGGGATCTGGGAGTGGAGGTGGATATAGAAACCAAGGGGATTTTGTGTTATGAAAGAATTTATCTTTTTGGTATTTGACAGTGACTGAATCTGTACTCTATTTTGCACTGCAAATGATCATTAAGAAACTGGGATGTAGGTCGTTCGTGAGCATGACCCACTTGGAAGAGATGTTGAGCTCTTCCGTCAGCATTTGTACTCCAGTAAGAAAGCAGGGCCAACCTCTAAGGGAAGCCTTGGTGCAGAACTTGTTGACGGCCTTGTGATCAAGGAAGGGGACTATAAGGTGGTGAAGACACGCTTTAGCGCATTCTTTGCTACACACCTTAATTCTTTTTTGAAGACAGCTGGGATAAACAGTTTAGTTGTCGTCGGTAAATGCACCTCGTATTGTATCCTCTTCTGTAGGCTTCAGCTTGTTTTTCTGTCTTTCCAGCTTCTAATTCAGATAATCTCTATTTCTAGGTGTTCAAACTCCAAACTGCATCAGACAGACTGTCTTTGATGCCGTAGCATTGGATTATAAATATGTTGCAGTTATTGTTGATGGCACGGCTGCTGCCACACCTGACATACATTTTGGTATGCTCTCCTGATCTCTTTAGAATAGTCTTGATGTCTTTGTTAATGTGTTTAAACTGAAAAAGAAAAAGAATAAGAAAAACCTTTCTTTGTTAGTTGACCTGTATTTGTGTCATTAAAAAAGCGTTGGTGGTCTCAAATGTCTTAAGAAGAATGAAGAGTATATTTAATTTTGTTTCGGTATTTTGTTGAAGTGGAGAATCTCCCAACAATCTTCCACACCCCTACCAAAAAAAAGGACCTAGTCATAGTAGAGGACTTAATACTCTATTGAGCCTATAAAGTGCTGAATTTCAGAATAAGTGGCTAGAAAACTGATGGAAGTCCTTCGAAAGGTGATATTGTTGATATCTTAGAACCATGTGCTATCGTATATGGGTTTCGTAAACGTACGTTGGAAGTAGAGACGTCATTGAGCAATTCTGGCAACTAAAATCACATAGAAGGTAATGCCATAAGATGGGAAAAGGGTGCGATAGGAACTACAGTGACAAAAGTAAAACGAAACTTTGTGCAAAAGGGATCAAATTTCTATTTGTACTATGTAAATTGGTATAAAAACTGATTCAAAGTACTTGGGGTGGGGCATTAAGATGGTCATATGCATATCAGTTGACTCTAGGCATGCTCAACTTGAATGCTTGAATGAGGGTGGGGGAAAAGAAAGAAAGGCACGTTGCTTAGTCAGTCTTTGTATCCCTAAGCATTTTTGGGCTAGCTGATGAGTTTCTACGACCTTTAATGTTAATCTGTATTTCTAAATTAAGCAGTCTTTTGTGTTTTCGTTTGCCATGTTTTGTTCCGACAACGATGACTCTTCTTTTAGAAGATAGAGTTATTCGTTTTCCATTATCAGAGAATCCTGACAACAACTAATTCACCATTTTCTTTCCTTATTTGTGTTTTCTGATCGTTACTTAGTCACCCCTCAGCAACATAGAATGCGTCGATGAGTTGTTTCGTGGTTGGCACCTAGGAGGATTTGTTTTGATTGAAGTTAGGCATTATTTCCTTTTATTAACATGCTCTGAAGGATTTTTAAACTTAATTTTTATGAATATTTTTGTCAACGTCTCCAGCTTGTTCAGAACCTCTATAGTACTACCAAAAGGTTGTATGATCCAATTATTTTTTTCTACTCTTACCTTAATGATAGCGTTTATTCGTCTTGGATTTAACGGGGTTGTAGCCAAACAACTTGTAGGTACTGGCTACTGCCAAGGTATCTATCTATCTGCATGGTAGAATCATTCAATTGTCACTTGACATTGGAGATGTGTAATTTGGTCTTTGGGCATATGCATTGTACTTGCACATATTGTTTCGGTGAGGTATATATCGATATTAATGGGACCTCAAATCCGGCAGGCAGATATGCATATATATACTTTTTGACCTGTTGAAACATACGCTGTCTTGTTTAGTACCCAATCGAGAGGCCCATTTTTGGTCTTTGGTTCATAGTCTAGTTGTTGTTTTTCTCATGTTGAAACATCTTTTGTTTCCAGAATCCATAGTTGCAACTTCTGTGGACCTGTCAGTCGTTTTTTATATGTTCAAAAGATTCAGTTTTGGCTTAGTCGTTTGGCCTTGTACCAAAGCATACGACTAACATCAATTTCCTTTTCTAGCAAATATTTTCGACATGAAAAATATTGGAGTTGCAACCCCAACGTTACAGGAATGGGGCGAGTCGGATGCTTGATATACTCAAAATCGAATCAGGTGAGTCCTTTCTGTCAAATCCATCGACCTTTTGTTTCGCTCGGGATGCAAGCTACGATTGTCCGGTTTGTGCAGGGGAAAAATAGAGAGGGAGAGAGGAGAGAGCTTTGCTGATTTCGGTATGAACAAGCGCAAGAATGGCTAGCTCCGTTGTGATTGGAAGAAGAAAAACTGCTTTTGTTTTTGTTATTCGCAGTCTGTTATGTGCTTCTGTTCTCAATTTATCAATGACTTCTGTGTGAACATTCCAAATGGGATAGTAAAAAAGGACCATTGATGTCGCACTTAATCAAAACCGCACCCACCCCATCCCCAATCCCTTGATTAGAGTAGATTAGATTTCTTACCTTGTACGAAAAAATGTTGAAATTAATAAAGTGCGCTTTTCTGCTTTTGTTTATGTTCTTTGAGAGGGAATGGTAAGAAATCTGCTAAAATACTAACAAAATTACACAAACCCGGCAGGTGCAACTATTACAACATATTGCATACAAAACGCGCGCAGATAGAAGCCTCCACTGGGATCGTCGGTGATGAAAAATTGATTGTGAACATCTCACGTGCAAATGCAATGATTGCGTACAATGCCGAGTGATGGGCAGATGTATGATGATAAATTGCGTAACGTGGTTACACTAGAGACAACTCCTCTCCACAAAATCTAGTCGAAGACCAACCAAGTGTTTGAGAACATTATGCTTAGATATGGATTTGGGGATGGCCCCGCTATTGTGAGAAAAATGATTTGTCTCGTAAAGCGAAAAATAAGAACCTTGAAGGAACGGGCCTAAAAATAATACTTGCACTAGTCTCTCAAAAGGGGCTTGCCAGTTGAGAAAGATGGAGTAGCAAACTTTTTGATGGGGCTTCATAAAAGTGGTTCAAAACCCCCCACATATGTAAGAAGAAAGCATAATCATTAATAATCAATAAACCTAAGGACACATACATTTTTACACATATCTTGCACATACATTTTTATGGGGTCCACCTCGGTCCCACCAATATGATCCGAACCGCTCATTATTTTTAAAATAATGTTTTAAGAGTTTCTGTTAAAAATCAACTCGATAGGATATCGGTAAGGGCTTTTTCAGAAATCGCAGGGCGAATCAGACTGTTTCACCCTATGATTTCTGAAAAAGCCCTTACCGATATCCTATCGAGTTGATTTTTTTTACAGAAACTCTTAAAAATTATTTTAAAAATAATGAACGGTTCGGATCATATTGGTGGGATCCGAGGTGGGCCTCATAAAAATGTATGTGCAAGATATGTGTAAAAATATATGTGCAAGTAGCATGACTGATTAATAATTGAGAACACAGTACACACCAATGCAAAAATGCGATTCCAACTGGCAAATCTACCATGTGGATACAGTACACACCAAGGCTCTTAGGTCTTCGAATGACACATGGTGTCACAATGACAAATCTACCATGTGGATACAGCGATGTGTAAGGGTGGGGTTATTGAATTGAATTGGGCTTGATCTTTCACTTTGTAATCTTATCTTTTCAAAAGCGGATAAAAAAAAAAAATCCTATCTTTTCAATGACAAAAGTGTTTACGGACTAGGGTTGCGCAGCGGATGGTTCTGGATGGTTTGGTCCACTCACCGCGGTTTGTTATTTTCTTCATCCGCACCCATCCGTAAATGTTGTTCGGTTCGGTCGTTTGATTGCAGTTTGGATGGTTCATATGATAGGAACTATCCAATCCTCAGGTGGATTCGCCAGCAGGTTTTTTTGACGATTCGATATTGACCCACTGGACACCCTACTAAGGACAAACTTTTGTAATTCTACATGTTATGATATCATAATAAAAATTCCTTTTAACATAGGATAACAAAAATTCCTTCAAGAAATAGAGATTTATCCTGTTGAAACTCCATGATGATTCGTGGAATGTGCGAAAATATGTGTTCTTAAATGACAAAATTATAAAATTATATCGGACATCACATGGTCCTGTTGCTATTTTCACTTCCTACTCTTACGGGTGTTTCCACTAAACTTAAATTAAGTTGTGAACTACAATTCTTTTGCTATCTTTATTCAAAAAAAATTTGTGTTTGTTAGTTTTGCACCAAACTTGTATGGATTATTAGTACGTCTCGATGAGAGGAATTAGAAAAATAAAAAATTACGACATTTACCAATCTCTTTTTTGAAAATATTCAAGAAAAAGTAAAAAAATCTACATCAATAGGCAATCAATTAAAATAATAGAGACCAAAAGTTACTTTCTCTGATTGATAGTAAGTTTTAACAGAAAGTCTACCCACAACAAAACCCCTATACAATTTGTGTACAACTGTCTGTACGTGTAGCAGGACTCTTTAAAGGGCTAAAGTGCCACTACGTGGTAATATCATCACCCAACAAACACAACCAACAACCAACTTGTGGTTGGTTGATTACTCTTCCTTTTAAGGGAGAGATTCAAGGTTCGAGTCCTCATGAAGGGGGTGCTCGGCTCCTGTTGTAACATCTAATCACAACCCCGAACATGATTAATTAATACAGTATCCTATTTCGTCAGATGAAAAAAAACTCTGATTTTTACCTGGTTCTCCCAAAACAAGTACGTCCACGGGCAGATAATTTCAATATTGTGATTTCAATATGAGAGGAGATTATAAAGGTTTTACTCAAACTGAAACCTATACGGCTACCCACTGGTTTCTCGATCTCTCCCTCACAATCCGGCCATACCTCCCTCAACTACTAATTGAGGTGTGACTGATGGTGCTGTTGATCATGGTCCATGGAGAATGAGGATGCTACTGGAGCCATTAAGGTGGCTTAGGGTGAGAGGTATTGAAGAGGAGAAAGAACCACGCATCCAACCACCAGTCAACAGGAAAAAGCATGTCTAGAGACAAAAAAAAAAAAAAAACCTATCGTGGGAATGGGGATGCTGCCGAGCACCCCCGCTTTACACCATGTAGAACAACTGATTGGGCCGTTCATCCCAGCACAGACGGCTCAGATTGAATCTGAGCGCATACAAATCTGAACCGCCCATTGCTCGGCTAAGATCATGTGACATTGTCACGTGGTGCTCCAACACCTCCTAACTGCACATATTCATGCATTGTTCCTCCACTTTGCGTTGTTTCTGACCATCCATCATCAACTTATGTATCCACTCTCCTTCACGTTTATAAATCACCCACAATTCCACTAGCATATCTGACTCTGAGTGAGTATCAAAGAATCTCATTCTTTTATTGAAAAACAAAGAAAAGGATTCTCATTTTTAGAAAGGAAACGGAGGTCTCTGCAGATCTAAAAAATGGAACAGCAGCAACCTCCTCGGAGAAGACGAAAGGGAGGCCTTATAACCATGCCATTTATCATAGGTACACATTTTCTTCTCACATTATGGTTTGAGGGGTGTCAAGGCCAGCTTACGCGCACCTCGACTTATTCCCTCTCCGGTCCGGTCAAAAGTAGACCATCTACAACGGGACTGAGAAATTCTGAAGAAATTATTTTCTTGCGACTTGACCCGCAAGAATCGAATCCTAGTCAAGGAGCAAATACGCTAACCAACCGAACTAACCCTTCGGACTGTGAATCACTGTGTATACATATCCATGCAACACAGTTATTACTATGACTTATATGTATATGTGCATGCAGCATGCTCACATTTACTTATATACAGTGTAGAATTTTTTTGAGTTACTATAACTCAGTGTCTGGTCCAGTTTTACTGACACTCAACTGATCACTTGACCAATTCCACCGTCCATTAGGGGCCAATTAAATCTGAAATAAAGCATATAAATCCATAAAGATTGATAACAGCTAAAAGATTTCAAACCAAAGAGATGAAGAGCAAACCACAGTCCAAGACCTTTGGCCACCAGACAAACCCTTGGATCTTTGCAATATTATGTGAAACTTGATATATATCACTACGTAGGGTCGATAGCACCTAGAAATTACGATTCCCAGCTAGGAGGAACTAAGTCCAGAACTGTGACCACCGGACCAACCCTTTGGGTTTTTTTTCAGTGTTGTACTTCACTTTCAAAAAACAAACTTGACATTACTAATTTACACACAGTCGTATTTCTTGCGGATTCAACAGTAATGGGATTTTTTTATTTATTTAATTTTTTGACTTATTTGTAACTCTAGCTCTCTGTTGCACTCATATGATTTGCTGAAGGGTAATTGGTACTTGGTAGTAGTATTTTTCTCTCTCTACTGATACACAGTAGCAATTATGGGCTGAATCATGTAAATCTGGTTTTATGTGTCATTGTGTGCTTTTGATTTCTCTATTCATTGCTTGTCTGTTTCTTGAATCTGTGTTTGGATTTGGCAAATTCCAAATAGTATGAGGTATTATACAAGATGGTTTCGCATGGGTTTTCCTATTTAAGCTCATATATTTGAGCAGTGCTAGTGCTACAATTGAAGTACACACACTCTTAAAACACAACTATGACACAATCGTGTTCGGAACGGTAGATGCACATGGATTCACATACATCTAACAATTCGGACACACTTGTATCCAGAGTTGTATTTTGAAGACGTGTTCCTAGACTTGTTTGCATATATTTATGGGTCTCATGCGTGTGTTTGTGTGTAAAAATATGAACAGAAAATGAAGCATTGGAGAAGGTGGCTAGCTATGGATTGTTGCCAAACATGATACTGTATCTGATGGGAGATTACCATATAGGGATAACCCAAGGGACAAACATACTCTTTTTCTGGTCTGCGGCTACCAATTTCTTCCCATTATTTGGGGCTTTCATCTCTGATTCATATCTGGGTCGATTCCTCACCATTGGCCTTGGCTCCATCTTCAGTTTCCTGGTAACTTCTTTCTCTTTATTTTTTGATCAAATTTTAAGGGTGTTTGTATGTTTTTTCATTTTTTTATAACTAGGTATCCGAATCAG
The DNA here is from genome assembly GCA_020567845.1 of Rhododendron henanense subsp. lingbaoense. NCBI lineage: Eukaryota > Viridiplantae > Streptophyta > Magnoliopsida > Ericales > Ericaceae > Rhododendron > Rhododendron henanense. Next base: position 1,684,826 of record CM036324.1, read on the forward strand.
CTTAAGTGCACCTCGACTAATCCTAGATCAACTTAAGTGCACCTTGTCTAATCCTAGGGACCATAAAATCCACCATCCACAAGCGGGGCCTCACTTGAAGCTGGAGCAAATGCTCCGTATGGACTGACCCTAAAGGTTTCGAACTTGAAACCACCTTAGGAGGGAGCAAATTTTTAAATGCCATGGCCTTGACCACTAGGCCAACCCTGGGGTGTTTGTTATGAAACACTAGATTGATCAATATCAAATCTCATTTGAAGGGATTTATTTTGTCAGAAAATAACCCATTTCTAAGAAAACACACAAAAAAATAAAAAAAGAAGAAGAAAAGAAACACCTCAAGTGGATTATGGAAAGACAGTGCTAAGAAAAACTGCTTTAAAACTCATCCAGTACGTGTCTAGCTTTCTGGGCAAAGATTCTTGCATTCCTTTAGCCAATGAGAGTTTAATCAATCATTTCCTAAAAGAGGAGTAGCTTGCATTCTGAACCATCCAACTTAACTCTTAGACGCAAGCTGCGGATTGTTTCCGGGCCTGATTTCTTTGCAGTATAGAGGGCCACACATAGCTTGAGAAATCACAGCAGAAAAAGAGTTGATTTTGGCTTTCTTCCTCTTGATCACAAAGAACACAAGTGGAATCCTTAGTTGCCACCCCATGTCGATCTTCAACCTGTCTCTAGTAGCCAGCTTCTGCAGGCAACATAACCAGAGAATTAAGGCCCTTTTAGGTACATTCCCTTTGAACCAAACAATCTTGTGACAAGGCACACTTCCCGTAATAGGTTGGATAGAATCCCAAGTTGATTTTGTAGTATGTATTCCACTAGATGATGGAAATCCAAACCCTCATGTGCCACCCTGTTCCATTGCCTATTTCAGAAGCATGAACCTGGGGTTGCAGAGAATCAGGGGTCTGCATCAGGCTTTGCTGCACCACCCTACTCCATTGCCTATTTCAGTGCCGTGTACCCTTTTGAAAGATTGATGCCACTCTAGTGTTTAAGGACCTCCCCAGTTTATACACTATAGTCTCGCCAAATTTCTGGAAGAAAAAAAAAAAAAAGGGGCCTAAAGGATGTCAGTTATCAATCCAAATAAAGGTATCCACCCATTTACGAATGACATATCTGACCAAGGGCTGTCCCAAAGGTCTAATCTTCAAACACTTGCCTTATAGACCATGAACAATGATTAGGGATTTCAATATTCCATAAACTTTGCCTTTGAATTATGTATGTATGACCCACTTAACGCTACAAGAATCCGAGATTTTGCTAATAGCCCAAAGATGCCTAAGCATGGTAGCCTTGTTCCATACTGTCAAAGGGTCTGAACCCTAAACAACCCTCCTCAATTACACAAACGGTAGACCAACTAACTTTTTCCCCAGTTTGTTTTAGATTAAACCCCTGACCATTAAAAGGTCCTGACTCCTGAGCAAGTCCTCAATCTCCTTCATTAATCTACAAGGGATAATGAACAATGAGCTCCTATAGACCTATAAAATAGGGATGGGTATGTTTCTGTCTTCAGATACTTGTTTGTTAATTTGTATCTCCTTCAGTACTCTATTGGGATGCCCCAGTTTGTTTGTACTTGTTTACTTGGTTTCACTGGAACCTTTATTTCCTGCAAGAAAACTGAACACATACGAATTTTGGTTGACAACCTAAATAAAATTGATTTGGAATCATAATTGTCAGATTCAAGCACTTCTGTGGTTAATTTCTATAGGGTATGGTCCTCATATGGATAACGGCTATGATCCCCCGAGCAAGGCCGCCTTACTGCAACCAACTAAAGGCGGAGAGCTGCAAATCCCCAATAGGATCCCAATATGCAACCCTTCTCTTCTCCTTTGTCCTAGTGTCTATCGGAGCAGGTGGGATTCGACCGTGTTCCGTAGCTTTTGGAGCAAACCAAGTGGAGCAAAGAAACACTCCAAACAATGAACGGGTCCTAGAAAAATTCTTCAGTTGGTACTACGCTGCAACTGCTATTTCAGTCATGGCTGCTTTCACGTTTATCGTTTACGTTCAAGATCATGCTGGATGGAAAGTAGGGTTTGGAGTCCCCGCAATCCTCATGTTCTTGTCTGCTCTTTCCTTCTTCATCGCCTCTCCATTTTATATCAAGCAGAAAGCTACCATGAGCTTGTTTACTAACTTTGCACGAGTGATTGTGGTTTGTATCAAGAATAGAAAAGTAGCATTGCCATCCGGGGAATCGATCGAATTTGAGGTATCATCACATGAGTGGCTCAACTCTCTCCGAGCCAACCAACAAACTTAGGTACTACTGTCTGTTTGTTTCCCACTAGTTTGCAGCTTATTTAGCTTAAATTTTGAATGTCACACTTATTCGCAGCTTATTTAGCTTAAAGGTTGAATGCACGTGCTTATTAAGTAGTTGTACTTCAAAGTGTTTGGTTCCTCTTTTTTGGTTTTTTGCTTATTTGTTTTTCAACTTAAATTATAGAGCAAATTATCTGTGTGTTGTACTTTTCAAGTCAGTTTCAACATACGTACTTCTCAGAAATATATTTGTAACTGATATGGGAATGTTAAGATAGATGAGTGGTAACATCTTGCAAGATATAATTAGAAACAAAGACTTTCGCAGAATGGTAATGGTACCACCGATAGAAAAAAAAGATGAGATAAAAATAGATTACGGTGGTTTAGACATGTCTATTGTTGATCGGCCAATGTGATAGACAGAAGTGTTACGATTATGGTATAGGCTAACACTAAGGAGAGGGGTGCACCAAAATAGACTTTAGAAGCAGTGGCTCAAAAGGATCTAGGATCTTTCAATATTATGAAACACGATGCCCTAGACAGAGCTCAATGGAGAAAGGAATTCAAGTGGCCGATCCCAATTGATGCGACGTAAGGCGCTGTTTGGTTTGGTTTATCCATGACACTCATTGGTGAAATAAAAGAGCATACCCAATGCATGAAGCTACCACATACGTGGGGTGGGGAAGGGTTGATGTATGCAGTCTTATCCCTGCAAGCAGAGAGGCTATTTTCAAGAATCGAATCCATGACCTACTCAATGGTGCAACAATAATGACACTCATTAAATTTTGAGAAGAAATGTTTTTGAGATTATGATGCTATCCAAAGAAGGTTCTTTTACAACAAATTTCCGAAGGAAGTGTCATGTTCCAAAACATAAAGACAGAATTAAATAGATTATAAAATCTACAACCAAACAGGACCTTTGGAAGAGGAGTTTTAGATTGTTGTAAAGCTGGCTTTTCCCAAGCTGAAACCAATTTTTTCTTTAGTGGAAACGTTTTACAGCTTCTCCATGACTGGATTAATGAATGTGGTTGTTTCATCCCTTTTCAGGTTCTTAAACAAAGCTTGCATCATTAGGAGTCCTGAGGACATAACTCCAGAAGGAGAAGCTTCACATGCATGGAGCCTTTGCACAGTAGACCAAGTTGAAGAGCTAAAATCCCTCATCAGAGTCATCCCTTTATGGTCTTCATCAATCATGATGTCGGTAAACGTAAGTCAGGGCACCTTCCAATTACTCCAAGCTCGATCCATGAACAGACACATCACTCCAGGGTTCCAAATACCCGCAGGCTCCTTCCCTATGTTCATAATAATCGGTACAGTAATTTGGATCTTTCTTTATGATCGCATTATCATTCCCTTAGCTTCAAAAATTAGAGGAAAACCCTTTTCGGTTGGTGTAAAAATAAGAATGGGTCTTGGGTTATTTTGCTCTTTCCTGGCCATGCTAGTTGCAGCAATTGTGGAGCATTATAGAAAGAGAAAAGCCATAGAAAGTGGCTATCATGATAACCCTAGCGGAGTTGTTCATATGTCGGCCATGTCGCTTGTACCACAACATTTACTGAGTGGTGTCGCGGAAGCCCTGAATGTGATTGCGTCGAATGAGTTTTTCTACTCTGAGTTGCCAAAGAGCATGTCGAGCATAGCAGTGTCTCTATCCGGATTAGGGCTGGCTGTGGGGAGTTTGTTGGCAAGTTTGATACTGAGTACTGTGGCTGATATTACTAAAAGAGGGGGAAAAGGGAGTTGGATTTCGAATAATATCAATAGAAGTCATTATGAGAGCTACTATTGGCTTCTCACGGTTCTGAGTTCAGTTAATCTGCTCTACTTTCTTCTGTGTAGTTGGGCATATGGGCCTTGTGCAGATCAAGGTTTTTCCATGCTTAAAGATGAGGGTAAAGATTTGAAGGAAGAAGAGTTGCGTACAGTAGGAAATGTAGGCAAGAATGGAGAAGAAAAGTCCAAGGAAGATGGGGTATAGAGATCAGAAATTCACCACTTCAAGTATAGTTACAGGAACGTGCCATAGAATTTTTCTTGTCCTTCTTTAAAAGTTTCGATAGCGAAAGAAACTACTGTATAATCCTTACAGTCCTTATCCACGAACATTATGGAATTAAAAGGGCTAGCTGAGTGAAATGAATGTGGATTGATCTAATACCAGAAATAGCAAGAAGAATCAAAAGGGTTAGCAGAGTGAAAAAAAGGAAGTGGATTGAGTGAAAAAGAAAGCGGATTGATCTAATACCGGAAATAGCAAGAAGAATAAGCAAGTATTAACAGAATATTCAGGTACCAAATGATGATGCAGTTCGTGCATTCCTGAGAAAATTGCAGAATCTTGAATAACTTCGGCTGCATCGACATCGCCAACGACAATTTGCACACCATTTCACAAAAACACGAAGATGTTAAGTTTAAAGCTATGGTAAAATTGGTGCAGGAAAACCTATTACAAGTAGAATAGAATTCAGATTTTCTTACTCCAAAACCTCACATGCATTCCGTAGAACATGCCAAAATGATTAAATGACCATTCTTTCGTCTGGTTCACCAGCAATGTTCCTTTCAAGATCGTTTCAATTCATGTCTAACTATGTGTCCTTTTTTTGATACCTATTAAGCATCACTTTATGCTGAAATCCCTAAATATGAATAGTATGATCGATCCAAAATGAAAACAAATGCAGTAATTATTACTTGGAAAGGAGAGAGATGCACCTGTTATGGGAGGGAGAAGAGAGATAGCACAGAAGTTGAGAGAGAGAGAGAGAGAGAGGTGGGCGTTGAGGGACGGTGGCCGGCGACCAAAATGTACGGCGATGGAATGACGACGAGAGACGGCGTCGTGGTCTTGCCGTCGTTGGAGATGCGAGGAACTTGTATACGCAGTCGTTTTGGAGACTCGAAGTTACGTTTGATGTCGTCAACATGCGAGGCATCTTGCCAAGGAGGAAAACGTGTATAGTAATTACGTTTTCAAAAATCTGCGGCCAAGTGTAATTAAACGCGTCCAGGAGCAATTTTTAGCGGCCAAGTGTAGTTTAACGCGGCCCATGTAAAACCACGATGTCGTAAACGCTAACCACGCTTCTAGTAAGTAATAATAAGAACAAAGCGTGTTCGGTAACCACGCCTATTTCTATTTACTGGTTTTGCGCCAATCTCCTCCATCGACTTCACAGCAGCGCAAGGTTCCTCTCTCCCTCACACACAAACACACACATTCTTGCTTCTCTCGTAAAACTGGCATATTTAGGGTTCAGACTGTTGAATTTGTTCGAACCGTCTTCGTCATTGTCTTGCCACATTCCCATTCTTTTGAATTCGTTCGAATCTTCTTGTTTTAAGAGTAATTGCTGAAAGCTATTGCAGCAATTGAAAACCTATTTCTTCTGGTTCTTTACAGTTAATTAGTGAAAGCATAAATGAACATACACATTCTTGCTTCTCTAACTGGCAGAAACACGAGAGTTCACTTTGATGAAACATAATTCCTTGACGTGCTTTCAATATGCGAAGTTTTTTGACATGGCTTCTCACCAAGAAATTGAAGATTTTGGAATCGTGTTTAACCTTTCAACGATCTGAATCGTTCACACTATAGACCTCATTGAATCATTATTTTAGGAAGAATTCATGCTAATAGAATAGCAATCAGTATCTCATCGGAAAGAATTAGTAAGAATTTCGGCTCATTGGCTCATATTAAGAGCATGCCCACATTGAATGAAACCCAAATCTCCCTCCCCAGTTTGAATAAATAAGTGAATCATCTTGAAAATTATCAAAGATACTCGATGCTTGTGTTGTGATCGAGAAAAGGTTTTGAGCTTTTGGATTTGAGCAATGTTACTAACACAACTCCAGACACAACTGCGTCCGCAACCGATACACACTCGGACGCAGTTGTGCCCTGAATTGTGTTTTAAAGATGTGTTTTTAGACTTTTTGTTTGGATTTTCCACTCTACTCCTTCAATGGATTGGAGAGCTAGAGTTCCAGTACTAATTGCAACATAGTATGAATTTCTGTTTCTGGTTTGTATCTATGATGGTGACAAATGAAAATGGCTGTTTGATTCATTTTTTCCCCCTTTCTTGAGTTCATCACATTTGGTGCTGTGGGTTGTTGGTCTGGTGTTTCAATTTGATTTTGTCTGACCTTGAACCATCAACCGAGTAGTATTGTTTTTTATTTTCTGGTCTGGTTTGCCAAGGTTTCTGTATCTACAATGATGATCATGCCTATGAAAATGGCTGCTTGATTCCGTTTCCCCTTTTTTTGAGTCTTGTTGTCAATTTAGTTTTGAAGGGTGTGGATTGTGACAATTTTTCTTTGAGAAATGGCTAACAAATGATGTTGGTGGGATGTAAACTAGTCGAGCTGAGTAGTGGGTTTTGCAAGTTTGGCTCGAAAATTCAACCAATTTTCAAAATTATGGTCAACCTTGGTTTGAAAACTTAAGCTTTAAAATATGTATTTGAACGACCCATTTGTTGCCCGGGAAACTTACACATACAGTGCACATGTCATTCGAGTTGTTCATTTCTTATCCTTTAATGCATTGCATCCATGGAAAAAAACATCCCGATCAATTGGTAAGCACTCGAAACTTGAGTAGCTTGGTTCATATGACAGCTATAGACATTGGATCATAGTTTTAGGCTGCAGCAATGAATTTCACCCTCTTATTCCCCAAATGTAGGTTTCTGGTTTTCTTGTTTTGGACGTTGAAGGTATCCCCAGAATATCTGAAGAGGGTGAATATGAGATCCTTACAAGAAACTCTACTCTATAATTTGATACAATTTCGTAATGAGCTTAGTGCTAGCTGCTAAGTATGTAAGACTCCACATAGACTTGTGGAGAATAAGTTTTCCCTTCATAAAACCTGTTGTTGTTGTTGTTGTTGTTGTTGAAGGTATCCCCAGAATATCTGAAGAGGGTGAATATGAGATCCTTACAAGAAACTCTACTCTATAATTTGATACAATTTCGTAATGAGCTTAGTGCTAGCTGCTAAGTATGTAAGACTCCACATAGACTTGTGGAGAATAAGTTTTCCCTTCATAAAACCTGTTGTTGTTGTTGTTGTTTGTATCTCCAGAATAGCAGAGAATCATTTGGTGTAGAATTTACCCTATCGCTTTCTTTTACTGAGGTTTTTTTGCGATGTTAGAAAGAGTAGTGATCATGTTCTCTACTTCTCTTTTGACTATGTAGAGTCTTTTCATTATGTTGTTTTTGTTTCTGTAAATGCGGCTTATTAGGTAGAAGAACCTGAATGGAAAACAAAAAAGGGAAGCCAAGTTAGCTGTCTTTTGGTGAAACTATTTCTTTGGGGAAATGCGAAAAGATTGATGTCTATAGGCCATATGTTGTCGTACCCAATGATCCGGATTATTTCACTTTATTACACTCTTGATCACAGAGTACTTAGCATAACACGATATTTGTTTCAATGGACACAAGCACTAGTAAGATGCTAGAACAAAGAGAATGGAAAACAATGATCACACTCCAACTATAAGACTAAGATCAAACTAGGATGCAATCCACACGAGATTATCAGCTGGAAAGAAATGACAGACTGGTTTGGACCCTGGCTCGATCCCCAGCACCCGAAAGGACACGTGATCCGGGCTCCACTCAGACGTGTCCAGGTGGCAAACAGCAACAGCTTCCACTCTGTCTCCATTATCACCACCTAGCAATACCTTGAACACCTTGCTTTCACTCTCTTGGTAGTGGCAGTAGAAAATTGCATAGGGGTAAGGCATGGTGTGACATGCCACCATTTTTGGAGCTGAAATTTCTTCAGGCTTTTTCAAGATATTGTAATTCTGCAAAAGCGTTGTCGATTCTGTGAAGTGGGTAGTGAATAGAACTTGGAATTGGGAATTGAATCCGAATATTTCATTTACAAAATCAAGCATCGATTCCAAGGATGTGGCACACAACTTGGACTCTCCCTTTATTGGCTTCATCTCACATTGTCTAAGTGTATCTTCCATGGCTTTGGCTTGTGAAGAGGCTTGTGAGAAGGAAAAGATTTGAAGAAGGTTTGGGAGTGATTCTAGTGAGAAAGGAATGGAATCGGATTCCTCTCTGGGTAGGAAATGAGGAGAGGTAGAGGGGTCTCTCTTTGGGAAGTAAACTGGAATTCTTTTTCCCACCTTTAGGTTTTCTATAAAGAAGAACACCATGAGTTGAGGGTCCATGTGATCCATGTGTGATGATGGATAGGCATGAACATGTGCCATATGATATTTTTCATTAGCATCCATACTATGGAGTCGTAGAATGTTCGTACCCATAGGGATATCATCATTCACCGGGTGTCTTGTAGCATTCATCTTATTGTTTGCATCAGACCACTGCACAACAATAACTAGCATTTTAGCAAGTTCTATATCTGTAAGCACCGTACAAGGAGAAAAAACCCGTTAACAAAGCATCCAATTCGTTCAAACTTCAACTAGAATCTGAGAGTAAGTTGTTTAAAAAAATTTAAGAAATCATCCAATGCGTTCTCTCGAAATTTCCAAGTTTCTTTTTCGTGGGTAATCTATTCTTTTGGACTGTAAGTTCAAACTTCTCAACCTGCAATCATCATTTCCTAAGAGAGTCAGTGACACAAAGAATTCCAAGTTTTACATGTTTCTTACAAGTATATTTGTCAAAGTAACAAGAACAAATTAAGAAGAACAACAATAGATAAAGTAATGAAACAAGCATAGCTTAGAGATTACCATCACAAGCAGTAGACAAAGGAAGATGCTCCTAGAAACATATCCAATTCCCATCTTCCTTTTTTCCTTGAAGCACCTATGAGTTTCTTTCCTCCTTCTAAGGCTAAAGGAAACACTCCTAGACTTGAAATCTAAGGCAATCTTTGGATTATCCTATGAGTTGCTCTACATTTTAAAATTTAGATAACCCTTTTGTCCACTACACTGGTTAGTATTTTAGTTGAGGGCCCATACAGATTCAACTTGGGAGGTGTAATGTTGTTATACTTTTTTCATTTTTCTTTTTACATTTGGTTACATGTTACCTTACCATTCTTCAATACAATGATTTACTTTTGTTGTTCTCATCCTTTTGAAATACCACATGAATCTATGCTACAGCATTCTGAATTTTAGTTTTGACGTTGCCTAATTAAGAGCAAAACACACGACAATTCGGTAGTGCGCAGTGAAATTGACACGGTTTGGTATTAATTATTGGTAGCTCAAACTTTGATCATTAGAACAAAACACACGACTATTTGGAAGTGTGCAGTGAAATTGACATGGTTTGGTAGTTCATTATTGGTAGCACAAGCTTTGATCATTTACCTCAAATCTTTCTTTGATCATTTACCTCAATTGTTTCATCACAGCAAGACATCAAATCCAAGTGAAAACTCCCTTGTTAATATTTAAACTATAGCTGCAATACGATACAATATCCATTATCCAAATAATTAAGTTATCAAGACAGGCCTCTTGGACTCTAGCTCATAATGCAAAATAAAGAACACAGATGGTTCAACGCATCTGTATAATTGTTCCAAGAAAGCCTGGCCTCAGTTTAAACACAGCCAATGTACCTTTGGATCAACATTGTGGTTATCGAACTTATGATCCATTTTTTGATAACTCGGTATCAGCCAATAACCTGCTAATCCGGAGGACCAATCCTCCCGTTCTCTAGTAGGGGCACAATAAAATCCTGGACAACATAAATATTGATAGCACGCGAATAGGAATCGAAGCCTAGACCAAAGGCTTAATGAGACATTGGTTGTCAGGTGACTACAGCTGCGCCAATCCTTGGGGTTATGAAGCTGATGATCCATGCTTCAAATAATTCTGTGTATATGGATTGCAGGTATGTTGTCACCATCTTAGAATATAAAAAAAACTTTATCAAGGCAATAATAGCCATAGAAAAATAAATCCGTGACATACCACGAGATTTGTATCTCAACAAAAACAAGTTTATGATGCTTTCCTTCTACAATACTGGACTGTTTGGAGCCAACGTGAATCCTGTGGTTTCTATTCCACCAAACAGACGTGTTCATCAATTTCCATGTTGGTCTATATATAGCATGTGGTCTTAGAACCCTTATGAGAAATTAAGAGAAATTGAAACAGCTAGAAATGGGATCACTTTTTGCTTTCTTCATTCTCTTCTCACTTGTCCTGGTAAGACTCTAAGAATTCCTGATGAGAGAAATTACTTGACATCCATAACTGGCTATGTAGTATACACTTTGAGTCAACTTGAATTTTCCCTTACAAATTTAGGGATAAGTTTTAGCATGTAAATGTATGTGGTAGCATTGCATTCATTCTGATACGGAGCGGGCCTCGTTTTGAAAGGAATGCAGTTCTACTACTGTCACAACATTCTGAAAACTTTTTTGAAACAATTTACCGGTCCATATCGTTTTCATGACTGACTAATTGTTTTGTGCATCTTCATTCTGCAGTTTGGAAGCACCAGTGATGCAAGACCAGACTCCGGAGAATACTGGAAAGGCGTTATGAAGGATCAACCCATGCCAGAAGCACTTCACGGCCTACTCCCTCGGGGATCAGTGTCACCCCTCTCCACCACCTCGAAAACCGACTGCCACACATCAACGGAAGCGACAAACAACGATCAAACTGCTAAAACTTACGTGAAAGACTTTGAACCGAGGCCTAGTGCGACTGGCTACCACGACGATAGTACTAAACTAACTGGAGAGAAATCCTTTGTGAACGACTTCGAGCCGAGGCCTAATGTCTCAGCTTACCCTGATGATGCTGGTCTAAAAGAGAAGAAGTCCTTTCTTAAGGATTTTGAACCAAGGCCTAATGTTTCTGTTTATGATGATTAAGGACAATCTATGATAAGTGTATTAAGATTAATTAATCTGGATTGGTGAAGCTATGTAAGATGCATATGGTGTGTGTTTATTGTGAGTACTGTAGCGTGAAGAGAGTGATTACTACGTTTATGGAAAAAACAAGGAGCTTGTGATGGGTGATTATTTAATCAAATAAATGTACAAAGTTTTGATTTTTCCACTCCAGATGTTTAGAGATCATCTATTTCTAGTTTTCTTTCTTTTTCTTTTGATCGGTATCTATTTCTAGTTTTTGCTGATATTCAAAAAAAATTCCTATTCAAAAAAAAAAAAAAATGAGAATTTGTTCAACCAGCTTGATTCACACCCCAAATCTGGTTGTGCCACTTGTGTGTGTGTGAGAGGGGAATAACTCGGTGGCTAATCCGGAGCACTAATTTCATCATTCACTAGCTAGGAGGGGCCACTATAGAGGGGCTATTTAAACCCGGAACATAGCCCCCTATATACGGAGTCCAATACACAAATTGATATCATGCGAGTGAGAGTCAAACCCCAAATCAAAAGCTTTCTGAAGCCCCTGGTTGTCAAGGGATTACTACTGCGTCGTCTGGGGTAAGGGAGAGATGCAGCATCTGAACTGCTTGGTTTTCTGAGGACTACATACATGCCTAATGGTTTGGTCTTCCACTATACTTTCTATCATTTCGGTTGCCACCAAAGTGTATTCCTTTGTGTTCCCCTATACTTTCTATCATTTTATGTCTACGGATGAGAAATTTTGTTGGTGAACCGCTATCAAACTTTAGACTGAGCAGTTATGATCTTGATTTGAAAAGTTAAATATCTCAGCCTAAAAGTGTGCCGCTTCATGGAATTTTTATTTTTCAATTCAATACTTGTTATTTCAATCCCTGATCTCTAATTTGCTTGTTTACAGATTCAACTTGGGCTCTCTTGTTCTTCTCTCCCTTAGAGTTTGCCTGGTGTCTTTTCCCGCTCCTGGAATTTTTCCTGAAAGACATATATTTGATATTCTATCTGAAAGTCTTGATCCATCTGAGCAAGACAAAAGAACCATTATTGTAGTTGATCCATCTGGAAAGTTTGGGTGGTACAGCGACCTCCTTGGAGCTGGTGCTATCGAGGAAGTTTGCAGGGGATTTGATCAATGGGAAGGAACAGACGTGCATTAATTGAATCAGGTTTAGTTAGGGAGGTTTAGTAATGATCCCTCAGTCATCAAGAGGCTTCGGCAGAGATTGCTTTGCTGAAGTCATTGAAGAATGAGTTCATTATTGTTCTCTACAATTTTTGGAGGGACGATGAGCATTACCCCCTTAATTTCATTACTGAAGCACGCATTTCCGGGAATCTTAGGGATTATGGGAAGAAGCATTGCCATGTGTCAATGAAGGCATTGAGGAAGTGGTCGCGACAGACACTCAAGGGTTTGGATTACCTCCATACCCATGATCCTCGCATCATTCACAGAGACCTCAACTGCAGTAATATTTTCATCAACGGAAACGTTGGACAGGTTTGTTTCTCTCTTTCAACTTAATGAAACCTAGTTTGGTTGCTAAGTATGTGGATGAATTTAAAATTCCGAAGTAGTAATCTCTTGCTGGTTTTCTAGTTGTAATTGACCAATAAAATGAAATGCTATTTTATCAAGAAAATGCTGACCACAGCCTACTGGACACGTGGGTTTAGGTGTTTGTTGGAGTATGAGAAATTATAGGAAAATATATGAAAGTGAATTGAAATGCTTAAAATGTGTATTGAAGTTCTAAATTTTTAGCACTACCTACCGCTTAAAAACTGTTAGTGGGTCGTTGTTACTTGTTAGCATTACCACTTTTTTCAATAGAAAACGTCTGTTATTGGAGCTAATTAGTGGCTACAACAAACAAAAGGGAAGTGATCGAAATCATCGGGATACCTTAGTTGAGCGTGGTTCTGTTTGTCGAATCGCTTTTCTACTAAACTGGATCTGATTTGATGTGTAGGTCAAGATTGGTGATCTAGGTTTGACAGCTATAGTAGATGAAACCCATCATGCACATTCATTGTTGGGGAGGCCAGAGTACATGGCACCAGAACTGTATGAGGAAGATTACTAGATTACAATGAGTTAGTAGACATTTACTCGCTTGGAATGTGCATGCTCGAAATGGCTACCCTGGAGATACCATATAGCGAGTGTGATAGTATAGCCAAGATATACAAGAAGGTGACAGCAGGAGTGAAGCCTCAAGCCTTGAACAAAGTTAGTGATCTGGAATTGAAAGCCTTCATCGAGAAATGCGTAGGCCAGGCAAGGGAAAGACCCTCAGCTGCTGATCTTATAAAGGACCCTTTCCTGTCCGAGGTAGATTGTGATGAGGAGGAGCTTCCAATTTCCAAATTCTGAGGTGAAGTTTCGGGATGCAGCCATTACTTTTTCCAGCAACTACGCATAGTATAGTCTTTTTTTTTTTGGTTTGGTTCTCTGTATGCCATGCTTGCTTTGAAGGTGTAAGTGATAATGATGAAAACTACATTTCTATTTCTTTTATTTCGATGTAGTTGTTTCTGATCCAATACATCCATCCAATTGATATTCGGAAGAAGGTGAATTTGGATTTGTCCTAACACAGATATATGCACAGTTGATTAAATACGAATTTTTTTTTAAAGATCTGGGAGAACATTTTCGATGAGTACAGTTGTTACTGTAGAGGGAAGTAAATGAATCACAGTATCACACAATGTCCCTGCATATATCAAATCTGCATGCATTTGTTAAAATCACCCATCCTATTCTAGCTTCTTGATAGCATTTTCTTAAGAAAAAAGCAAAGCCTCAGATTAAATGTTTCCATCTTTCCGTCAAGACACTAGTGTTTGCAGAATTATACTTATGATCCAGATAGGAGTCCATGTAAGGGGTTACAATGTTTGAGGCCTTCCTAGGAAATCTGCAAGTCTGATCGAATTTTTGATGACTTAGGCAAGAATGCATGTTTATCCATTCAGTGGCGGAGATGATGTGGGACTAATGGGGGCACGGGCCATGGGCCCTCACTGTAATTTACAATAATATCAGTTTTACCCCCAAATTATAAAGGTCATAACAATTTGTATCCAAAAAGTATTATATAGTTTATCTCTTATAAAACTAATATCCCCTAGTATCTTTGTTAAGTTCCCAAAAGAATTTTATTTGATGCAATTGTTTTTCATGAACACACATTATCTATATGTATATTTTAGCAAATTTTGCATTCTAAGTTCATTCATTTTATATTACGGTTGTGTACTATGTAAGATAAAAAATTCTAAAACCATGTTAATTAATGTGCCCCCACCGAGCTAATTTCTAGCTACGCCATTGTATCCATTGTCATTGGGATTCTGGATGGTCTCAAACTAGCTGCATTGCTGCCTTATTTACCTTCTTTCATGCATGAAGTTCCTAAGGCAAAAATACTGATCAAGTGCCAAATAATGATCAGATTGCAAGCAGCAAAGTGCCAAATAATGATCAGATTGCAAGCAGCAAAGTGCCAAATAATGAACAGATTGCAAGCAGCAAAGTTTCTTCTATAAACATATGCAAATGCTAAACCGTAAACAAACATCAGAAAATCCAAATTCTACAAGTATTCCAGACAGCTGATTGAAATACATAGAAGCCAAAAGAAATATTAGGATGTGAAGTGGTGAAATCACTAAACAACTGCAACTTCCTCCATGTGAGAGCCATTTTGAATTTTGCTACAAGGTTCTGCTTCCACAACAGCTTGTCCATTGACATAGTGCTGGCGGCAGACAGTCATATTAGACATCAGAACCACCAATCAATTCTGTCTCTGTCTCCCCGGTCTTCCATAGGGTGAAAAACG
This sequence comes from Rhododendron henanense subsp. lingbaoense, assembly GCA_020567845.1. NCBI lineage: Eukaryota > Viridiplantae > Streptophyta > Magnoliopsida > Ericales > Ericaceae > Rhododendron > Rhododendron henanense. The sequence goes on from CM036324.1 coordinate 1,699,889, forward strand.
CCCACTTGCCACAAAGCTCACATGGGGCTATCAGCTTGGTTAACTTATGGAATCAGCAAGGGGAATTATATCAAGCACTGAACCAAAGCTCTTTCTGTAACAAACATTTGATTACACATACAAATAAGTATGAGTATCATAGAGATATGGCCACCATTTTTAGAAGGGAAGCTGGAACTATAAATGTAAAATACTCCAAGCAAAAAGCAGTACATCATCAAAATAGGACCTTATTTTTGAATGAAACAAGCAGACCCAAATTTTTATCAGGACAGGGAGAGAAAGGAAAAAGGATTTGTACGCCGAACCTTAGGTAGTCGTCGTCCAGCCCAGCAATTACTATAGTTTTTTCATCAAGATCAGCTACTTTGCAGCAAAAATCAGAAAGGTCATCAAAGAACTGAGCTTAGTCAATGCCAATCACATCCAATTGCCATCAATTACCAATATTTAAAAGACAATTTTGAAAGCAAAAACAGTGAAAACTCTTTTAGTACTTTTAAAACTCTTTTTATCAATAATAATAGGTCTTTATCGATTTAAAAGGAGGGAGATATGAGTATTTTGATGAAATGATTTGTTTTTCAACCAACTAAGGGTAAAATGGTCATATCTTTTGATGTACAAATAAATTAGAATCCGAACTACTTGGGTTAGAAAGTAGATTCAACAAGCTTTCTAACGGTCCAAAGCACACACAAATTGGAGTTCGGGAGTGTTCGAGACAAGCCCACGAAGTTTGACATATTGTGTAGTTTTTATACATGCGCCTCAGGCGCACCTATATGCGCCCAGGCGCACATCATTGCGCCCTAGGCGCATTCTCTAAAGTTCACAAAACGACCAAACTTTGCGGTTGTGCCATAGACACTCCCAAACTTCAATTTTGACGTGGTTTGAACCATTAGAAAGCTTGTTGAACCTACTTTCTAACCCAAGTAGTTTGGAACCTAATATTTTTGTACATCAAACGATATGACCATTTTACCCTTAGTTGGTCGAAAAACAAATAATTTCGGCAAAACACTCACATCTCCCTCATTTTAAATTGGATAAATACCTATGATATATCAATAAACAGGGTTTGCAAAGCAATAAAAGATGGTGCAATTCAAAAATAAAAATAATAAACTTTATGTTCTGAAAATGGGGTAGAAAGCAGTCCACTACTAATATCATCAGAACTTTTCATATTTCATCAAAGCATACAGAAACTGTTTCATCATCGGGATTGGCCCAAAGCGCCTAAGACATGACTTGTACTTTTTAGGAAGTTAAATTTGGGTGTCTATACCACAAACACTATCACTTGATCACTACGACTTCCGCAGTAACGTCCCACCATTTGAAAAATAAGTACTTATTTTAGTTAGTGGAACACATCCTAAATAAAGCAGAACATTCCAACTTTGTTCAAGGGCTAATTAGGGCTTAGAGCATCCGCAATGTAATAATCAAAAGTGAATAATCAAAATTTGCCACGTCAACTTTTGATTATTCATTTAAAGGGTTGCTAAAGTTAGCAATATGAAGTCACACATTGTTACTTTTGAATATTCAAATGCCCAAATTTGATTATTGGTTAAGAGGTTGCTAACTTTGATTATTACAATGTGAGCACTTTTTTAAGCACGCATTGTTAACTTTAGTAATCTTTTGATTTTGATTATTACATTGTGGATGCTCTTAGGAGGTTTGAACATTGTTAAATTTTGAAATGGAGTTGGCTTCTCTGCAGTCCAACGGCTAGTGCACATACGTATCTGGCTGCAAAGAGATATGAATCAAAACCATTGATTGTTGAAATCGATAGCGAAAATCTCATGCAATCCAGTGCAAGGGATGGACTGCAGAGAAGTCCGGTCCTTCATCTAGAGAGGGTACAAGTTTGATCATTTGGTATTGGGCTGGCGCATTGTTTTTCAGGGGTCTACGTAATTTTTCTTGAATCGCAAGAGTCATTTGATCATCTGCAGATAGCAGAACGTGTTGCGAATGAAAATGAAAGCTATGCATTATTATACAGTCTTGGTAGGTAGATAGATTGCTATTCCTTCGTTTTTAACAGGCCCTGCACCAAGGGTAAGGCCCAAAGGCTCCTTGAGAAACACTTTAAAACCACAAACCAACGAGTTGACTTGCTAAATTACACCATCAAGTCTTTAAAGTCTTTAATATGAACCAAAATTCTGGAAGAAAAAAAAAGGGGCCTAAAAGATGTCAGTTATCAATCCAAATAAAGGTATCCACCCGTTTACGAATGACATATCTTACCAAGGGCTGTCCCAAAGGTCTAATCTTCAAACACTTGCCTTATCGACCATGAACAACGATTAGGGATTTCAATATTCCATAAACTTTGCCTTTGAATTATGTATGTATGAGTTTGACTCACTTAACGCTACAAGAATCTGACCTTTTTGCTAATAGCCCAAAGATGCCTAAGCATGGTAGCCTTGCTCCATACTGTCAAAGGGTCTGGACCCTAAACAACCCTCCTCAGTTACACAAATGGTAGACCAGCTAACTTTTTCCCCGGTTTGTTGTAGATTAAACCCCTGACCATTAAAAGGGCCTGAGCAAGCCCTCAATCTCCTTCATTACTCTGCGAAGGACAATGAACAATGTGCTCCAATGGACCAGTAAAATTAGGGATGCCCCATTTTGTTTGTACTTGTTTACTTGGTTTCACTGGAACCTTTATTTCCTTCAAGAAAACTAAACACATACGAATTTTGGTTGACAACCTCAATCCAAATGATTTGGAATCATAATAGTCAGATTCAAGCACTTCTGTGGTTAATTTCTCAACATAACTTGATTAACTAAATTGAAGTGCCAAATTAATCTAAATTGCAATTTCATGACTATAGGGTATGGTCCTCATATAGATAACGGCTATGATCCCCCAAGCAAGGCCACCTTACTGCAACCAACTAAAGGGGGAGAGCTGCAAATCCCCAACAGGATCCCAATATCCCTTCTCTTCTCCTTTGTCCTAGTGTACATCGGAGCCGGTGGGATTCGACCATGTTCCGTAGCTTTCGGAGCAAACCAAGTGGAACAAAGAAACACTCCAAACAATGAACGGGTCCTAGAAAAATTCTTCAGTTGGTATTATGCTGCAACTTCTATTTCAGTCATGGCTGCTCTCACGTTTATCGTTTACGTTCAAGATCATGCTGGATGGAAAGCAGGGTTTGGAGTCCTTGCAATCCTCATGTTGTTGTCTGCTTTTTCCTTCTTCATTGCCTCTCCGTTTTATAGCAAGCAGAAAGCTACCATGAGCTTGTTTACTAACTTTGCACGAGTGATTGTGGTTTGTGTCAAGAATAGAGAAGTAGCATTGCCATCCGGGGAATCAAATTTGAGGTATCATCATATGAGTAGCTCAACTCTCTCCGAGCCAACCAACAAACTTAGGTACTACTGTCTGTTTGTTTCCCGCTAGTTTGCAGCTTATTTAGATTAAATTTTGAATGTCACAATAATTTGCAGCTTATTTAGCTTAAAGGTTGAATGCACGTGCTTATTAAGCAGCTGTACTTCAAAGTGTTTGGTTCCTCTTTTTTGGTTTTTAGCTTATTTGATTTTCAACTTAAATTATAGAGCAATGCATCGGTGTGTTGTACTTTTCAAGTCAGTTTCAACAAACATACTTTTCAGAAATATATTTGTAACTGATGGGAATGTCAAGATAAGATGTGTGGTAACATTTTGCAAGATATAATTAGAAACAAAGACTTTCGCAGAATGGTACAGAATGGTAAGGGTACCCACCGATAGAAAATAAAATGAGATAAAAATAGATTACGGCGGTTGAGACATGTCTATCATTGATCGGCCAATGTGATAGATAGAAGTGATACAATTATGGTATAGGCTAACAGGTGATACGATTATGGTATATGCTAACACTTAGGAGAGGGTGCACCAAAATAGACTTTAGAAGCAGTGGTTGAAAAGGATCTCGGATCTTTCAAAATTATGGAACACGATGCCCTAGACAGAGCTCAATGGAGAAAGGGATTCAAGTGGTCCATCCCAATTGATGAGAGTTAAGGCTCTGTTTGGTTTGGTTTATCCATGACACTAATTGGTGACATAAAAGGGCGTACCCAATGCATGAAGCTACCACATATGTGGGGTGGGAAAGGGTTGATGTATGCAGTCTTATCCCTGCAAGCAGAGAGGCTGTTTTCGAGAATCGAATCCATGACCTACTCAATGGCGCAACAATAATGACACTCATAACTCATTAAATTTCAAGAAGAAATGTTTTCAAGATTATGATGCTATCCAAAGATGGGTTTTTTTACAACAAATTTCCGAAGGAATTTTCATGTTCCAAAACATAAAGTCAGAACTAAATAGATTATCAAATCTGCAACCAAAAAGGACCTTTGGAAGAGGAGTTTTAGATTGTTGTAAAGCTGGCTTTTCCCAAGCTGAAACTAATTTTTTCTTTAGTGGAAACGTTTTACAGCTTCTCCATGACTGGATTGTTGTTTCATCCCTTTTCAGGTTCTTATACAAAGCTTGCATCATTTGGAATCCTGAGGACATTACTCCAGAAGGAGAAGCTTCAAATGCATGGAGCCTTTGCACAGTAGACCAAGTTGAAGAGTTAAACATAAGTCAGGGCACCTTCCAATTACTCCAAGCTCGATCCATGAACAGACACATCACTCCAAGGTTCCTCATACCCTCAGGCTCCTTCCCTATGTTCATAATAATTGGTGCAGTAATTTGGATCTTTCTTTATGATCGCATTATCATTCCTCTGCTTTAAAAATTAGAGGAAAACCCTTTTTGGTTGGTGTAAAAATAAGAATGGGTCTTGGGTTATTTTGCTCTTTCCTGGCCATGCTACTTGCAGCAATTGTGGAGCATTATAGAAAGAGAAAAGCCATAGAAAGTGGCTATCACGATACCCCTAGCGGAGTTGTTCATATGTCAGCTATGTCGCTCGTACCACAACATCTACTGAGTGGTATCGCAGAAGCCCGGAACGTGATTGCGTCAAATGAATTTTTCTACTCAGAGTTGCCAAAGAGCATGTTGAGCATAGCAATGTCTCTATCCAGATTAGGGCTGGCTGTGGGTAGTTTGTTGGCCAGTTTGATACTGAGTACTGTGGCTGATATTACTAAAAGAGGGGGAAAAGGGAGTTGGATTTCGAATAATATCAATAGAAGTCATTATGAGAGCTACTATTGGCTTCTCGCGGTTCTGAGTTCAGTTAATCTGCTCTACTTTCTTCTGTGTAGTTGGGCATATGGGCCTTGTGCAGATCAAGGTTTTTCCATGCTTAAAGATGAGGGTAAAGATTTGAAGGAAGAAGAGTTGCCTACAGTAGGAAATGTAGGTAAGAATGGAGAAGAAAAGTCCAAGGAAGATGGGGTATAGAGATCAGAAATTCACCACTTCAAGTATCCTACAGGAATGTGTCCGAGAAATTTTCTTTTCCTTCTTTAAGAGTTTCGATAGCGAAAGAAAAGAAACTGGTAACTGACGGCAAGAATATATTTCATGAGGATATATCTTTACAGTCCTTATCTACGAACATTACGGAATCAAAAGGGCTAGCTGAGTGAAAAAGAATGCGGATTGATCTAATACCAGAAATAGCAAGAAGAAGTATCAAAAGGGTTGGCAGAGTGAAAAAGAAAGCGGATTGAGTGAACAAGAAGGCGGATAGATCTAACAAGCAAGTGCTTGGAAACGTTCACTCTCGTGCATAGAACAAGTACGCAAAAAGTCAGCTCGATCGAATATTATTATGCGCTCGATCGAATGATGCAGTTTGTGCATTCCTGAGAAAATTGAAGAATCTTAAATAACTACGGCTGCATCAACATTGCTAACGACAATTTGCACACCATTTCACAAAATACGAAGATATTAAGTTTAACGCTATGCTAAAATTGGTGCAGAAAAACCTATCAAAGTAGATTAGAATTCAGATTTTCTTGCTCCAACACATGCATTCCGTAGACCATGCCAAAATAATTATTGACCAGGCTTTCGTCTGGTTCACCAGCAATGTTCCTTTCAAGATCTTTTCAATTCATGTCTAAGTATGTGTCCTTTTTTTTTTTTTTTAATTACCAATTAAGCACCACTTAATGCTGAAAGCCCTATATATGGATATAGGATTATCAATCCAAATTGAAAGCAAACATAGTTACCGGAAAAGGAGAGAGATATACCTGTTATGGAAGGGAGAAGAGAGATAGCAGAGAGAGAAGTGTGCGTTGAGGGACGGTGGCCGGCGACGGAATGACGAGGAGAGACGGCATCGTGGTCTTGCCGTCGTTGGAGATGCGAGGGACTTGTAGCTTTGGAGACACGAATTTATGTTTGGCATCGTCAAACCTCGCATGTTAAACGTGCGAGGTATGTGAAAACACATGTATAGTAATCACGCTTTCCAAAATTCGCGGCCAAGTGTAATTAAACGCGTCTAGGAGTAATTTGTTGCGGCCACGTGTAATTCAACGCGGCCAATATGTATCTTGTCAGGTGAAACACGTGTATAGTAATCACGCATTCAAAAATTCGCGGCCAAGTGTAATTAAACGCGGCTATTAGTAATTTGATGCGGCCAAGTGTAATTCAACACGGCCAATATGTATCTTGTCAGGTGAAACACGTGTATAGTAATCACGCTTTCAAAAAGTAGAGGCCAAGTGTAATTCAACCCGGCTAGTAGTAATTTGTTGCGGCCAAGTGTAATTCAACGCGGCCAATAGGCATGTAATAGCCACGATGTCCAAAACGCGTTCGGTAACCACGCCTATGTACTGGTGTTGGGAAACAGTAACACAACTGTATTTCACAAAATTTTGCGCCAATCTCTCATTCCATCGACTTCACAGAAGCGCAAGGTTCCTCTCTCTCTCTCTCTCACAAGCGCGCGCACACACATTCTTGCTTCTCCCGTAAAACTTGCATATCCAGTTTCAGACTATTGAATTTGTTCGACTTGTCTTCGTCATTGTCTTGTTGCTTTCTCATTCTTTTGAATTCGTTCGAATCTTCTTGTTCTAAGAGTAATTGCTTAGCAAGTGGACATACACATTCTTGCTTCTCTAACTGGCAGAAACACGAGAGTTCACTTTGATGAAACATGATTTCTTGATGTGCTTTCACTATATATTATTGGCTTTTGTTGCAATTCAAATGGTAAATTCTTAGAAATCTGCAAGCAAACAGGAACCGGTATGTGTATGTATACGTCTAGGAGTATAATGCATTTAAATGTGTTTGTAGTGCATTGATTCCGAATCCTTGCAGTATTGATTCTGAATCCTTGCAGTGGATGAAGGTGGTGTTAGAGTGAAAAGATGCGGATGATTGGATTTATAGAGGGGAAGGAACCAAATTATCTGATTGATATGAAAGAAATTTTCCTTTATAATTTTGTGTTTAGTTTCATTGAATCGAAGCCTATAGTAAACATCGCTAACGAGCAAATTAGGATAGCAATCAGTATCTCATCAGAAAGAATTAGTAAGAATTCCGGCTTATATTAATGAGCAAATTACATTGAACTGCTTGGTTTTCTGAGGACTACATGTCTAATGGTTTGGTCTTCCACTATACTTTCTATCATTTCGGTTACCACCAAAGTGTATTCCTTTGTGTTCCACTATACTTTCTATCATTTTATGTCTAAGGACGAGAAATTTTGTTGGTGAACCGCTATCAAACTTTAGACTGAGCAGTTATGATATTGATTTGAAAAGTTAAATATCTCAGCCTAAAAGTGTGCCGCTTCATGGAATTTGTATTTTTCAATTCATTACTTGTTATTTCAATCCCTGATCTCTAATTTTTCTTGTTTACAGATTCAACTTGGGTTCTCTTGTTCTTCAGTTGTGAACTGATTCAAGGTTTTGTCATCAGGAATTTTATTTCTCTCCCTTAGTGTTTGCCTTGTGTCTTTTCCTGCTCCTGAAATTTTTCCTGAAAGACATATTTGATATTCTGTCTGAAGGTCTTGATCCATCTGAGCAGGACAAAAGAACCATTGTTGTAGTTGGTCCATCCGGAAGGGTTGGGCGGTATAGCAACCTCCTTGGAGCTGGTGCTATCAAGAAAGTTTACAGGGGATTTGATCAATGGCAAGGAACAGACGTGCATTGAATCAGGTTCAGTTAGGGAGGTTTAGTAATGATCCCTCAGTCATCAAGAGGCTTTGGCAGAGATTGCTTTGCCGAAGTCATTGAAGAATGAGTACATTATTGTTCTCTACAGTTTTTGGAGGGACAATGAGCATTACACCCTTAATTTCATTACTGAAGCATGCATTTCCGGGAATCTTAGGGATTACGGGAAGAAGCATTGCCATGTGTCAATGAAGGCATTGAGGAATTGGTCGCGACAGACACTCAAGGGTTTGGACTATCTCCATACCCATGATCCTTGCATCATTTACAGAGACCTCAACTGCAATAATATTTTCATCAACAGAAACGTCGGAAAGGTTTGTTTCTCTCTTTCAACTTAATGAAACCTAGTTTGGTTGCTAAATATGTGGATGAATTTAAAATTCTGAAGTAGTAATCTCTTGTTGGTTTTCTAGTTGTAATTGACCAATAAAATGAAATGCTATTTTATCAAGAAAATGCTGACCACAGCCTACTGGACACGTGGGTTTAGGTGTTTGTTGGAGAATGGGAAATTATAGGAAAATATATGAAAGTGAATTGAAATGCTTAAAATGTGTATTGAAGTTCTACATTTTTAGTGGGTTGTTGTTACTTGTTAGCATGACCATTTTTTCCAATAGCAAACGTATGTTACTGGAACTAATTAGTGGCTACAACAAACAAAAGGGAAGTGAAGTCATTGGGGTACCTTAGTTGAGCGTAAATCTGTTCGTCGAATTGCTTTTCTGATGTCAAGAGCTAAACTGGATTTGATATGATGTGTAGGTCAAGATTGGTGATCTAGGTTTGACAGCTATAGTAGATGAAACCCATCATGCACATTCATTGTTGGGGACACCAGAGTACATGGCACCAGAACTGTATGAGGAAGATTACAGTGAGTTAGTAGACATATACTCGTTTGGAAATTGCATGCTCGAAATGGCAACCCTGGAGATACCATATAGCGAGTGTGATAGTATGGCCAAGATATACAAGAAGGTGACAGCGGGTGTGAAGCCTCAAGCCTTGAACATAGTTAGTGATCCGGAATTGAAGGCCTTCATTCAGAAATGCATAGGCCAGCCAAGGGAAAGACCCTCAGTCGCTGATCTTATAAAGGACCCATTCCTGTCCGAGGTAGATTATGATGAGGAGGAGCTTCCAATTTACAAAATCTGAGGTGAAGTTTCGGGATGCGGCCATTACTTTTTTCAGCAACTACGCATACTCTAGTCTCTTTTTTGTTTTTGTTTTGTTTGGTTCCTGTAGGCCATGCTTGCTTTGAAGGTGTTAGTGATAATGATGAAAACTACATTTCTGTTTCTTTTATTTCGATGTAGTTGTTTCTGATCCAATATATCCATCCAATTGATATTAGGAAGAAGGTGAATTTGGATTCAGTATTTGTCCTAACACAGATATATGCACATTAATGATATATACATTTTTTTTAGATGGAAATAAATGAATCACAGTATCACACAATGTCCCTGCATATATCCAATCTGCATGCGTCTGTTAAAATCACCCATCCTATTCTAGCTTGTTGATGGCATTTTCTTAAGAAAAAAGCAAAGCCTTAGATTAAATGTTTCCATCTTTCCGTTAAGACACTAATGTTCGCGAAATTATACTTTTGATCCAGATAGGAGTCCATGTAAGGGGTTACAATGTTTCATGCCTTCCTAGGAAATCTGCAAGTCTGATCGAATTCTTGATGACTTAGGCAAGAATGCATGTTTATTCATTGTCATTGGTATTCTGGATTGTCCTTTATCGATGTATCCTATGTCTTTATCCGATTTAAAAGAAGAGAGATGTGAGTGTTTTGCCGAAATTATTTATTTTTTGACCAACAAAGGGTAAAATGGTCATATCTTTTGATGTACAAATAAATTAGAATCCGAACTACTTGGGTTAGAAAGTAGATTCAAAAAGCTTTCTAACGGTCCAAGCCACGCACAATCGGAGTTTGGGAGCGAAGTTCGACATGTTGTGGAGCACAAACATGCGCCCAAGGCGCACCTATATGCCCCAGGCGCACATCATTGCGCCTAGGCGCATCCTTCAAAGCTCACAAAATGGCCGAACTTTGCGGTCTTGCTACAGACACTCCCAAACTCCGATTTTGACGTGGTTTGAATTATTAAAAAGCTTGTTGAATCTACTTTCTATCCCAACTAGTTTGGAACCCAATAATTTTGTACATCAAATGATATGACCATTTTATCCTTAGTTGGTCGAAAAACAAATAATTTCGGCAAAACACTCACATCTCTCTAATTTTAAATCAGATAAAGACCTGTGATACGTCGCTAAAGAGGGTTTTCAAAGCAATAAAAGATGGTGGAAATCAAAAATAAAAATAAAAAACTTTATTTTATGTAAAGTGGCAAAAAGCAGGCCACTACTAATATCATCCTAGTTTTCACACTTCATCAAAGCATACGGAAACTGTTTCATCATCGAGATTCGCCCAAAGTGCTTGAGACTTGACTTGTACTTTTTGGGAAGTTAAATTCGGATGTGTAAACCACAAACACTATCACTTGATCACTACGACTTCTGCGCTAACGTCATCACCACCATTTTAAAAATAAATACTTAATTTAATTAGTTGAACACACCCTAAATAAGGCGGGAGTCGGCCGCGGGACAATCCAACATTGCTCAAGGGATAATTAGGGCTTAACATCGTTAAATTTTGAAATGGAGTTGCCTTATTCGCAGTCCAACGGCTAGTGCACATACTTATCTTACCGAAAAAAGATGCGAATAAAAACCATTGTTTGTTGAAATAGATGAACTAAATCTCATGCAGTCCGGTACAAGGAGTATAGGACTGTCGAGAAGTCCGGTCCTTTAACGATGTATCATAGGTCTTTGTCCGATTTAAAAAGAGAGAGATGTGAGTGTTTTGGCGAAATTATTTGTTTTCTGACCAATTAAGGGTAAAATGGTCATAGTTTAAATAAGTTAGAATCCGAACAACTTGGGCAAGAAAGTAGATTCAACAAGCTTTCTAACGGTCCAAGCCACGCACAAATCGGAGTTCAGGAGTGTTCGAGACGAGCCCGCGAAGTTCGACATGTTGAGGAGCACCACCATGCGCCCCAGGCGCATACCATTGCGCCCAGGCTCAACTTTCAAATCTCAAAAAAGGGCCGAACTTTGCTGTCTCGCCACAAACACTCTCAAACTCTGATTTTGACGTGGTTTGAAACATTAAATAGCTTGTTGAATCTTCTTTCTATCCCAACTAGTTTGGAACCCAATAATTTTGTACGTCAAATGATATGACCATTTTTTACCCTTAGTTGGTCGAAAAACAAATAATTTCGGCAAAACACTCACATCTCTCTCATTTTAAATCGGATAAAGACCTGTGTTACGTCGATAAAGAGGGATTTCAAAGCAATAAAAGATGGTGGAAATGAAAAATAAAAATAATAAACTTTATTTTTTTGTAAAGGGGAAAAAGGCAGGCCATCATCCGACTTTTCACATTAATCAAACCATACGCAAATTGTTTCGTCGTCGAGATTCGCCCAAAGTGCCTGAGACATTATTTGTACTTTTTGGGAAGTTAAATTTGGGTGTCTAAACCACAAACATTATCAATTGATCACTATGACTAATGCGCTAACGTCACCACCATTTGAAAAATGAATACTTATTTTAATTAGTGGAACTCAACCTAAATAAGGCGGGAGTCAGCCGCGGGACAAACCCACATTGCTCAAGGGCTAATTAGAGCTTAACATCATTAAATTTTGAAATGGAGTTGGTTTATTCGCAGTCCAACGGCTAGTGCACGTACTTATCTTACCGCAAAGAGATGTGAACTGTAACGCCCCGCTTTTTCGGAAGCAAAATAAAATGATTTCATAAGAAAATTTGCTAAACAAATATGATTTTTCAAAATAAAGGTTTAACTATTACAATATCAAGATAGATTTACATATTCGAAATTCATTAACTTCAGAGCCGGCTCTAGGCTTGATACGAATCCCAAGCATACTCGATCTTCGTTCCTGATATTCTTTCTGTCGAACTGCACCATCGTTGAATCCTGCGCCTTCTGGCAAATTGATCGCCGAAGCAATCGATTTACCAGGATACAGACGTATCCGTGAGTGATAAATCACCCAGTAGAATAATCCAACCCAACTACCCCTCTTACTATACAACTAGCAATCAGCAGAATAAACATGGTGCGAAGAAATAAAATAGAGATATTTCATATAAATTGATTTATTACTATCCATTATCCTGTCGTGTGATCTAAGATCTCAATCCACGAGATCTTTCCTCCCCAACCACTAGCCATGCTCGGTCCCATGAGATCACTTTCTTTTGTTGTCGCGGATTGCACCTAAGTTATGTACCCAGCGTGTATCCCTCTCATTACAACAAAAGAAAGCTTATCATGCCTGAATCATAACTAGGGTTCGCCTATCTTATATACCACATCACAATCATCGCAATCATCACTGGGCACACGCCAGTCTATCAATTCATCACTGGACACCCGCCAGTTTATCAATTCATCACTGGACACCCGCCAGTTTCAATCTCATCACAAATCTCATCATATTTCAAAATCACGCCTGCAGGCAATCTAAAACCAACAAAACTTTCCAATTCATCCGTTACTTATCATCGTCTAGGTGATTTCTATTTCGCATACCACCCCATGTCTCTAGGATCCAATCTAACATATCATTCAGCAGTTGGAAATAATAATTAAGCAAACGGAATAATAATTGAAATAAACAATATGCATTGAATCACATAACCTTTTATGAATGGGCCATTGCCCTTAGTTCTGTATGATCAACAAGTCATTAATAAGGTAAAGAACTTTTAATGAATAAAAGTTTTAATAAAAAGGATATAATCTAGGCTTGTATAAATTTTTATTTAGGAAAATAATTTGATTAATGATCATAATAAATACAATAAGTAATTAATAACACTAGAATAGGTAGCATGGCTCTAAAAGGAGTCCTAGGGTCCTACGTAACATGTTCGAGTATCAAAAAGTGGGTCCGGAGGGTTACGGAATTATTTTAAATAAAGATATTACTGAAAAACTACCGAAAGTAAAATAATTACGCAATAAATAATTTAATAAATAAAATATGTTGAGGTTAACAAGGTTTTGTCTTGAGAGTGTAAAGAATCTAAAAAAAATAAATGGTTTATGAGGTCGCAAGGATTTTTCGTTTGTAAACTTTTACACGAAATCAAATAAATAATTGATAAATAGATAATAAAATAAAAAAAATATGACATTAACAAGTTATGATTTTTGGGGTGTTAGAAGTCTAGGAAAAATAGATCGGACGTCGAAAACATTGTTCGGGATGTCGAAAAGTTGATTCGAACCAAAACAGTCCAAACCGCGAGGTTGGACCGGTCAGAGTTCGCGGCCGCAAGGTTCGGGGGCCTGGTTCTTGCGGCTGGAGAATCCGAAGGTCGCGGCCGCAAGGTCTCTGTCAGAAATCGTTTTTTTTTGGTTTTTCGGCTACGGTTTCGATGCATGGAGCTACGGGGGCTATTGGGTTAGGCCTAAAAACATCAAATATACTTAGAGGAGTGTTTGGATAGGATTATAGTACCTCGATTGGATCGAATTGATTCTCAAACCGAAACTTGAATTTTTGGGAAGATGACTTCGGGTTCTTTGATCGGGAGACCTTGGGATTGAATTGAGGCTTGTTTGGTGATGCTAGGAGTTTTAGAAGATGATTGGATCGATCAATTCGGGTTTCGATTGGGTGGAACAAGGAAACCCACTTTTCTCTCTCTCACTTTCTCTCTCTAAAACTCCATTGATTGGAGTTCGATTTTCCTTGAATTCTCTCTCTCTTCTGGACTGTTAGGGTGTGAATAATTTCGTGGTGAGTTCTAGGGTCGGGGTTATGGGGTATATATAAGAGAATTTTGATGATAAGGGTGATAAAATTGTATTGGATTGGGATTCTAACTCTTGGCTTGATATGGACGGGATAATGGACGAAAATATGGTCAGGGGAGTGGTAGAGATCGAGTAGGAGTAGGAGATGGAGAGATAGGAGAGTTCGCATGCATGTATGCAACTAAAAAAAAATTAAAAGGATTAATTAGGATAGAATAACTAATTTTTTGTAATAATCTATTTAAGGAAAATAATTTTATTACTACGATTAATACTTTTTAAAAGATATTATTAAAAAAAAAATTGGGTCAAAAATCCGGGTCGTTACATGAACAAAAACCATTGATTGTTGAAATCGATGGCCTAAATCTCATAAAGTCCGGTGCACGGAGTGCTGAACTGAAGTGAAGTCCGGTCCTTCATCTAGAGAAGTCAGATCCTTTAATGATGTATCATAGGTCTTTGTCCGATTTAAAAAGAGAGAGATTTGAGTGTTTTGGCGAAATTATTTGTTTTTTGACCAATTAATGGTAAAATGGACGTAGTTTAAATAAGTTAGAATCCGAACTCCTTGGTTAGATAGTAGATTCAACAAGCTTTCTGACGGCCCAAGCCACGCACAAATCAGAGTTCGGGAGTGTATGAGAAGAGCGCGCGAAGTTCCACATGTTGTGGAGCACCAACATGTGCCCCAGGCGCATACCATTGCGCCCAAGCGCATCTTTCAAAGCTCACAAAATGGCCGAACTTTGCGGTCTTGCCACAGACACTCCCAAACTCCGATTTTGTCGTGGTTTGAACCATTAAAAAGCTTGTTGAATCTACTTTCTATCCCAACTATTTTGGAACCAAATAATTTGTACGTCAAACGATATGACCATTTTACCCTTAGTTGGTTGAAAGACAAATAATTTCAGCAAAACACTCACATCTCTCTCATTTTAAATCATATAAAGACCTGTGATACGTCGATAAAGAGGGATTTCAAAGCAATAAAAGATGGTGGAAATCAACAATAAAAACAATACACTTTATTTTATGTAAAGTGGCAAAAAGCAGGCCACTACTAATAGCATCCGACTTTTCACACTTCATCAAAGCATACGGAAACTGTTTCATCATCGAGATTCGCCCAAAGTGCTTGAGACATGACTTCTACTTTTTGGGAAGTTAAATTCGGGTGTCTAAACCACAAACACTATCACTTGATCACTACGACTTCTGCGCTAACGTCATCACCACCATTTGAAAAATAAATACTTATTTAGTTAGTGGAACACACCCAAAATAAGGCGGGAGTCGGCCGCTGGACAATCCAACATTGCTCAAGGGCTAATTAGGGCTTAACATCTTTAAATTTTTTTTTTTTTGATAGGCAAAAAAATTTTATTAAGAAAACTTGACAAAGGGTACATCAAGTTGGGGGGAGGGGAGGGGGATCCAACCAAGGTTGGAAGACAGTGGACCGAGGTCCAAACACCTTACGGGCAAAAACCCGAACACCTAAAGGCCTCAAAGCGCCTCAAAACGCCCACATGTGAGATATTAAGCCCAGCTCCAGAAAATGAAACCAAAACCAAATCCAAAATCTAAAATCTACCCCAAACAAACCCATCACCACCAACAACAAAAGCACGAGCACACGCACATAGTCTGCTCACCAAAGAATCAGAAACACCCCACACACACTGCCCCCTAACATCTTTAAATTTTGAAATGTAGCTAGCTTATTCGCAGTCCAACGGCTACTGCACATACTTATCTTACCGAAAAAAGATGTGAATAAAAACCATTGATTGTTGAAATCGATGGACTAAATCTCATGTAGTCCCGTGCTAGGAGTACATGACTGTCGAAAAGTCCGGTCCTTCGTCTAGAGAAGTCTGGTCCTTTAACGATGTATCATAGGTCTTTGTCCGATTTAAAAAGAGAGAGATTTGAGTGTTTTGGCGAAATTATTTGTTTTTTGACCAATTAATGGTAAAATGGACGTAGTTTAAATAAGTTAGAATCCGAACTCCTTGGTTAGATAGTAGATTCAACAAGCTTTCTAACGGTCCAAGCCAGGCATAAATCAAAGTTCGGGAGTGTTTGAGAAGAGGGCGTGAAGTTCGACATGTTGTGGATCACCAACATGCGCCCAAGGCGCATCTATATGCGCCCAGGCGCACATCATTGCGCCCAGGCGCATCTTTCAAAGCTCACAAAATGGCCGAACTTTGCGGTCTTGCCACAGACACTCCCAAACTCCGATTTTGACATGGTTTGAACCATTAAAAAGCTTGTTGAATCTACTTTCTATCCCAACTATTTTGGAACCCAATAATTTTGTACGTCAAATGATATGACCATTTTACCCTTAGTTGGTCGAAAAACAAATAATTTCGGCAAAACACTCACATCTCTCTCATTTTAAATCGGATAAAGACCTGTGATACGTCGATAAAGAGGGATTTCAAAGCAATAAAAGATGGTGGAAATGAAAAATAAAAATAATAAACTTTATTTTTTTGTAAAGGGGAAAAAGGCAGGCCATCATCCGACTTTTCACATTAATCAAACCATACGCAAACTGTTTCGTCGTCGAGATTCGCCCAAAGTGCCTGAGACATTATTTGTACTTTTTGGGAAGTTAAATTTGGGTGTCTAAACCACAAACATTATCAATTGATCACTACGACTAATGCGCTAACGTCACCACCACCATTTGAAAGATGAATACTTATTTTAATTAGTGGAACTCAACCTAAATAAGGCGGGAGTCAGCCGCGGGACAAACCCACATTGCTCAAGGGCTAATTAGAGCTTAACATCTTTAAATTTTGAAATGGAGTTGGTTTATTTGCAGTCCAACGGCTAGTGCACGTACTTATCTTATCGCAAAGAGATGTGAACAAAAACCATTGATTGTTGAAATCGATGGCCTAAATATCATAAAGTCCGGTGCACGGAGTACTAAACTGAAGTGAAGTCCTGTCCTTCATCTAGAGAAGTCAGGTCCTTTAATGATGTATCATAGGTCTTTGTCCGATTTAAAAAGAGAGAGATTTGAGTGTTTTGGCGAAATTATTTGTTTTTTGACCAATTAATGGTAAAATGGACGTAGTTTAAATAAGTTAGAATCCGAACTCCTTCGTTAGATAGTAGATTCAACAAACTTTCTGACGGTCCAAACCACGCACAAATCAGAGTTCGGGAGTGTATGAGAAGAGCGCGCGAAGTTCGACATGTTGTGGAGCACCAACATGCGCCCCAGGCGCATCTTTCAAAGCTCACAAAATGGCCGAACTTTGCGGTCTTGCCACAAACACTCCCAAACTCCGATTTTGACGTGGTTTGAACCATTAAAAAGCTTGTTGAATCTACTTTCTAACCCAACTAGTTTGGAACCCAATAATTTGTACGTCAAATGATATGACCATTTTACCCTTAGTTGGTCGAAAAACAAATAATTTCGGCAAAACACTCACATCTCTCTCATTTTAAATCATATAAAGACCTGTGATACGTAGATAAAGAGGGATTTCAAAGCAATAAAAGATGGTGGAAATCAACAATAAAAACAATACACTTTATTTTATGTAAAGTGGCAAAAAGCAGGCCACTACTAATAGCATCTGACTTTTCACATTTCATCAAAGCATACGGAAACTGTTTCATCATCGAGATTCGCCCAAAGTGCTTGAGACATGACTTCTACTTTTTGGGAAGTTAAATTCGGGTGTCTAAACCACAAACACTATCACTTGATCACTACGACTTCTGTGCTAACATCATCACCACCATTTGAAAAATAAATACTTATTTTAATTAGTGGAACACACCCAAAATAAGGCGGGAGTCGGCCGCTGGACAATCCAACAATGCTCAAGGGCTAATTAGGGCTTAACATCGTTAAATTTTGAAATGTAGCTAGCTTATTCGCAGTCCAACGGCTACTGCACATACTTATCTTACCGAAAAAAGATGTGAATAAAAACCATTGATTGTTGAAATCGATGGACTAAATCTCATGCAGTCCCGTGCTAGGAGTACATGACTGTCGAAAAGTCCGGTCCTTCGTCTAGAGAAGTCTGGTCCTTTAACGATGTGTCATAGTTCTTTGTCCGATTTAAAAAGAGAGAGATTAGAGTGTTTTGGCGAAATTATTTGTTTTTTGACCAATTAATGGTAAAATGGACGTAGTTTAAATAAGTTAGAATCCGAACTCCTTGGTTAGATAGTAGATTCAACAAGCTTTCTAATGGTCCAAGCCAGGCACAAATCAAAGTTCGGGAGTGTTCGAGAAGAGCGGGCGAAGTTCGACATGTTGTGGATCACCAACATGCGCCCCAGGCGCATCTATATGCGCCCAGGCGCATCTTTCAAAGCTCACAAAATGGCCGAACTTTGCGGTCTTGCCACAGACACTCCCAAACTCCGATTTTGACATGGTTTGAACCATTAAAAAGCTTGTTGAATCTACATTCTATCCCAACTATTTTGGAACCCAATAATTTTGTACGTCAAATGATATGACCATTTTTCCCTTAGTTGGTCGAAAAACAAATAATTTCGGCAAAACACTCACATCTCTCTCATTTTAAATTGGATAAAGACCTGTGATACGTCGATAAAGAGGGATTTCAAAGCAATAAAAGATGGTGGAAATGAAAAATAAAAATAATAAACTTTATTTTTTGTAAAGGGGAAAAAAGCAGGCCATCATCCGACTTTTCACATTAATCAAACCATACGCAAACTGTTTCGTCGTAGAGATTCGCCCAAAATGCCTGAGACATTATTTGTACTTTTTGGGAAGTTAAATTAGGGTGTCTAAACCACAAACATTATCAATTGATCACTACGACTAATGCGCTAACGTCACCACCACCATTTGAAAAATGAATACTTATTTTAATTAGTGGAACTCAACCTAAATAAGGCGGGACTCAGCCGCGGGACAAACTCACATTGCTCAAGGGCTAATTAGAGCTTAACATCTTTAAATTTTAAAATGGAGTTGGTTTATTCGCAGTCCAACGGCTAGTGCACGTACTTATCTTACCGCAAAGAGATGTGAACAAAAACCATTGATTGTTGAAATCGACGGCCTAAATCTCATGCAGTCCGGTGCATGGAGTACTGAACTGAAGTGCAGTCCGGTCCTTCATCTGGAGAAGTCAGGTCCTTTAATGATGTATCATAGGTCTTTATCCGATTTAAAAAGAGAGAGATTTGAGTGTTTTGGCGAAATTATTTGTTTTTTGACCAATTAATGGTAAAATGGACGTAGTTTAAATAAGTTAGAATCCGAACTCCTTGGTTAGATAGTAGATTCAACAAGCTATCTGACAGTCCAAGCCACACACAAATCAGAGTTCGGGAGTGTATGAGAAGAGCGCGCGAAGTTCCACATGTTGTGGAGCACCAACATGCGCCCCAGGCGCATACCATTGCACCCAGGCGCATCTTTCAAAGCTCACAAAATGGCTGAACTTTGCGGTCTTGCCACAGTCACTCCCAAACTCCGATTTTGACGTGGTTTGAACCATTAAAAAGCTTGTTGAATCTACTTTCTATACCAACTATTTTGGAACCAAATAATTTGTACGTCAAATGATATGACCATTTTACCCTTAGTTGGTCGAAAAACAAATAATTTCGGCAAAACACTCACATCTCTCTCATTTTAAATCGTATAAAGACCTGTGATACGTCGATAAAGAGGGATTTAAAAGCAATAAAAGATGGTGGAAATCGACAATAAAAACAATACACTTTATTTTATGTAAAGTGGCAAAAAGCAGGCCACTACTAATAGCATCCGACTTTTCACACTTCATCAAAGCATACGGAAACTGTTTCATCATCGAGATTCGCCCAAAGTGCTTGAGACATGACTTCCACTTTTTGGGAAGTTAAATTCGGGTGTCTAAACCACAAACACTATCACTTGATCACTACGACTTCTGCGCTAACGTCCTCACCACCATTTGAAAAATAAATACTTATTTTAATTAGTGGAACACACCCAAAATAGAGCGGGAGTCGGCCGCTGGACAATCCAACAATGCTCAAGGGCTAATTAGGGCTTAACATCGTTAAATTTTGAAATGTAGCTAGCTAATTTGCAGTCCAACGGCTAGTGCACATACTTATCTTACTGAAAAAGATGTGAATAAAAACCATTGATTGTTGAAATCGATGGACTAAATCTCATGCAGTCCGGTGCTAGGAGTACATGACTGTCGAAAAGTCCGGTCCTTCGTCTAGAGAAGTCTGGTCCTTTAACGATGTATCATAGGTCTTTGTCCGATTTAAAAAGAGAGAGATTTGAGTGTTTTGGCGAAATTATTTGTTTTTTGACCAATTAATGGTAAAATGGACGTAGTTTAAATAAGTTAGAATCCGAACTCCTTGGTTAGATAGTAGATTCAACAAGCTTTCTAACGGTCCAAGCCAGGCATAAATCAAAGTTCGGGAGTGTTTGAGAAGAGGGCGTGAAGTTCGACATGTTGTGGATCACCAACATGCGCCCAAGGCGCATCTATATGCGCCCAGGCGCACATCATTGCGCCCAGGCGCATCTTTCAAAGCTCACAAAATGGCCGAACTTTGCAGTCTTGCCACAGACACTCCCAAACACCGATTTTGACGTGGTTTGAATCATTAAAAAGCTTGTTGAATCTACTTTCTATCCCAATTAATTTGGAACCCAATAATTTTGTACGTCAAATGATATGACCATTTTACCCTTAGTTGGTCGAAAAACAAATAATTTCGGCAAAACACTCACATCTCTCTCATTTTAAATCGGATAAAGACCTGTGATACGTCGATAAAGCGGGATTTCAAAGCAATAAAAGATGGTGGAAATCAAAAATAAAAATAATAAACTTTATTTTATGTAAAGTGGCAAAAAGCAGGCCACTACTAATATCATCCGACTTTTCACACTTCATCAAAGCATACGGATACTGTTTCATCATCGAGATTCGCCCAAAGTGCTTGAGACATGACTTCTACTTTTTGGGAAGTTAAATTCGGGTGTCTAAACCACAAACACTATCACTTGATCACTACGACTTCTGCGCTAACTTCATCACCTCCATTTGAAAAATAAATACTTATTTTAATTAGTGGAACACACCCAAAATAAGGCGGGAGTCGGCCGCTGGACAATCCAACATTGCTCAAGGGCTAATTAGGGCTTAACATTGTTAAATTTTGAAATGTAGCTAGTTTATTCGCAGTCCCACGGCTAGTGCACATACTTATCTTACCAAAAATAGATGTGAATAAAAACCATTGATTGTTGAAATCGATGGACTAAATCTCATGCAGTCCGGTGCTAGGAGTACATGACTGTCGAAAAGTTCGGTCCTTCGTCTAGAGAAGTCTGGTCCTTTAACGATGTATCATAGGTCTTTGTACGATTTAAAAAGAGAGAGATGTGAGTGTTTTGGCGAAATTCTTTGTTTTCTGACCAATTAATGGTAAAATGGTCATAGTTTAAATAAGTTAGAATACAAACTACTTGGGTAAGAAAGTAGATTCAACAAGCTTTATAACGGTCCAAGCCACGCACAAATCAGATTTCGGGAGTGTTCGAGACGAGCCCGCGAAGTTCGACATGTTGTGGAGCACCACCATGCGCCCAGACGCACACCATAGCGCCCAGGAGCAACTTTCAAAACACACAAAATGACCAAACTTTGCGGTCTTGCCACAGACACTCCCAAACTCCGATTTTGACGTGGTTTGAAACATTAAAAAGCTTGTTGAATCTACTTTCTATCCCAACTATTTTGGAACCCAATAATTTTGTACGTCAAATGATATGACCATTTTACCCTTGGTTGGTCGAAAAACAAATAATTTCGGCAAAACACTCACATCCCTCTCATTTTAAATCGGATAAAGACCTGTGTTACGTCGATAAAAAGAGATTTCAAAGAAATAAAAGTTGATGGAAATCAAAAATAAAAATAATAAACTTTATTTTTTGTAAAAGGTAAAAAGGCAGGCCATCATCTGACTTTTCACAGGAATCAAACCATACGGAAACTGTTTCGTCGTCGAGATTCGCCCAAAGTGCCTGAGACATTATTTATACTTTTTGGGAAGTTAAAATTGGGTGTCTAAACCACAAACATTATCACTTGATCACTACGACTAATGCTCTAACGTCACCACCACCATTTGAAAAATGAATACTTATTTTAATTAGTGGAACTCAACCTAAATAAGGCGGGAGTCAGCCGCGGGACAAACCCACATTGCTCAAGGGCTAATTAGAGCTTAACATATTTAAATTTTGAAATGTAGTTGGTTTATTCACAGTCCAACGGCTAGTGCACGTACTTATCTTACCGCAAAGAGATGTGAAAAAAAACCATTGATTGTTGAAATCGATGGCCTAAATCTCATGCTGTCCGGTGTACGGAGTACTGAACTGAAGTGAAGTCCAGTCCTTCATCTAGAGAAGTCTGGTCCTTTAACGATGTATCATAGGTCTTTATCCGATTGAAAAAGAGAGATATTTGAGTGTTTTGGCGAAATTATTTGTTTTTTGACCAATTAATGGTGAAATGGACGTAGTTTAAATAAGTTAAAATCCGAACTCCTTGGTTAGATAGTAGATTCAACAAGCTTTCTAACGGTCCGAGCCATGCACAAATCAGAGTTCGGGAGTGTTCGAGAAGAGCAAGCGAAGTTGGACATGTTGTGGAGCACCAGCATGCACCCCAGGCGCATCTATATGCGCCCAGGCGCATCTTTCAAAGCTCACGAAATGACCGAACTTTGCGGTTTTGCCACAGACACTCCCAAACTCCAATTTTGAAAAACTTGACAGATGGTGAGTTGGAGAGGAGAGGGAGGCAACGGAAAGATTCGAGTTTGGTTCCTGGAATTTCGAAAACGGCATCGTGGTTTAGCAGTCGAAAGCTCTTTTCTCGGGTTGTGGGCGAGCGATTATAAGCATAACTCGTGTTTCAGAAATGCGAGTTCACACTAATCCGCGGCCAACTGCAAAAACACGCGGCCAGATTCAATAATCGGCGTCCAACTGCAAAAACACGCGGCCATACGCAATAATCCGCGGCCAACTGCAAAAACACGCGGCCATATGCAATAATCCGCGGCCAACTATAAAATAACGCGGCCAAAAGAAAGAAGCGTTACTGCGTTTCACGCTTTGTCGAATATCGTGTTTCACAAACGCCTGTTTGTGGTTTGACGAATCTTCTTCTCGCACAAAACAGAAACACAGGGCTCCGGAGAACACCGATCGTGCACCGATCATAATTCCTCGATTCATCCAAAGTATTCATTCAACTTCTTCAAACTTGTATAGTATTTCCCTCAATTCAGTTTTATATAATACTAGTGAATGCCCGTGCCTTCAGGCACGGTGCAACACGTTTTAAAAAAACTAAATCGAATTGCCATTTTTAGGCACGACGCGACACGTTTTGGAAAAAACAAAACCGAATTGCCGTTTTCTTGGAATTTACCACCCCACCGATCAAGACAAAATCTCCCATAAGTAATTTTCTTAAATAAACTTCAAATAGGGTCCATTTATTCAAATTATGTACATGAGAGTGGAAAAAGTACCACACCTGAATCCACTGGGCTCTCCCTTGAGACTACATGACGTTAAAAATCAATAACATTGCCTATAAAAAAAAGAACCGCCAATGACAAACATGTTCTATTAACCATTCTCCTTCCCATTTTGATGCCAATGACCATAGCAAGAAGTAACTAATTAAACACAATAAGACTAAAAAAAATACATGCCCATTTTAGCTTACACTTCTAAGGGACATTATAAGCTCTTTTCTCGGGTTGTGGGCGAGCGATTATAAGCATAACTCGTGTTTCAGAAATGCGAGTTTACACTAATCCGCGGCCAACTGCAAAAACACGCGGCCGGATTCAATAATCGGCGTCCAACTGCAAAAACACGCGGCCATATGCAATAATCCGCGGCCAACTGCAAAAACACGCGGACATATGCAATAATCCGCGGCCAACTGCAAAAACACGCGGCCATATGCAATAATCCGCGGCCAACTGTAAAATAACGCGGCCAAAAGAAAGAAGCGTTACTGCGTTTCACGCTTTGTCGAATATCGTGTTTCACAAACGCCTATTTGTGGTTTGACGAATCTTCTTCTCGCACAAAATAGAAACACAGGGCTCCGGAGAACACCGATCGTGCACCGATCATAATTCCTCAATTCATCCAAAGTATTCATTCAACTTCTTCAAACTTGTATAGTATTTCCCTCAATTCAGTTTTATATAATACTAGTGAATGCCCGTACCTTCAGTCACGGTGCAACACGTTTTAAAAAAACTAAATCGAATTGCCATTTTTAGGCACGACGCGACACGTTTTGGAAAAAACAAAACCGAATTGCCGTTTTCTTGGAATTTACCACCCCACCGATCAAGACAAAATCTCCCATAAGTAATTTTCTTAAATAAACTTCAAATAGGGTCCATTTATTCAAATTATGTACATGAGAGTGGAAAAAGTACCACACCTGAATCCATTGGGCTCTCCCTTGAGACTACATGACGTTAAAAATCAATAACATTGCCTATAAAAAAAAGAACCGCCAATGACAAACATGTTCTATTAACCATTCTCCTTCCCATTTTGATGCCAATGACCATAGCAAGAAGTAACTAATTAAACACAATAAGACTAAAAAAAAATACATGCCCATTTTAGCTTACACTTCTAAGGGACATTATAAGCTCTTTTCTCGGGTTGTGGGCGAGCGATTATAAGCATAACTCGTGTTTCAGAAATGCGAGTTCACACTAATCCGCGGCCAACTGCAAAAACACGCGGCCGGATTCAATAATCGGCGTCCAACTGCAAAAACACGCGGCCATATGCAATAATCCGCGGCCAACTGCAAAAACACGCGGACATATGCAATAATCCGCGGCCAACTGCAAAAACACACGGCCATATGCAATAATCCGCGGCCAACTGCAAAAACAAGCGGCCATATGCAATAATCCGCGGCCAACTGTAAAATAACACGGCCAAAAGAAAGAAGCGTTACTGCGTTTCACGCTTTGTCGAATATCGTGTTTCACAAACGCCTGTTTGTGGTTTGACGAATCTTCTTCTCGCACAAAACAGAAACACAGGGCTCCGGAGAACACCGATCGTGCACCGATCATAATTTCTCGATTCATCCAAAGTATTCATTCAACTTCTTCAAACTTGTATAGTATTTCCCTCAATTCAGTTTTATATCATACTAGTGAATGCCCGTGCCTTCAGGCACGGTGCAACACGTTTTAAAAAAACTAAATCGAATTGCCATTTTTAGGCACGACGCGACACGTTTTGGAAAAAACAAAACCGAATTGCCATTTTCTTGGAATTTACCACCCCACCGATCAAGACAAAATCTCCCATAAGTAATTTTCTTAAATAAACTTCAAATAGGGTCCATTTATTCAAATTATGTACATGAGAGTGGAAAAAGTACCACACCTGAATCCACTGGGCTCTCCCTTGAGACTACATGACGTTAAAAATCAATAACACTGCCTATAAAAAAAAGAACCGCCAATGACAAATATGTTCTATTAACCATTCTCCTTCCCATTTTGATGCCAATGACCATAGCAAGAAGTAACTAATTAAACACAATAAGACTAAAAAAATACATGCCCATTTTAGCTTACACTTCTAAGGGACATTATAAGCTCTTTTCTCGGGTTGTGGGCGAGCGATTATAAGCATAACTCGTGTTTCAGAAATGCGAGTTCACACTAATCCGCGGCCAACTGCAAAAACACGTGGCCGGATTCAATAATCGGCGTCCAACTGCAAAAACACGCGGCCATATGCAATAATCCGCGGCCAACTGCAAAAACACGCGGACATATGCAATAATCCGCGGCCAACTGCAAAAACACGCGGCCATATGCAATAATCCGCGGCCAACTGTAAAATAACGCGGCCAAAAGAAAGAAGCGTTACTGCGTTTCACGCTTTGTCGAATATCGTGTTTCACAAACGCCTATTTGTGGTTTGACGAATCTTCTTCTCGCACAAAATAGAAACACAGGGCTCCGGAGAACACCGATCGTGCACCGATCATAATTCCTCAATTCATCCAAAGTATTCATTCAACTTCTTCAAACTTGTATAGTATTTCCCTCAATTCAGTTTTATATAATACTAGTGAATGCCCGTACCTTCAGTCACGGTGCAACACGTTTTAAAAAAACTAAATCGAATTGCCATTTTTAGGCACGACGCGACACGTTTTGGAAAAAACAAAACCGAATTGCCGTTTTCTTGGAATTTACCACCCCACCGATCAAGACAAAATCTCCCATAAGTAATTTTCTTAAATAAACTTCAAATAGGGTCCATTTATTCAAATTATGTACATGAGAGTGGAAAAAGTACCACACCTGAATCCATTGGGCTCTCCCTTGAGACTACATGACGTTAAAAATCAATAACATTGCCTATAAAAAAAAGAACCGCCAATGACAAACATGTTCTATTAACCATTCTCCTTCCCATTTTGATGCCAATGACCATAGCAAGAAGTAACTAATTAAACACAATAAGACTAAAAAAAATACATGCCCATTTTAGCTTACACTTCTAAGGGACATTATATGCTCTTTTCTCGGGTTGTGGGCGAGCGATTATAAGCATAACTCGTGTTTCAGAAATGCGAGTTCACACTAATCCGCGGCCAACTGCAAAAACACGTGGCCGGATTCAATAATCGGCGTCCAACTGCAAAAACACGCGGCCAACTGCAAAAACACGCGGACATATGCAATAATCCGCGGCCAACTGCAAAAACACGCGGCCATATGCAATAATCCGTGGCCAACTGCAAAAACAAGCGGCCATATGCAATAATCCGCGGCCAACTGTAAAATAACGCGGCCAAAAGAAAGAAGCGTTACTGCGTTTCACGTTTTTTCGAATATCGTGTTTCACAAACGCCTGTTTGTGGTTTGACGAATCTTCTTCTCGCACAAAATAGAAACACAGGGCTCCGGAGAACACCGATCGTGCACCGATCATAATTCCTCAATTCATCCAAAGTATTCATTCAACTTCTTCAAACTTGTATAGTATTTCCCTCAATTCAGTTTTATATAATACTAGTGAATGCCCGTACCTTCAGTCACGGTGCAACACGTTTTAAAAAAACTAAATCGAATTGCCATTTTTAGGCACGACGCGACACGTTTTGGAAAAAACAAAACCGAATTGCCGTTTTCTTGGAATTTACCACCCCACCGATCAAGACAAAATCTCCCATAAGTAATTTTCTTAAATAAACTTCAAATAGGGTCCATTTATTCAAATTATGTACATGAGAGTGGAAAAAGTACCACACCTGAATCCATTGGGCTCTCCCTTGAGACTACATGACGTTAAAAATCAATAACATTGCCTATAAAAAAAAGAACCGCCAATGACAAACATGTTCTATTAACCATTCTCCTTCCCATTTTGATGCCAATGACCATAGCAAGAAGTAACTAATTAAACACAATAAGACTAAAAAAAATACATGCCCATTTTAGCTTACACTTCTAAGGGACATTATAAGCTCTTTTCACGGGTTGTGGGCGAGGGATTATAAGCATAACTCGTGTTTCAGAAATGCGAGTTCACACTAATCCGCGGCCAACTGCAAAAACACGCGGCCGGATTCAATAATCGGCGTCCAACTGCAAAAACACGCGGCCATATGCAATAATCCGCGGCCAACTGCAAAAACACGCGGACATATGCAATAATCCGCGGCCAACTGTAAAATAACGCGGCCAAAAGAAAGAAGCGTTACTGCGTTTCACGCTTTGTCGAATATCGTGTTTCACAAACGCCTATTTGTGGTTTGACGAATCTTCTTCTCGCACAAAACAGAAACACAGGGCTCCGGAGAACACCGATCGTGCACCGATCATAATTCCTCGATTCATCCAAAGTATTCATTCAACTTCTTCAAACTTGTATAGTATTTCCCTCAATTCAGTTTTATATCATACTAGTGAATGCCCGTGCCTTCAGGCACGGTGCAACACGTTTTAAAAAAACTAAATCGAATTGCCATTTTTAGGCACGACGCGACACGTTTTGGAAAAAACAAAACCGAATTGCCGTTTTCTTGGAATTTACCACCCCACCGATCAAGACAAAATCTCCCATAAGTAATTTTCTTAAATAAACTTCAAATAGGGTCCATTTATTCAAATTATGTACATGAGAGTGGAAAAAGTACCACACCTGAATCCACTGGGCTCTCCCTTGAGACTACATGACGTTAAAAATCAATAACATTGCCTATAAAAAAAAGAACCGCCAATGACAAACATGTTCTATTAACCATTCTCCTTCCCATTTTGATGCCAATGACCATAGCAAGAAGTAACTAATTAAACACAATAAGACTAAAAAAAATACATGCCCATTTTAGCTTACACTTCTAAGGGACATTATAAGCTCTTTTCTCGGGTTGTGGGCGAGCGATTATAAGCATAACTCGTGTTTCAGAAATGCGAGTTAACACTAATCCGCGGCCAACTGCAAAAACACGCGGCCGGATTCAATAATCGGCGTCCAACTGCAAAAACACGCGGCCATATGCAATAACCCGCGGCCAACTGCAAAAACACGCGGACATATGCAATAATCCGCGGCCAACTGCAAAAACACGCGGCCATATGCAATAATCCGCGGCCAACTGCAAAAACACGCGGCCATATGCAACAATCCGCGGCCAACTGTAAAATAACGCGGCCAAAAGAAAGAAGCGTTACTGCGTTTCACGCTTTGTCGAATATCGTGTTTCACAAACGCCTGTTTGTGGTTTGACGAATCTTCTTCTCGCACAAAATAGAAACACAGGGCTCCGGAGAACACCGATCGTGCACCGATCATAATTCCTCGATTCATCCAAAGTATTCATTCAACTTCTTCAAACTTGTATAGTATTTCCCTCAATTCAGTTTTATATAATACTAGTGAATGCCCGTGCCTTCAGGCACGGTGCAACACGTTTTAAAAAAACTAAATCGAATTGCCATTTTTAGGCACGACGCGACACGTTTTGGAAAAAACAAAACCGAATTGCCGTTTTCTTGGAATTTACCACCCCACCGATCAAGGCAAAATCTCCCTTAAGTAATTTTCTAAAATAAACTTCAAATAGGGTCCATTTATTCAAATTATGTACATGAGAGTGGAAAAAGTACCACACCTGAATCCACTGGGCTCTCCCTTGAGACTACATGACGTTAAAAATCAATAACATTGCCTATAAAAAAAAGAACCGCCAATGACAAACATGTTCTATTAACCATTCTCCTTCCCATTTTGATGCCAATGACCATAGCAAGAAGTAACTAATTAAACACAATAAGACTAAAAAAAATACATGCCCATTTTAGCTTACACTTCTAAGGGACATTATAAGCTCTTTTCTCGGGTTGTGGGCGAGCGATTATAAGCATAACTCGTGTTTCAGAAATGCGAGTTCACACTAATCCGCGGCCAACTGCAAAAACACGCGGCCGGATTCAATAATCGGCGTCCAACTGCAAAAACACGCGGCCATATGCAATAATCCGCGGCCAACTGCAAAAACACGCGGACATATGCAATAATCCGCGGCCAACTGCAAAAACACGCGGCCATATGCAATAATCCGCGGCCAACTGCAAAAACACGCGGCCATATGCATTAATCCGCGGCCAACTGTAAAATAACGCGGCCAAAAGAAAGAAGCGTTACTGCGTTTCACGCTTTGTCGAATATCGTGTTTCACAAACGCCTGTTTGTGGTTTGACGAATCTTCTTCTCGCACAAAATAGAAACACAGGGCTCCGGAGAACACCGATCGTGCACCGATCATAATTCCTCGATTCATCCAAAGTATTCATTCAACTTCTTCAAACTTGTATAGTATTTCCCTCAATTCAGTTTTATATAATACTAGTGAATGCCCGTACCTTCAGTCACGGTGCAACACGTTTTAAAAAAACTAAATCGAATTGCCATTTTTAGGCACGATGCGACACGTTTTGGAAAAAATAAAACCGAATTGCCGTTTTCTTGAAATTTACCACCCCACCGATCAAGACAAAATCTCCCATAAGTAATTTTCTTAAATAAACTTCAAATAGGGTCCATTTATTCAAATTATGTACATGAGAGTGGAAAAAGTACCACACCTGAATCCATTGGGCTCTCCCTTGAGACTACATGACGTTAAAAATCAATAACATTGCCTATAAAAAAAAGAACCGCCAATGACAAACATGTTCTATTAACCATTCTCCTTCCCATTTTGATGCCAATGACCATAGCAAGAAGTAACTAATTAAACACAATAAGACTAAAAAAAATACATGCCCATTTTAGCTTACACTTCAAAGGGACATTATAAGCTCTTTTCTCGGGTTGTGGGCGAGCGATTATAAGCATAACTCGTGTTTCAGAAATGCGAGTTCACACTAATCCGCGGCCAACTGCAAAAACACGCGGCCAGATTCAATAATCGGCGTCCAACTGCAAAAACACGCGGCCATATGCAATAATCCGCGGCCAACTGCAAAAACACGCGGCCATATGCAATAATCCGCGGCCAACTGTAAAATAACGCGGCCAAAAGAAAGAAGCGTTACTGCGTTTCACGCTTTGTCGAATATCGTGTTTCACAAACGCCTATTTGTGGTTTGACGAATCTTCTTCTCGCACAAAACAGAAACACAGGGCTCCGGAGAACACCGATCGTGCACCGATCATAATTCCTCGATTCATCCAAAGTATTCATTCAACTTCTTCAAACTTGTATAGTATTTCCCTCAATTCAGTTTTATATCATACTAGTGAATGCCCGTGCCTTCAGGCACGGTGCAACACGTTTTAAAAAAACTAAATCGAATTGCCATTTTTAGGCACGACGCGACACGTTTTGGAAAAAACAAAACCGAATTGCCGTTTTCTTGGAATTTACCACCCCACCGATCAAGACAAAATCTCCCATAAGTATTTTTCTTAAATAAACTTCAAATAGGGTCCATTTATTCAAATTATGTACATGAGAGTGGAAAAAGTACCACACCTGAATCCACTGGGCTCTCCCTTGAGACTACATGACGTTAAAAATCAATAACATTGCCTATAAAAAAAAGAACCGCCAATGACAAACATGTTCTATTAACCATTCTCCTTCCCATTTTGATGCCAATGACCATAGCAAGAAGTAACTAATTAAACACAATAAGACTAAAAAAAATACATGCCCATTTTAGCTTACACTTCAAAGGGACATTATAAGCTCTTTTCTCGGGTTGTGGGCGAGCGATTATAAGCATAACTCGTGTTTCAGAAATGCGAGTTCACACTAATCCGCGGCCAACTGCAAAAACACGCGGCCGGATTCAATAATCGGCGTCCAACTGCAAAAACACACGGCCATATGCAATAATCCGCGGCCAACTGCAAAAACACGCGGACATATGCAATAATCCGCGGCCAACTGCAAAAACACGCGGCCATATGCAATAATCCGCGGCCAACTACAAAAACACGCGGCCATATGCAATAATCTGCGGCCAACTGCAAAACCACGCGGACATATGCAATAATCCGCGGCCAACTGCAAAAACACGCGGCCATATGCAATAATCCGCGGCCAACTGCAAAAACACGCGGCCATATGCATTAATCCGCGGCCAACTGTAAAATAACGCGGCCAAAAGAAAGAAGCGTTACTGCGTTTCACGCTTTGTCGAATATCGTGTTTCACAAACGCCTGTTTGTGGTTTGACGAATCTTCTTCTCGCACAAAATAGAAACACAGGGCTCCGGAGAACACCGATCGTGCACCGATCATAATTCCTCGATTCATCCAAAGTATTCATTCAACTTCTTCAAACTTGTATAGTATTTCCCTCAATTCAGTTTTATATAATACTAGTGAATGCCCGTACCTTCAGTCACGGTGCAACACGTTTTAAAAAAACTAAATCGAATTGCCATTTTTAGGCACGATGCGACACGTTTTGGAAAAAACAAAATCGAATTGCCGTTTTCTTGGAATTTACCACCCCACCGATCAAGACAAAATCTCCCATAAGTAATTTTCTTAAATAAACTTCAAATAGGGTCCATTTATTCAAATTATGTACATGAGAGTGGAAAAAGTACCACACCTGAATCCACTGGGCTCTCCCTTGAGACTACATGACGTTAAAAATCAATAACATTGCCTATAAAAAAAAGAACCGCCAATGACAAACATGTTCTATTAACCATTCTCCTTCCCATTTTGATGCCAATGACCATAGCAAGAAGTAACTAATTAAACACAATAAGACTAAAAAAAATACATGCCCATTTTAGCTTACACTTCAAAGGGACATTATAAGCTCTTTTCTCGGGTTGTGGGCGAGCGATTATAAGCATAACTCGTGTTTCAGAAATGCGAGTTCACACTAATCCGCGGCCAACTGCAAAAACACGCGGCCGGATTCAATAATCGGCGTCCAACTGCAAAAACACACGGCCATATGCAATAATCCGCGGCCAACTGCAAAAACACGCGGACATATGCAATAATCCGCGGCCAACTGTAAAAACACGCGGCCATATGCAATAATCCGCGGCCAACTGCAAAAACATGCGGCCATATGCAATAATCCGCGGCCAACTGTAAAATAACGCGGCCAAAAGAAAGAAGCGTTACTGCGTTTCACTCTTTGTCGAATATCGTGTTTCACAAACGCCTGTTTGTGGTTTGACGAATCTTCTTCTCGCACAAAACAGAAACACAGGGCTCCGGAGAACACCGATCGTGCACCGATCATAATTCCTCGATTCATCCAAAGTATTCATTCAACTTCTTCAAACTTGTATAGTATTTCCCTCAATTCAGTTTTATATAATACTAGTGAATGCCCGTGCCTTCAGTCACGGTGCAACACGTTTTAAAAAAACTAAATCGAATTGCCATATTTAGGCACGACGCGACACGTTTTGGAAAAAACAAAACCGAATTGCCGTTTTCTTGGAATTTACCACCCCACCGATCAAGACAAAATCTCCCATAAGTAATTTTCTTAAATAAACTTCAAATAGGGTCCATTTATTCAAATTATGTACATGAGAGTGGAAAAAGTACCACACCTGAATCCATTGGGCTCTCCCTTGAGACTACATGACGTTAAAAATCAATAACATTGCCTATAAAAAAAAGAACCGCCAATGACAAACATGTTCTATTAACCATTCTCCTTCCCATTTTGATGCCAATGACCATAGCAAGAAGTAACTAATTAAACACAATAAGACTAAAAAAAATACATGCCCATTTTAGCTTACACTTCAAAGGGACATTATAAGCTCTTTTCTCGGGTTGTGGGCGAGCGATTATAAGCATAAATCGTGTTTCAGAAATGCGAGTTCACACTAATCCGCGGCCAACTGCAAAAACACGCGGCCAGATTCAATAATCGGCGTCCAACTGCAAAAACACGCGGCAATATGCAATAATCCGCGGCCAACTACAAAAACACGCGGCCATATGCAATAATCCGTGGCCAACTGTAAAATAACGCGGCCAAAAGAAAGAAGCGTTACTGCGTTTCACGCTTTGTCGAATATCGTGTTTCACAAACGCCTGTTTGTGGTTTGACGAATCTTCTTCTCGCACAAAACAGAAACACAGGGCTCCGGAGAACACCGATCGTGCACCGATCATAATTCCTCGATTCATCCAAAGTATTCATTCAACTTCTTCAAACTTGTTTAGTATTTCCCTCAATTCAGTTTTATATAATACTAGTGAATGCCCGTGCCTTCAGGCACGGTGCAACACGTTTTAAAAAAGCTAAATCGAATTGCCATTTTTAGGCACGACGCGACACGTTTTGGAAAAAACAAAACCGAATTGCCGTTTTCTTGGAATTTACCACCCCACCAATCAAGACAAAATCTCCCTTAAGTAATTTTCTTAAATAAACTTCAAATAGGGTCCATTTATTCAAATTATGTAAATGAGAGTGGAAAAAGTACCACACCTGAATCCACTGTGCTCTCCCTTGAGACTACATGACGTTAAAAATGAATAACATTGCCTATAAAAAAAAGAAACCGCCAATGACAAACATGTTCTATTAACCATTCTCCTTCCCATTTTGATGCCAACGACCATAGCAAGAAGTAACTAATTAAACACAATAAGACTAAAAAAAATACATGCCCATTTTAGCTTACACTTCAAAGGGACATTATAAGCTCTTTTCTCGGGTTGTGGGCGAGCGATTATAAGCATAACTCGTGTTTCAGAAATGCGAGTTCACACTAATCCGCGGCCAACTGCAAAAACACGCGGCCAGATTCAATAATCGGCGTCCAACTGCAAAAACACGCGGCCATATGCAATAATCCGCGGCCAACTGTAAAATAACGCGGCCAAAAGAAAGAAGCATTACTGCGTTTCACGCTTTGTCGAATATCGTGTTTCACAAACGCCTGTTTGTGGTTTGACGAATCTTCTTCTCGCACAAAACAGAAACACAGGGCTCCGGAGAACACCGATCGTGCACCGATCATAATTCCTCGATTCATCCAAAGTATTCATTCAACTTCTTCAAACTTGTATAGTATTTCCCTCAATTCAGTTTTATATAATACTAGTGAATGCCCGTGCCTTCAGGCACGGTGCAACACGTTTTAAAAAAACTAAATCGAATTGTCATTTTTAGGCACGACGCGACACGTTTTGGAAAAAACAAAATCGAATTGCCGTTTTCTTGGAATTTACCACCCCACCGATCAAGACAAAATCTCCCATAAGTAATTTTCTTAAATAAACTTCAAATAGGGTCCATTTATTCAAATTATGTACACGAGAGTGGAAAAAGTACCACACCTGAATCCACTGGGCTCTCCCTTGAGACTACATGACGTTAAAAATAAATAACATTGCCTATAAAAAAAAGAACCGCCAATGACAAACATGTTCTATTAACCATTCTCCTTCCCATTTTGATGCCAATGACCATTGCAAGAAGTAACTAATTAGACACAATAAGACTAAAAAAAATACATGCCCATTTTATCTTACACTTCAAAGGGACATTATAAGCTCTTTTCTCGGGTTGTGGGCGAGCGATTATAAGCATAACTCGTGTTTCAGAAATGCGAGTTCACACTAATCCGAGGCCAACTGCAAAAACACGCGGCCAGATTCAATAATCGGCGTCCAACTGCAAAAACACGCGGCCATATGCAATAATCCGCGGCCAACGGTAAAAACACGCGGCCATATGCAATAATCCGCGGCCAACTGTAAAATAACGCGACCAAAAGAAAGAAGCGTTACTGCGTTTCACGCTTTGTCGAATAACGTGTTTCACAAACGCCTGTTTGTGGTTTGACGAATCTTCTTCTCGCACAAAACAGAAACACAGGGCTCCGGAGAACACCGATCGTGCACCGATCATAATTCCTCGATTCATCCAAAGTATTCATTCAACTTCTTCAAACTTGTATAGTATTTCCCTCAATTCAGTTTTATATCATACTAGTGAATGCCCGTGCCTTCAGGCACGGTGCAACACGTTTTAAAAAAACTAAATCGAATTGCCATTTTTAGGCACGACGCGACACGTTTTGGAAAAAACAAAACCGAATTGCCGTTTTCTTGGAATTTACCACCCCACCGATCAAGACAAAATCTCCCATAAGTAATTTTCTTAAATAAACTTCAAATAGGGTCCATTTATTCAAATTATGTACATGAGAGTGGAAAAAGTACCACACCTGAATTCACTGGGCTCTCCCTTGAGACTACATGACGTTAAAAATCAATAACATTGCCTTTAAAAAAAAGAACCGCCAATGACAAACATGTTCTATTAACCATTCTCCTTCCCATTTTGATGCCAATGACCATAGCAAGAAGTAACTAATTAAACACAATAAGACTAAAAAAAATACATGCCCATTTTAGCTTACACTTCAAAGGGACATTATAAGCTCTTTTCTCGGGTTGTGGGCGAGCGATTATAAGCATAACTCGTGTTTCAGAAATGCGAGTTCACACTAATCCGCGGCCAACTGCAAAAACACGCGGCCAGATTCAATAATCGGCGTCCAACTGCAAAAACACGCGGCCATATGCAATAATCCGCGGCCAACTGCAAAAACACGCGGCCATATGCAATAATCCGCGGCCAACTGCAAAAACACGCGGCCATATGCAATAATCCGCGGCCAACTGTAAAATAACGCGGCCAAAAGAAAGAAGCGTTACTGCGTTTCACGCTTTGTCGAATATCGTGTTTCACAAACGCCTATTTGTGGTTTGACGAATCTTCTTCTCGCACAAAACAGAAACACAGGGCTCCGGAGAACACCGATCGTGCACCGATCATAATTCCTCGATTCATCCAAAGTATTCATTCAACTTCTTCAAACTTGTATAGTATTTCCCTCAATTCAGTTTTATATCATACTAGTGAATGCCCGTGCCTTCAGGCACGGTGAAACACGTTTTAAAAAAACTAAATCGAATTGCCAATTTTAGGCACGACGCGACACGTTTTGGAAAAAACAAAACCGAATTGCCGTTTTCTTGGAATTTACCACCCCACCGATCAAGACAAAATCTCCCATAAGTAATTTTCTTAAATAAACTTCAAATAGGGTCCATTTATTCAAATTATGTACATGAGAGTGGAAAAAGTACCACACCTGAATCCACTGGGCTCTCCCTTGAGACTACATGACGTTAAAAATCAATAACATTGCCTATAAAAAAAAGAACCGCCAATGACAAACATGTTCTATTAACCATTCTCCTTCCCATTTTGATGCCAATGACCATAGCAAGAAGTAACTAATTAAACACAATAAGACTAAAAAAAATACATGCCCATTTTAACTTACACTTCAAAGGGACATTATAAGCTCTTTTCTCGGGTTGTGGGCGAGCGATTATAAGCATAACTCGTGTTTCAGAAATGCGAGTTCACACTAATCCGCGGCCAACTGCAAAAACACGCGGCCGGATTCAATAATCGGCGTCCAACTGCAAAAACACACGGCCATATGCAATAATCCGCGGCCAACTGCAAAAACACGCGGACATATGCAATAATCCGCGGCCAACTGTAAAAACACGCGGCCATATGCAATAATCCGCGGCCAACTGCAAAAACATGCGGCCATATGCAATAATCCGCGGCCAACTGTAATATAACGCGACAAAAGAAAGAAGCCTTACTGCGTTTCACTCTTTGTCGAATATCGTGTTTCACAAACGCCTGTTTGTGGTTTGACGAATCTTCTTCTCGCACAAAACAGAAACACAGGGCTCCGGAGAACACCGATCGTGCACCGATCATAATTCCTCGATTCATCCAAAGTATTCATTCAACTTCTTCAAACTTGTATAGTATTTCCCTCAATTCAGTTTTATATAATACTAGTGAATGCCCGTGCCTTCAGGCACGGTGCAACACGTTTTAAAAAAACTAAATCGAATTGCCATTTTTAGGCACGACGCGACACGTTTTGGAAAAAACAAAACCGAATTGCCGTTTTCTTGGAATTTACCACCCCACCGATCAAGACAAAATCTCCCATAAGTAATTTTCTTAAATAAACTTCAAATAGGGTCCATTTATTCAAATTATGTACATGAGAGTGGAAAAAGTACCACACCTGAATCCACTGGGCTCTCCCTTGAGACTACATGACGTTAAAAATCAATAACATTGCCTATAAAAAAAAGAACCGCCAATGACAAACATGTTCTATTAACCATTCTCCTTCCCATTTTGATGCCAATGACCATAGCAAGAAGTAACTAATTAAACACAATAAGACTAAAAAAAATACATGCCCATTTTAGCTTACACTTCAAAGGGACATTATAAGCTCTTTTCTCGGGTTATGGGCGAGCGATTATAAGCATAACTCGTGTTTCAGAAATGCGAGTTCACACTAATCCGCGGCCAACTGCAAAAACACGCGGCCGGATTCAATAATCGGCGTCCAACTGCAAAAACACACGGCCATATGCAATAATCCGCGGCCAACAGCAAAAACACGCGGACATATGCAATAATCCGCGGCCAACTGTAAAAACACGCGGCCATATGCAATAATCCGCGGCCAACTGCAAAAACATGCGGCCATATGCAATAATCCGCGGCCAACTGTAAAATAACGCGGCCAAAAGAAAGAAGCGTTACTGCGTTTCACTCTTTGTCGAATATCGTGTTTCACAAACGCCTGTTTGTGGTTTGACGAATCTTCTTCTCGCACAAAACAGAAACACAGGGCTCCGGAGAACACCGATCGTGCACCGATCATAATTCCTCGATTCATCCAAAGTATTCATTCAACTTCTTCAAACTTGTATAGTATTTCCCTCAATTCAGTTTTATATAATACTAGTGAATGCCCGTGCCTTCAGGCACGGTGCAACACGTTTTAAAAAAACTAAATCGAATTGCCATTTTTAGGCACGACGCGACACGTTTTGGAAAAAACAAAACCGAATTGCCGTTTTCTTGGAATTTACCACCCCACCGATCAAGACAAAATCTCCCATAAGTAATTTTCTTAAATAAACTTCAAATAGGGTCCATTTATTCAAATTATGTAAATGAGAGTGGAAAAAGTACCACACCTGAATCCACTGGGCTCTCCCTTGAGACTACATGACGTTAAAAATGAATAACATTGCCTATAAAAAAAAGAACCGCCAATGACAAACATGTTCTATTAACCATTCTCCTTCCCATTTTGATGCCAATGACCATAGCAAGAAGTAACTAATTAAACACAATAAGACTAAAAAAAATACATGCCCATTTTAGCTTACACTTCAAAGGGACATTATAAGCTCTTTTCTCGGGTTGTGGGCGAGCGATTATAAGCATAACTCGTGTTTCAGAAATGCGAGTTCACACTAATCCGCGGCCAACTGCAAAAACACGCGGCCAGATTCAATAATCGGCGTCCAACTGCAAAAACACGCGGCAATATGCAATAATCCGCGGCCAACTACAAAAACACGCGGCCATATGCAATAATCCGCGGCCAACTGTAAAATAACGCGGCCAAAAGAAAGAATCGTTACTGCGTTTCACGCTTTGTCGAATATCGTGTTTCACAAACGCCTGTTTGTGGTTTGACGAATCTTCTTCTCGCACAAAACAGAAACACAGGGCTCCGGAGAACACCGATCGTGCACCGATCATAATTCCTCGATTCATCCAAAGTATTCATTCAACTTCTTCAAACTTGTATAGTATTTCCCTCAATTCAGTTTTATATAATACTAGTGAATGCCCGTGCCTTCAGGCACGGTGCAACACGTTTTAAAAAAACTAAATCGAATTGCCATTTTTAGGCACGACGCGACACGTTTTGGAAAAAACAAAACCGAATTGCCGTTTTCTTGGAATTTACCACCCCACCAATCAAGACAAAATCTCCCTTAAGTAATTTTCTTAAATAAACTTCAAATAGGGTCCATTTATTCAAATTATGTAAATGAGAGTGGAAAAAGTACCACACCTGAATCCACTGGGCTCTCCCTTGAGACTACATGACGTTAAAAATGAATAACATTGCCTATAAAAAAAAGAACCGCCAATGACAAACATGTTCTATTAACCATTCTCCTTCCCATTTTGATGCCAACGACCATAGCAAGAAGTAACTAATTAAACACAATAAGACTAAAAAAAATACATGCCCATTTTAGCTTACACTTCAAAGGGACATTATAAGCTCTTTTCTCGGGTTGTGGGCGAGCGATTATAAGCATAACTCGTGTTTCAGAAATGCGAGTTCACACTAATCCGCGGCCAACTGCAAAAACACGCGGCCAGATTCAATAATCGGCGTCCAACTGCAAAAACACGCGGCCATATGCAATAATCCGCGGCCAACTGTAAAATAACGCGGCCAAAAGAAAGAAGCGTTACTGCGTTTCACGCTTTGTCGAATATCGTGTTTCACAAACGCCTGTTTGTGGTTTGACGAATCTTCTTCTCGCACAAAACAGAAACACAGGGCTCCGGAGAACACCGATCGTGCACCGATCATAATTCCTCGATTCATCCAAAGTATTCATTCAACTTCTTCAAACTTGTATAGTATTTCCCTCAATTCAGTTTTATATAATACTAGTGAATGCCCGTGCCTTCAGGCACGGTGCAACACGTTTTAAAAAAACTAAATCGAATTGCCATTTTTAGGCACGACGCGACACGTTTTGGAAAAAACAAAATCGAATTGCCGTTTTCTTGGAATTTACCACCCCACCGATCAAGACAAAATCTCCCATAAGTAATTTTCTTAAATAAACTTCAAATAGGGTCCATTTATTCAAATTATGTACACGAGAGTGGAAAAAGTACCACACCTGAATCCACTGGGCTCTCCCTTGAGACTACATGACGTTAAAAATAAATAACATTGCCTATAAAAAAAAGAACCGCCAATGACAAACATGTTCTATTAACCATTCTCCTTCCCATTTTGATGCCAATGACCATTGCAAGAAGTAACTAATTAGACACAATAAGACTAAAAAAAATACATGCCCATTTTATCTTACACTTCAAAGGGACATTATAAGCTCTTTTCTCGGGTTGTGGGCGAACGATTATAAGCATAACTCGTGTTTCAGAAATGCGAGTTCACACTAATCCGCGGCCAACTGCAAAAACACGCGGCCAGATTCAATAATCGGCGTCCAACTGCAAAAACACGCGGCCATATGCAATAATCCGCGGCCAACTGCAAAAACACGCGGCCATATGCAATAATCCACGGCCAACTGTAAAATAACGCGGCCAAAAGAAAGAAGCGTTACTGCGTTTCACGCTTTGTCGAATAACGTGTTTCACAAACGCCTGTTTGTGGTTTGACGAATCTTCTTCTCGCACAAAACAGAAACACAGGGCTCCGGAGAACACCGATCGTGCACCGATCATAATTCCTCGATTCATCCAAAGTATTCATTCAACTTCTTCAAACT
The DNA here is from genome assembly GCA_020567845.1 of Rhododendron henanense subsp. lingbaoense. Taxonomy (NCBI): domain Eukaryota; kingdom Viridiplantae; phylum Streptophyta; class Magnoliopsida; order Ericales; family Ericaceae; genus Rhododendron; species Rhododendron henanense. The sequence goes on from CM036324.1 coordinate 1,741,051, forward strand.
TGTATAGTATTTCCCTCAATTCAGTTTTATATCATACTAGTGAATGCCCGTGCCTTCAGGCACGGTGCAACACGTTTTAAAAAAACTAAATCGAATTGCCATTTTTAGGCACGACGCGACACGTTTTGGAAAAAACAAAACCGAATTGCCGTTTTCTTGGAATTTACCACCCCACCGATCAAGACAAAATCTCCCATAAGTAATTTTCTTAAATAAACTTCAAATAGGGTCCATTTATTCAAATTATGTACATGAGAGTGGAAAAAGTACCACACCTGAATCCACTGGGCTCTCCCTTGAGACTACATGACGTTAAAAATCAATAACATTGCCTTTAAAAAAAAGAACCGCCAATGACAAACATGTTCTATTAACCATTCTCCTTCCCATTTTGATGCCAATGACCATAGCAAGAAGTAACTAATTAAACACAATAAGACTAAAAAAAATACATGCCCATTTTAGCTTACACTTCAAAGGGACATTATAAGCTCTTTTCTCGGGTTGTGGGCGAGCGATTATAAGCATAACTCGTGTTTCAGAAATGCGAGTTCACACTAATCCGCGGCCAACTGCAAAAACACGCGGCCGGATTCAATAATCGGCGTCCAACTGCAAAAACACACGGCCATATGCAATAATCCGCGGCCAACTGCAAAAACACGCGGACATATGCAATAATCCGCGGCCAACTGCAAAAACACGCGGCCATATGCAATAATCCGCGGCCAACTGCAAAAACACGCGGCCATATGCAATAATCCGCGGCCAACTGTAAAATAACGCGGCCAAAAGAAAGAAGCGTTACTGCGTTTCACGCTTTGTCGAATATCGTGTTTCACAAACGCCTGTTTGTGGTTTGACGAATCTTCTTCTCGCACAAAATAGAAACACAGGGCTCCGGAGAACACCGATCGTGCACCGATCATAATTCCTCGATTCATCCAAAGTATTCATTCAACTTCTTCAAACTTGTATAGTATTTCCCTCAATTCAGTTTTATATAATACTAGTGAATGCCCGTGCCTTCAGTCACGGTGCAACACGTTTTAAAAAAACTAAATCGAATTGCCATTTTTAGGCACGACGCGACACGTTTTGGAAAAAACAAAACCGAATTGCCGTTTTCTTGGAATTTACCACCCCACCGATCAAGACAAAATCTCCCATAAGTAATTTTCTTAAATAAACTTCAAATAGGGTCCATTTATTCAAATTATGTACATGAGAGTGGAAAAAGTACCACACCTGAATCCATTGGGCTCTCCCTTGAGACTACATGACGTTAAAAATCAATAACATTGCCTATAAAAAAAAGAACCGCCAATGACAAACATGTTCTATTAACCATTCTCCTTCCCATTTTGATGCCAATGACCATAGCAAGAAGTAACTAATTAAACACAATAAGACTAAAAAAAATACATGCCCATTTTAGCTTACACTTCAAAGGGACATTATAAGCTCTTTTCTCGGGTTGTGGGCGAGCGATTATAAGCATAAATCGTGTTTCAGAAATGCGAGTTCACACTAATCCGCGGCCAACTGCAAAAACTCGCGGCCAGATTCAATAATCGGCGTCCAACTGCAAAAACACGCGGCCATATGCAATAATCCGCGGCCAACTACAAAAACACGCGGCCATATGCAATAATCCGCGGCCAACTGTAAAATAACGCGGCCAAAAGAAAGAAGCGTTACTGCGTTTCACGCTTTGTCGAATATCGTGTTTCACAAACGCCTGTTTGTGGTTTGACGAATCTTCTTCTCGCACAAAACAGAAACACAGGGCTCCGGAGAACACCGATCGTGCACCGATCATAATTCCTCGATTCATCCAAAGTATTCATTCAACTTCTTCAAACTTGTATAGTATTTCCCTCAATTCAGTTTTATATAATACTAGTGAATGCCCGTGCCTTCAGGCACGGTGCAACACGTTTTAAAAAAACTAAATCGAATTGCCATTTTTAGGCACGACGCGACACGTTTTGGAAAAAACAAAACCGAATTGCCGTTTTCTTGGAATTTACCACCCCACCGATCAAGACAAAATCTCCTTTAAGTAATTTTCTTAAATAAACTTCAAATAGGGTCCATTTATTCAAATTATGTACATGAGAGTGGAAAAAGTACCACACCTGAATCCACTAGGCTCTCCCTTGAGACTACATGACGTTAAAAATCAATAACATTGCCAATAAAAAAAAGAACCGCCAATGACAAACATGTTCTATTAACCATTCTCCTTCCCATTTTGATGCCAACGACCATAGCAAGAAGTAACTAATTAAACACAATAAGACTAAAAAAAATACATGTCCATTTTAGCTTACACTTCAAAGGGACATTATAAGCTCTTTTCTCGGGTTGTGGGCGAGCGATTATAAGCATAACTCGTGTTTCAGAAATGCGAGTTCACACTAATCCGCGGCCAACTGCAAAAACACGCGGCCGGATTCAATAATCGGCGTCCAACTGCAAAAACACGCGGCCATATGCAATAATCCGCGGCCAACTGTAAAATAACGCGGCCAAAAGAAAGAAGCGTTACTGCGTTTCACGCTTTGTCGAATATCGTGTTTCACAAACGCCTGTTTGTGGTTTGACGAATCTTCTTCTCGCACAAAACAGAAACACAGGGCTCCGGAGAACACCGATCGTGCACCGATCATAATTCCTCGATTCATCCAAAGTATTCATTCAACTTCTTCAAACTTGTATAGTATTTCCCTCAATTCAGTTTTATATAATACTAGTGAATGCCCGTGCCTTCAGGCACGGTGCAACACGTTTTAAAAAAACTAAATCGAATTGCCATTTTTAGGCACGACGCGACACGTTTTGGAAAAAACAAAATCGAATTGCCGTTTTCTTGGAATTTACCACCCCACCGATCAAGACAAAATCTCCCATAAGTAATTTTCTTAAATAAACTTCAAATAGGGTCCATTTATTCAAATTATGTACATGAGAGTGGAAAAAGTACCACACCTGAATCCACTGGGCTCTCCCTTGAGACTACATGACGTTAAAAATCAATAACATTGCCTATAAAAAAAAGAACCGCCAATGACAAACATGTTCTATTAACCATTCTCCTTCCCATTTTGATGCCAATGACCATAGCAAGAAGTAACTAATTAAACACAATAAGACTAAAAAAAATACATACCCATTTTAGCTTACACTTCAAAGGGACATTATAAGCTCTTTTCTCGGGTTGTGGGCGAGCGATTATAAGCATAACTCGTGTTTCAGAAATGCGAGTTCACACTAATCCGCGGCCAACTGCAAAAACACCCGGCCGGATTCAATAATCGGCGTCCAACTGCAAAAACACGCGGCCATATGCAATAATCCGCGGCCAACTACAAAAACACGCGGCCATATGCATTAATCCGCGGCCAACTGTAAAATAACGCGGCCAAAAGAAAGAAGCGTTACTGCGTTTCACGCTTTGTCGAATATCATGTTTCACAAACGCCTGTTTGTGGTTTGACGAATCTTCTTCTCGCACAAAACAAAAACACAGGGCTCCGGAGAACACCGATCGTGCACCGATCATAATTCCTCGATTCATCCAAAGTATTCATTCAACTTCTTCAAACTTGTATAGTATTTCCCTCAATTCAGTTTTATATAATACTAGTGAATGCCCGTGCCTTCAGGCACGGTGCAACACGTTTTAAAAAAACTAAATCGAATTGCCATTTTTAGGCACGACGCGACACGTTTTGGAAAAAACAAAATCTAATTGCCGTTTTCTTGGAATTTACCACCCCACCGATCAAGACAAAATCTCCCATAAGTAATTTTCTTAAATAAACTTCAAATAGGGTCCATTTATTCAAATTATGTACATGAGAGTGGAAAAAGTACCACACCTGAATCCACTGGGCTCTCCCTTGAGACTACATGACGTTAAAAATCAATAACATTGCCTATAAAAAAAAGAACCGCCAATGACAAACATGTTCTATTAACCATTCTCCTTCCCATTTTGATGCCAATGACCATAGCAAGAAGTACCTAATTAAACACAATAATACTAAAAAAAATACATGCCCATTTCAGCTTACACTTCAAAGGGACATTATAAGCTCTTTTCTCGGGTTGTGGGCGAGCGATTATAAGCATAACTCGTGTTTCAGAAATGCGAGTTCACACCAATCCGCGGCCAACTGCAAAAACATGCAGCCAGATTCAATAATCGGCGTCCAACTGCAAAAACACGCGGCCATATGCAATAATCCGCGGCCAACTACAAAAACACGCGGCCATATGCAATAATCCGCGGCCAACTGTAAAATAACGCGGCCAAAAGAAAGAAGCGTTACTGCGTTTCACGCTTTGTCGAATATCGTGTTTCACAAACGCCTGTTTGTGGTTTGACGAATCTTCTTCTCGCACAAAATAGAAACACAGGGCTCCGGAGAACACCGATCGTGCACCGATCATAATTCCTCGATTCATCCAAAGTATTCATTCAACTTCTTCAAACTTGTATAGTATTTCCCTCAATTCAGTTTTATATAATACTAGTGAATGCCCGTGCCTTCAAGCACGGTGCAACACGTTTTAAAAAAACTAAATCGAATTGCCATTTTTAGGCACGACGCGACACGTTTTGGAAAAAACAAAATCGAATTGCCGTTTTCTTGGAATTTACCACCCCACCGATCAAGACAAAATCTCCCATAAGTAATTTTCTTAAATAAACTTCAAATAGGGTCCATTTATTCAAATTATGTACATGAGAGTGGAAAAAGTACCACACCTGAATCCACTGGGCTCTCCCTTGAGACTACATGATGTTAAAAATCAATAACATTGCCAATAAAAAAAAGAACCGCCAATGACAAACATGTTCTATTAACCATTCTCCTTCCCATTTTGATGCCAATGACCATAGCAAGAAGTAACTAATTAAACACAATAAGACTAAAAAAAATACATGCCCATTTTAGCTTACACTTCAAAGGGACATTATAAGCTCTTTTCTCGGGTTGTGGGCGAGCGATTATAAGCATAACTCGTGTTTCAGAAATGCGAGTTCACACTAATCCGCGGCCAACTGCAAAAACACGCGGCCTGATTCAATAATCGGCGTCCAACTGCAAAAACACGCGGCCATATGCAATAATCCGCGGCCAACTACAAAAACACGCGGCCATATGCATTAATCCGCGGCCAACTGTAAAATAACGCGGCCAAAAGAAAGAAGCGTTACTGCGTTTCACGCTTTGTCGAATATCATGTTTCACAAACGCCTGTTTGTGGTTTGACGAATCTTCTTCTCGCACAAAACAAAAACACAGGGCTCCGGAGAACACCGATCGTGCACCGATCATAATTCCTCGATTCATCCAAAGTATTCATTCAACTTCTTCAAACTTGTATAGTATTTCCCTCAATTCAGTTTTATATAATACTAGTGAATGCCCGTGCCTTCAGTCACGGTGCAACACGTTTTAAAAAAACTAAATCGAATTGCCATTTTTAGGCACGACGCGACACGTTTTGGAAAAAACAAAATCTAATTGCCGTTTTCTTGGAATTTACCACCCCACCGATCAAGACAAAATCTCCCATAAGTAATTTTCTTAAATAAACTTCAAATAGGGTCCATTTATTCAAATTATGTACATGAGAGTGGAAAAAGTACCACACCTGAATCCACTGGGCTCTCCCTTGAGACTACATGACGTTAAAAATCAATAACATTGCCTATAAAAAAAAGAACCGCCAATGACAAACATGTTCTATTAACCATTCTCCTTCCCATTTTGATGCCAATGACCATAGCAAGAAGTAACTAATTAAACACAATAAGACTAAAAAAAATACATGCCCATTTTAGCTTACACTTCAAAGGGACATTATAAGCTCTTTTCTCGGGTTGTGGGCGAGCGATTATAAGCATAACTCGTGTTTCAGAAATGCGAGTTCACACCAATCCGCGGCCAACTGCAAAAACATGCGGCCAGATTCAATAATCGGCGTCCAACTGCAAAAACACGCGGCCATATGCATTAATCCGCGGCCAACTACAAAAACACGCGGCCATATGCAATAATCCGCGGCCAACTGTAAAATAACGCGGCCAAAAGAAAGAAGCGTTACTGCGTTTCACGCTTTGTCGAATATCGTGTTTCACAAACGCCTGTTTGTGGTTTGACGAATCTTCTTCTCGCACAAAACAGAAACACAGGGCTCCGGAGAACACCGATCGTGCACCGATCATAATTCCTCGATTCATCCAAAGTATTCATTCAACTTCTTCAAACTTGTATAGTATTTCCCTCAATTCAGTTTTATATAATACTAGTGAATGCCCGTGCCTTCAGGCACGGTGCAACACGTTTTAAAAAAACTAAATCGAATTGCCATTTTTAGGCACGACGCGACACGTTTTGGAAAAAACAAAATCGAATTGCCGTTTTCTTGGAATTTACCACCCCACCGATCAAGACAAAATCTCCCATAAGTAATTTTCTTAAATAAACTTCAAATAGGGTCCATTTATTCAAATTATGTACATGAGAGTGGAAAAAGTACCACACCTGAATCCACTGGGCTCTCCCTTGAGACTACATGACGTTAAAAATCAATAACATTGCCTATAAAAAAAGAACCGCCAATGACAAACATGTTCTAGTAACCATTCTCCTTCCCATTTTGATGCCAATGACCATAGCAAGAAGTAACTAATTAAACACAATAAGACTAAAAAAAATACATGCCCATTTTAGCTTACACTTCAAAGGGACATGACCAAATCTATTATTTTTTGGTATGTTGACAAATAAACCAGCACAAATGACAAGAACCGCAAAAAGGCCGCATTGCCTCTCTCAAATAATTTCGTCAAAACACTCACATCTCTCTCATTTTAAATCGGATAAAGACCTGTGTTACGTCGATAAAGAGGGATTTCAAAGCAATAAAAGATGGTGGAAATGAAAAATAAAAATAATAAACTTTATTTTTTTGTAAAGGGGAAAAAGGCAGGCCATCATCCGACTTTTCACATTAATCAAACCATACGCAAACTGTTTCGTCGTCGAGATTCGCCCAAAGTGCCTGAGACATTATTTGTACTTTTTGGGAAGTTAAATTGGGGTGTCTAAACCACAAACATTATCAATTGATCACTATGACTAATGCGCTAACGTCACCACCATTTGAAAAATGAATACTTATTTTAATTAGTGGAACTCAACCTAAATAAGGCGGGAGTCAGCCGCGGGACAAACCCACATTGCTCAAGGGCTAATTAGAGCTTAACATCATTAAATTTTGAAATGGAGTTGGTTTATTCGCAGTCCAACGGCTAGTGCACGTACTTATCTTACCGCAAAGAGATGTGAACAAAAACCATTGATTGTTGAAATCAATGGCCTAAATCTCATAAAGTCCGGTGCACGGAGTACTGAACTGAAGTGAAGTCCGGTCCTTCATCTAGAGAAGTCAGGTCCTTTAATGATGTATCATAGGTCTTTGTCCGATTTAAAAAGAGAGAGATGTGAGTGTTTTGGCGAAATTATTTGTTTTTTGACCAATTAAGGGTAAAATGGTCATAGTACAAATAAGTTAGAATCCGAACTACTTGGGATAGAAAGTAGATTCAACAAACTTTCTAACGGTCCAAGCCACGCACAAATCGGAGTTCAGAAGTGTTCGAGACGAGCCCGCGAAGTTTGACATGTTGTGGAGCACCTATATGCTCCCAGGCGCACATCATTGCGCCCCAGGTGCATCCTTTAAAGCTCACAAAACGGCCGAACTTTGCGGTCTTGCCACAAACATTCCAAACTCCGATTTTGACATGATTTGAACCATTAGAAAGCTTGTTGAATCTACTTTCTAACCCAACTAGTTTGGAACCCAATAATTTTGAACATCAAATGATATTTACCATTTTACCCTTAGTTGGTCAAATAACAAATAATTTCGGCAAAACACTCACATCTCTCTCATTTCAAATTTCGATGATTCGAACCGTTCAATGTCTCTAAAACATGTTTTTAAGGGTACGAACAAGAAATTGGCAAAAAATATGACCGAAAAGAGCTTGATTTGAGCAATTTTTCATAAAAATGCATTTTACAAAAAACTGTTCAGATCAAGCCCTTTCCGGTCATATTTTTTACCGATTTCTCGCGGGTACCCTTAAAAACACGTTTTAAACATATTGAATGGTTCGGATCATCGAAATTCGATCGGGAACAATGAGGTCCGGACCGTAAAAAAATCCAGGTTCCTTGACTTGAAAATTTCTGTTCAGACTAGTATAGATGCACTTTACAATTTGCAAGAGCTTAGAAGTTACTCGTGAAGTTTTCATTTTCGTTTGATATCATTTTACGTCAGCGATATCAACCGTTCTATATTTCAACTCGTTTGGATAGGTTGAAAAGATACAGTACGTTACAAACTTCAGTACCAAACTATTATAGTGCAATGATCAAAAAAAAAAACTATTATAGTGCCATCCATATTCTCAAAAGGCGAAGTTTTTCATTATTCTATCAGTACGGTTTATTGCAGAATTTTTCAGAACATATTTTGTTTAATAATTTTGTCGAAAATCAAACTAGCTGGCAAAGTCAGAAGTGAGGTATCAAATCATCAAACTTACGTTTACAAATCATCCAATTTGCTGAGTGATTGGTCCAACAAATTAATGATGCACAATGAAAAGATTATATTATTTTTTAAAATAGAATATTAAGTTTTTCTTATTAGTCTTGCAATTTTAGAAATAAGTGTTCTAGTTTATTTAGTTTCCTTTTAAGAATGAGTTGGTCAAGAAGAACAGCTCGATTATTATTTTAGAGTTTCCTTTTTATTTATTTTCTAGTGTAATGTGTAAGGTTTCTTCTACTATAAATTGAGTTGTAAGCCTTAGGGCTATTCGGTTTTCTATGATTAATGAAATTATGATGGGTGTTCTCTTTTACGCCAACTTTTGGGTATTCTATGTGAATGTGTGAATCAACCAATTGTTGTTGCATTTCCTGGGTATTCTCAGATTAAACAGGTTTAAGGAAGAGTTGTCGCGATCTTGTCGCCCGATCTCCTTTTTCAACACGCCTCCCTGCATCAACAAAGATTGGTCTATGTGAATGTTATGTAAAGCTCAAGATATTAGATATTACTGGGAGGAAATTTGCATTTTTAGAAGGAGAATGGAGGTCTCAACACATGAGAACATGGAGCAGGTGCAGCCTCCAAGGAGAAGGCAAAAGGGTGGCCTCATAACCATGCCATTCATCCTAGGTACACAATATTTCTTCTATCCACACTTCCATTCCTCTTACATGATCCCTCACTAATAAGACCCACCAGCGGTTCATTGTGTAGACGTACACCAGACATTGATGTGTAGACCATCTGTCGCAAAACTTAGCTCATTCGAAATATCAGAATCAATCTAAGCAAATCATATTTGTTACCAGAGAAGTGGATGATCATACTTTGACCGTCTATTTCTCATTAGACAAATATGATTCAACCAAGCTTTTATCAATATCCGAGCAACTTGATTCTTTTTTTTTTTTTAGAATGATGAAACACACCAAGGCATAAAAAATGAACGGCTCAAATCAAAAAATGAAAACGTACGTCGAATGAGATGACCTCGATGGGCTTTTTGGGCTTTGTTGGGTTTTTTCTAATCTCTAATATTCTTGTTTTTGTGTTTGTGGGTAAAATGAGCAGCAAATGAAGCATTGGAGAAAGTGGCTAGCTATGGATTGTTGCCAAACATGATATTGTATTTGATGGGAGATTACCATATAGGGATAACCCAAGGGACAAACCTACTCTTTTTCTGGTCTGCGGCTACCAATTTCTCCCCACTAGTTGGGGCTTTCATCTCTGATTCATATCTGGGTCGATTCCTCACCATTGGCCTTGGCTCCATCTTCAGTCTCCTGGCAAGCTCTCTCTCTCTCTCTCTCTCTCTCTCTCTCTCTCTCTCTCTCTCTCTCTCTCTCTCTCTCTCTCTCTCTCTCTCTCTCTCTCTCTCTCTCTCTCTCTCTCTCTCTCTCTCTGAACTTTTGTCTTTCTTTCCCTAATACATCTAGACATCTCCTTTCTCCGGACTTTCACCGGGGACATAGGATCGCAACATACCACCACGCTCCAGAGCTGACGTCCACAATTAGGGGTGCAAATGTGATGAGCCAAGCTCTCGGGTGTTCGAGCTTGGCTTGTTTAAAATTCAATGAGCTCTCTCGGCTCAAACTCAGAATGGAGCCGAAGTGTCAAGCTCAAGGACGTAAAATTGATACAATTTTTTCAAAAAGATTTCTTTTAATTTATGAAAAAAGTTTGAATTTTTTTCTTGAAAATAATGCAATATTTTTTAGTCTTCGTTCTGTGGACCATACAGACATTATGGGATGGAGGGAGTATTTGAGAACTTGAGCTCGGTGTGAGTACGAAACGAGCCGAGCTTTTTTTGAGTTTTTTAATCAAGATTCAAGTCGCCCCTCCGTGGCTCGAACCAAGGTGGTAGATAGCTTTGATTCCAAATATACCATATTGATGGGTACAGCCCACCCTTAAAAACCGACCTTGCAAGGGGAGGGTGCCTTTGTTCGGTGCAACGGGTGTCCTCCGCCTCATGTGGAGGGATCCGCCATACCCGTTGTGTCTCTGCAAGCTTCATGATGCTCCTTGGGTAGTGTCTTTGTCATCATATCTGCACCATTTTGGTCAGTATGGATTTTCTCCAGCTCTAATAATTTGTTGTCCAACACATCCCGAATCCAGTGATACTTGACATCAATATGCTTCGAAAAGCCAAGTCCATACTTAGCCTATGTGGGATTAGGATCATAAACAGCCTTAACCCCAAAGGGTTGGTTTGGTGATCAAAGGTTGAGGCTTAGGGGTTTGCTCTCTCCTAAGTTCTTAGGTTCGAAACTTCTCCGGTGCTATCAACTCATTTGGGGTCAGTCCATACTGAGCTTTGCTCTGGTTTTAAATGGGGCCCCGTTAGTAGACTGTGGGACTGGTGGAGGCGCGCGTAAGCTAGCCCATATAGCTGATTATCAAAAAAAAAAAAAGGGATCATAACAGCCATACTCTAAAACATTCCTTTACATTGGTTACTCAAATTGAAATATATATTCCATGGTGGGTGTGAAGAATTTTTAATTGTTATTTCATAATCTGTTTCAGTATGAAACACACTTGTTCCAAACCCAATTTTTAATCTAAGTTTTACTTTTGCTGTTACAGGGTTTGGTCCTCCTATGGATAACGGCTATGATTCCACAAGCAAGGCCACCCTACTGCAACCAACTTGATGGGGAGAGCTGCAAACACCCTACAGGATCCCAGTATGCAATCCTTCTCTCCTCCTTCATGCTAATTTCCATTGGAGCCGGTGGGATTCGATCGTGCTCCTTGGCTTTTGGAGCAGATCAACTGGGCCAAATAAACAATCCCAACAACAAGAGAGTCTTGGAGAAATACTTCAGTTGGTACTACACTTCAATTGTTGTATCACTCTTGATTGCGTTCTCGGTTATCGTCTACATTCAAGATAATGCTGGATGGAAAGTGGGATTCTTGGTTCCGGTGATCCTCATGTTCTTGTCTGCTCTTTCGTTCTTCGTTGCCTCTCCGCTTTATATCAAGCAGAAAGCTGACATGAGCTTGTTAACTAACTTTGCACGAGTGATTGTGGTTTGCATAAAGAACAGAAACATAGCATTCCCGTTTGAGGAATCAAATTTGAGGTATCATCACCCGAGTAACTCAACTCTATCCGAGCCGTCCAACAAACTTAGGTACTAACCATACTATTGTCCGTTTATTTCCCACTTCTTTGCAGCTTATTTAGATTGAATTTTGGATGTTTTTCACTTGTTGCCAGCTTATTTAGCTTATGCTTAAGAATCTGTATGTCGAAGTGTTTCGGTTCCAGGTTTCAGCTTATTTGGTTTTTTGCTATTAGCCGAGCCTTGTAAGATATGTTTTCCAAAAATGGGTTCTTTACCCACAAATTTCCAAAAGAATGTCTAGAAAATCATCAACCAGCGTTCCAAAAAAATGAAGACAGAACCAAAGACGGGATTGAAAACTGCAACCGAACGAGTTTTTCTGAAGCTGAAATCAAATTTTTCTGTGGTGGAAACATTTTACAGCTTCTCCATTTCTGGAGTGATGAAAATGCTGTTATTTCATTCCTTTTCAGGTTCTTAAACAAAGCTTGTATCATTAGGAACCCTGATGACATAACTCCAGAAGGAGTGGGTTCTAATACATGGAGTCTCTGCACGGTGGAACAAGTCGAGGCGCTGAAAGTACTCATCAGAGTCATGCCCTTGTGGTCTTCATCGATCATGATATCGGTAAACTTAAGTCAGGGCACCTTCCAGTTACTCCAAGCTAGATCCATGAACAGACACATCACTCCAGGGTTCCAATTACCTGCTGGCTCCTTCACTATGTTCACAATCATCGGTGCGATAGTTTGGCTCGTTCTTTATGATAGGATTATCATTCCCTTGGCTTCGAAAATCAGAGGAAAACCCTTTTCGGTTGGCGTAAAAGTAAGAATGGGTGTTGGGTTATTCTGCTCCTTCCTGGGCATGGTAGTTGCAGCAATTGTGGAGCACTTTAGAAGGAGAAAAGCGATAGAGAGTGGGTACTACAATAACCCCGCAGGAGTTGTTAATACGTCGGCTATGTGGCTCGTACCACAACATGTATTGATTGGTGTCGCAGAAGCTTTGAACGTGATTGCATCAAATGAGTTTTTCTACTCGGAGTTGCCAAAGAGAATGGCAAGCATCGCAGTGGCTCTATCCGGATTAGGAATGGCTGTAGGGAGTTTGCTGGCCAGTTTGATACTAAGTACTGTGAATAATGTCACCAAGAGTGGGGGAAAAGAGAGTTGGATTTCGAGTAATATTAACACGGGTCATTACGAGAGTTACTATTGGCTTCTCGCGGTTTTGAGTTCCGTTAATCTGCTCTATTTTGTTCTGTGTTGTTGGGCATATGGGCCTTGTGCAGATCAAGGGTTCTCTAAGCTTCAAGATGGGGGAAAAGATGATAAAGATCTTAAGGAGGAAGAGTTGCATAAACTAGGAAATGGAGTTACGAATGGAGAAGAAAAGTCTGAGGAAGATGGGGTATAGAGATCACCACCTTTTTTTCCCTTCGATTTCTAGGGAGGTTAAAAATATGCAATTTTTAAGGTTTCCTCGTTAATCTGAAATTTTATTACTATAATTGCGAATTTGGGTACAAAATCTGGGTATTTCAATGTTTGGAGAAGTCCACGGCCTCTGCTCCGGGTTGGGCCAGATCTGAGGACGAGAATGAAGGTGGCTCGGTCTTCTCCGGCGAATAATAAGTTGCTCGATCCTAGGCGTCGAGTTCCTGCAACATTGATGGTGGCCGGAGGTTTTATTTCTCTAGTTTTCTTCTGATTTTTTTCTTTAGCGCTAGTTCTTTGTGATCTCCCTTGTGGAGTGTTTCCTCCCCTTCGTGGGGATTTTTCTTCACCTTTGTGGGTGTTTTCCGATGGTGAATTAGCGTGTCATTTCCGCGTGTGTGAGTCTTGCTTTGTCAGGCGTGTTTGTAATGGCGTCTTGTTTGTAATGGCGTGATTCACTGCTTGGCTTGTTTCTACGTTATTTGTTTTGGTGGGTATTTGGTACGAGTTGAAAATGGAGGGAAGGCTGATGTGGCAAAAATGGCCAAGGCCATTTATTCAGCCAAATTTGGCCAGAGAAATGGCTGGGCCGTTTTTTGGCAGGAGAAATGGCTCCCCGGTGCCGAAAAATGGTTATGGCTGGGCGTTGGAGATGCTCTAATTTAGCCAATTACATCTACATGTGTCGTATTTCACAACCTTTCCCTACCTGTTCTTGGTTTACCTTCAAGAATCGAAAAAATGACATTCCTCTGACTACACGATAATCATACAACACAAAAACCCTCGCAGAATAATTGAAGTTTTATTCCATAGATTACAGCTGATAGTGAATACATGAAACACAGAAAGGTGGAAAATAGCGGGTAAGAGCTTATTTATCCACATCTAATAGATTTCACTGGACAAACTTGCTTTGGATTACTGCAACAGTGCAGCAATCCTCCGAAGATATATATAGAGCTCAGCAGCACTCATCAAAGTGCTCAGGAAGTAGTCGAGAAAACTGAAAAAAAAGGGCTCACATACTGCACAGACGGCTTCCAAAATTAACACCCCCGACTAATGTTTCTTCATACTCCAGAGCTCGCTTTACCTAATCAATACCAAAACCAGTTTACGACCGTAGCTAATTATAGAGTAGCATGGCAGATCAGCAAGATGCACCAACTAAGATGAAGACAAATAAAAACCAGAAACTGTAGTATAACTATCGGTATCCTTGAACATATTTTAAGTTCAAATAAATCTTACAATATGCAAACAATAAGATATGCATCTTTAAGATTCAAAAGTTAAGAGGTAAACTGATACGTATTTCTAAAGGTATCTTATGATTAAGTAAATGTTCTTGCAATACCCACAGAAACCATAGGATCTATGATGCGATACGCAATACTTTCCTAAATTAGAACATCTTACGCTCTTGTTAATTAATATATCTTACCACGTGATACGTATCTCGACACCCCAGTAATATAAGTAGGAATTGCATTAAGGCACACATAATTGCAAGGCCCAGCATTTCTCAGAAGCTCACCAAGCTAGCAAATGTGAAGCATGCAACAAGGCACAAGCTAACAAATCACAGATGAAAACTATTTTTTTTTTCAATAACTGGTGTTGAAACTTTTTTTTTTTAATAAATTGGACTGAAACTTGAAGCTACAACAGGGAAAAAGAGTAAGTTAAATATCGCCGTTTTAGGGGCTGGGGTCCAAATTGAAACCTGTGGTTCTGCTGATTTTCCAGTAAAAGCATCAAATTCGGTTAACTTGTTTGTTTTCTTTGAAGGATGATTATATCATATTTGGCATCATCACAGCAGCATATCTTCATGTATTTGAAAAGATTGGCTTGAATTAGTTCTATTTCACCACATAGCATGGGAAACAAAGTTCTGTTTGAGGAAGCTGGAAGTTAGCTCACACTCTCAGCAACCCAAAAGTTTTTGTCTACAAAATTGGTAATAGCTAATAGAGAAAATTTCTTTTATATCCCTTCGACTTTGACCAAAAATTCATTTTTGTCCTTCACATTTCAATTTCGGCATAAAAATACTTCGACTTTCCAATTTTTTTCAATGTCATCATTTAGGGATATATACATATATACACGAAAAATAGGGTGTTTGGATCAAGCACCCTACACACATCGGATGCCGTTGATTCCCGCGTTAGCCCCCTCTTTTTTATAGAATTTTTGGACAGCTCGGATCGGCCGTCCGGTGGCCGGGGATAGCCCGGCGTCCCTATAGCAGGACTCAAAAGAAAACAAATTCCTTCTAAAGGATGACATTGAAAAGAATTGGAAAGTCGAAGTATTTTTATGCCGAAATTGAAAGGTGAAGGACCAAAATGAATTTTTGGTCAAAGTCGAAGGGATATAAAAGAAATTTTCCCTAGCTAACATCAGCAAACACTAGATATAATACCTCTAGGCTGCTGGAAGCAGCGCAATCTCAATTTCCTGTAGTGATTTGCCTTTAGTTTCCAACACATTCTTCCTTACGAAAGCCACCGCCATCAAGCAAAACGTAGCAAATGCCGTGTACAGAATTTGCGGCCCAAGTTGCTCCAGCAAACGCAAAAATAATAAACCAACGAAAAAGTTTATCACCTGGTGAAGAGGCAAATTGTGATGAGAGAGAGAGAGAGAGAGAGAGAGAGAACAAAAATAAACTAAGCAAGGGCGGGGAAGCAAAACAAACTTCATCCAAATGTAAGATTGATAATAATACTAGCTAACAATAACAACCAGCAAACCAGTATAGAATAGTACAGCATCTTTACCCAAGGGACATAACCCTACTTGTTCTTTTGACCAAAAACCTACATCCAATTTATTTAAAACATGAAAGTGCTTAAATGTCTGATTTCCAAATTTCACGTTTTGACAACCCATTGTACCAGCTAACAGACGAGCTTTACAGCCTTGTTTAAACTTACAATTTGCAGTGTGAAAAGGTATTGTTGGGAGAAAATACCAAGAACATACTGTTCATCAAGCATTTTAGAAGTTGCAAGTAGTTTCCCATTTCATAGTTGGACAGGAAGGGAAACGATAGGGAGCAAAAATAAACTTAGACAAAACATTGCAGAAAAAATTGAAGGATTTACCCAATGCACAGCCATGCAGACTGCCATGGCTTTTGCCCTGATCCGGCCTGGAAATATTTCTGATAGGAGGAGACCTGGGACAGGCCCAGCACCAAGAGAAAATGTAAAGACAAACCTGCATAAACAACTTTCATAAGAGCAAGAATACATGACAACAACATAGAAAGGTTCCTATTGTACATTTTTCCTCTCTTCAGCTAATATTCCAAACCAACCTTGGAGACCCAAGAACACAGTACTTTCTCCAAGACGGATTATGGTATGATAAGTTCTTGGATTAGACATAAACATATTCATTTTGTTCTCATTTTCCTAACCTATGTAGTAAGGGGGGAAAAAATTGGGCTGCCATTACCTTTCCATTCATTTTACACCCCCCACCCAGCGGAAAAGGAAAAATGATAATAATATTAATAACAAAATAAAAACCAAGACTAGGACGGACTCTCATAGGGCCCCAGAAACTCAACAGATGAAGTTGCATTTTGGAGTCAGTAACCACGAACTATGAGCCATTTAGAATTTTTAGCTGCTAAAACATTATGATGATTATCAAGTTGCAGAGTGGTTCGCTACTCACAGCAGTATACCACCAACAGATAGGTACATAGCCACAGAGCCTGAGACAATAGAGCTGGCTGCAGTCACTTGAAAACCCATCGACAATGCCTAAAAAATTAAGTAAGAAAATCAATAGTCATAAATTGTCAAAGAGTACTATTCTCAGAGAAGTGCAGAATGCATGGAGCTAAAAAAAAAAAAGTGATCAATGGTGCCACAGCTATGCAGCTAAAGAACATCTATTTAACATACCCATACCCAAGAATCTCCGAAGAAGTAGTAAAAGGTACTCTACTTACCATACCCAAGAAGCTCCCAAAAAGAAGGATTTTCCTTCCTAGTTTATCCATCAGAATCATGGCAATAACCGACCCTGCAGAAGTTCTTAAACTGATAAGATATAGTTACCAAGAATTTCCAAATGCATGAGCTGCTTGAGAGTAAACACCACCTGATAAATTTACAATTCCTACGCATTTGTTTGCGAAGTCAGAAGGTACTCCTACACTTTTAAAGACAGTTGAAGAGAAATAGAATACAGCGTTTATTCCAGATAGTTGTTGAAAAGCAAACAGCATAGACCCAATGAAGACCACTGCAAAATAAGTGATTAAGATTTATTTCGCGAAAGAAATAGGACGCTGAAAAACCAAGAACTACCAGAAATAGAGCGCTGAACAAATGATAACATGGAATTGACAAGCATATGTACCTCTGAAATGGCGACCATAGAGTAGCTCCGAAAACCTTACAGCCTCTGCTTCATCCCCTCTATCTAATTTTGAAAACTCTGCCATTGCAGATTTAAAATGAGATCCTCCTAGAAGCTTCTCAAATGCAATCTCAGCTTCAGTACTTCTTCCTCTCTGAGCTAAGCCAAGCAACAATCCTCAATGAAACATGACTTAATGACGAAAGCAACAATTAATTCTTCTTGAGTTACGTGAGACGAAAAATGCACCAAAGTGGAATCACGCTCACTGATCAGCATTCTGAGGCTGATCAGTGGGCAAGTACATGGAGTAAAATTAGTGCTAAAAGACAGGCTGAGGCTAGAATAATATTATGTCTTGGCATAGTGCTATTGACAGCTTACATCCGAAACTGATCATCACAAGAACCTAAATTAGGAATGATAACATGCCAAACAGACTACTCATAAGTGGCTCAAAAAGCCCAGATACTGACCATGAAATTTGCACCTGTCGGCTATCATTCCATTAACATGACAATCACAGCAAAAAAAAAATTTCAGATGGTAGGTACTGGTATAAATCAGGAGAAACTCATTATGTTTCCCCACAGGAAAGACAAACAAACTCGAATTTGTACTGGATGCCTACGTCAATTCGATTTTTTCTTTTTGAAAGGTTGATTGTCATTTCGTTAACTGTCAATTCAGATTATAGCAAGCAAATTCAAGCACGCACCTGTTTCAAATGAAAGAAACATACCTTAAAAAGCCAATGAGGACTCTCTGCACAGAATTCCATTAAAACAGCAAGTAATGCAGCAGGAATGACAGATACCCAAAAACAAACTCTCCACCTGTGCACATCATCAAGAGACGTATGGATACAAGTTACTAATGTACTCCAACCATATAACCAATAGGACGACATGCTTTGAGCAGACCTTAACAAGTTATCTTAGTTCCACTATTGTTTTATGCCATGCTTCTTACCAGCCCACAATATCCTTGGCTGGGATACCTATGAATAGCGCCCCCATAAGTCCAAGACATGTTGCAATTTGAATGAGGCTCCCATAAGTACCCCTTACAAAGGCTGGTGAGACCTGGTCACGAAGACAAACAATAAACAGATAAACAAGAGCACCTCAAAAATGAGAGTAAGCAACACCAAATTTATGAACATTATTGGAACAAGTTAGCCACCAAGCACTTACCTCTGCTACATAGAGAGCTGCGACAGTAGGCCCAAGACCCATTCCAGTTCCAACTAAAAACCTCCCAAGCAGCATGAACCCGATTGTGTTTGCGGTGGCACTGGATGTTAATGGTTGAGTATCCTTTCAGTGAGTTGCATGAATTTAAGAGCAAAGAAGCAGGACTACTGACATGAATTCAGAAATCCTTTCTTTTGCAGGAGTTGGTAGTTCTGAGTTAATTGATCAGATGTATCATCCCTTATTTCTCGAGCATATAGCACAGTGTGCAGCGTGTGTTTATATACAACATTTACAACCATCATTTCTCTACTTTATATGCTGAACTTTGACCTACCAATAAAACCTATAGGGTTTCAATTGTTAAGTTACCAATCGCCCCAAAAGCTGAAGGTGTTATGAAATGGACCCAACTGGGGTTTGCCTTCACGACAGAAAAGAAAATGGCTATATATGATAATATAGTTCCCAACCAAAATAAGCTCTCGATGGATCCTACACGCACCAAGCATACGTCCACTGTCCATCTTTCGCATGGAAGGTGCAGAACAGCAAGGAAATTTCTAACCGACTTAACTTGGGCCCAGGGTGAGGAGTTAATAACAAGGTTTTTTTTGTGATCCGTGATTCACAAGGTTGCCATT
Organism: Rhododendron henanense subsp. lingbaoense; assembly: GCA_020567845.1. Classification (NCBI taxonomy): domain Eukaryota; kingdom Viridiplantae; phylum Streptophyta; class Magnoliopsida; order Ericales; family Ericaceae; genus Rhododendron; species Rhododendron henanense. The sequence continues at coordinate 1,760,469 of CM036324.1, forward strand.
GTCGATTATTTAAGATACATCTTAAGGTTTCCATTACTTTTATTGGTTGCAGGACTATGATAGAATAGCAATTCACAGGCCAAATGCATTCATTCCAATACAATCTATGTGCATAACGTAAACAAAAGACCTGCGGAATAGAAGTCGAGTGTATTGAACAGCAACAAAACAACAACAATGATACTAATTATTTGAAGAAGACGTAAAATAACAACCACCACCAAAACAATGAAAAGAAGCCATATTGAAGTACGATAAAACACTAAAAACATATTCGAGTGAAATAAAATCACTAAGTGGGGATAAGTTTGTAATTCATCTCCCAACAGCGACCACAGTCAGTGAAATCACCCAATCCCACACCATACAACAAAATGAAAATGAAACTTTGATTTTTGACTGTGAGACAAAATGAAGCTCCTAACATCGACATAGAGAAAGGTGTATTACAGTGTAAGTATGTAATTACCTCATTGAGGCCCCAATTATCATAGGTAAAACACACAATTGGAATGCCCTTCGACGGCCAACCCCATCAGCAATCCAACCACTGAACAGAGATCCAACAAAGGCACCGCCTAGACATGTACTCACAACCAAACCTTCATTTGACAGAAGACCTCATTCAATGGAAATTCTATCACAACCACCAGAAACATATACTAGAAAGAGATTTGCAACATTTACAAGTACCTTCAGCAATAGTACTCCCACTGAAGCCCAAGTCCATGGATATGCTTTCTAGTGTTTCATTAACCACCCTATATAAACCAAAAACAAACAAGAAGTTTTGTTGTAATTCAAATTCTCTCCCATCAAGAGTCTAAAATAAAGAGGAAACAAAGAAAAGTGGTGAGTTCTAGAGTTTTCGGACACACCCAAGATGGTAACCAAATAAGAACGATGAAAGAGCTGCGACAAGTACGTGCGGTAGAGAATGCTTCCACGAAGGGTTTGTCGATTCTTTCCCAATCCCATTCTGCAACCTGCCTGTAGCCCATACGAGGAATCAGCTTAAGTCCTCAGATGTCATGCATATTCACATTTTTCAAGGGGTGACAGAGAACTCATGCCACATCAATAAAAGATGAATAAGAAGCTGGAAACATTGACGTTGATGAATGTGTTCCTATATTTCTTCTGGCTCGTGGAATTCTAATTTTGGTTCCTTGTCGTATAACTTTGCTCCTTCACAAACTGCCACTACTTTGTTTTATTGAAGTGTAAAATCATTGTGCAGTGTTGCCTATTTAACGTGTATGCAGAAATAAATGTTCTTAAGCAGATCTCATAAAGGAAGCTCAAAAAGGACTATCTCAGTTATCTGTTAGTTGGTGATATAAGAAAAGAACATAAGCTAAAAAAGTTGTGAAAACTTCATTTGTAAATTACCCTCGAAAACTGAATGCCACATTCCTATCCTGTGTTCAGGTTTAATAAAATTACAGGGTTAAGCTCATGTCAAAGGAACTCGGCAAAATGATCCCGTAACTTCGGTAGGAAAATAATGTTGGCATGTTCATACAATCAAGAAATATAATGGTACATTCGTAATTTTAATTTATATGCTTTTATTTGAGGCCCATTGTAATTTTTAGACATTTAAATCTCCAATAGCTATACAACTCTTAATTACATTTTGCACGACTATTGGATAAAAGCAATATGACCTATGAACCACGATAAAACAAAATGAAAATCTATTGAATTAAGGCTTTAAGATAAGTTCTATAAATTACGGGGGCGCCAATTGCGTAAATTCTGTGAGATTATTTGGGGAAGTTTCTATTTATGTGCAGTACCTAGCGCAATTCTTCAAAACCTGGGCACCCCCACCCTATGCCTTTCCTCTGTCCCTGATTGAAGCCCTTCACTACATGAATCATGGCGAACTCAAAAGACCAAGATTACAAATACCTAAACCGTCTTCTCTGTCATGGGCATTAATATGGTCTCTCGACGACAAACGCTTGTATGTAGAATAAACATCTCGCCCTCGCATTTCGAAATATGACAAATATTCTGCAACTAACCCTGCCACACCAAAGTAACCAGTTATCCAAGAGTTTCAGTATTCCTGATTTCTCTATGTGAGTCAATAAGCAAGTAACTAAAACAATCAAATTTATGATTCACACAACATAGTTAGATTTTTGCATACAAATAAGGAACAGTATATTTCAACTAAGGAGCAGTATATTTCTCTCAGCACATCAAGTAATTAGTTAAATTCAGCAGTTCATCACCATAAACCCTACTGCTGAAAAACAATTTTCTGTTCGATCTTATTTATACAATTACACATTTATAAAGAGGAGAAAACACTTCTGGAAACAATTACAGTTGAATTCCTGGCAAATTATAGATATGCTTACATTCTTACTCTATTCAAATAACTTAACCGTGTAATTCTCATCTACACAATAAGGTAATAACTCAAAATCAGTTGTTCATCGCCATAAAGGCATAAACACAACTGACAAACAAATTGCTGTCCCGCCTGTCCGATTCAAAGTGTGTATACATCTCTTACAATTATAAAGGGAACACCTTTTGTGGTGCGAAGTTCAGTTTTGAGGCTGGCTTACACTTATTTCCCCAAAACTACCCCTTTAACCGCCCAAAAAACTGTCAAGAAGGAAGAAAAAAGGAACGGCCACTCCAAATTTCTTCTCCCGTCTTTTCTCCCAGATTTAATTGCATATTAATCTCAACTCAACATTTTCTTCTTTCCATCTTTTGCATAACACGATTTGCACACGCATCGCCCAGCAGCCCAGGCGTCTAGTACACACACACAGATATATATATATATGCACTCAGCACGCACATGTGACATGTGGAGACATGTATATGAGCATTTTACATATTTTTGAGCTATGGTTCGTTCTGATCAGATACAGAGTGAGTTTAAAACTCTTTAGAGGGGACTGCTTAATGTACAACAACTACACATATGAACGATTGCACATATAATACGTCAGTAAATGCACGTGTATCTATACGTAGATTCGTTTTACACAAATGGAGCCAAGACCAGAGCGTTGGAAAACAGCAAAAGTGAGAGAGTTTCGGATCCAATGCAGAGAGAGAGAGAGAGAGTCATTACCAAATGCGAGACTTCTGGTGCTGAAATGCAAATGGAATTCATCTAGGAGATGGCAGGGGATATAAGCAGAGGATTAGAGTCGGTGGTAAAAAGAGGCTAACATGCGCCGGGGGCGGAAAGTGATTGATGAGTCCGACTGAAGGAAACGGAAATGGAGCGAAATCTCGATGACGTTTCCTAGGAAAGGGAGAGAGAGAGAGAGGAAGTGGAGGGGCCGGTGTTAACGTGCGCCGTGGGGGAAGGAGACTGATTGTCACTCTCTCTGTTCACATTCATTACTCTTGTTTGTGGAAGAAGCAAAATAGGCCTCCAGAGCTAGGAGCCGAACAGCTGTACCCGGAGATATTATTCAGTGGTTACCCCAACACCCTTCTCTTTCGTTTATGTACCTATCGATATTTGATCAAATATTTTTTTGCGCGGATGACATACTCGACGAGCTCTACAAAATGAAGAATTTTGATCGTTGTTGTGAGCCTGTGAGGAGCCCACAAAGGCCCAAAACTTGGGAGAAAATTTTCAATTCAACGGTTATTTGTAATGCCTCTCGCATGGGTGGAAACCTGTCATTGAATAATTTTTCCTTCTTCGCCACACATTCCCGTGAAGAGGAAAATTGGGGCATCCATCTACCATTGAATAATTTTTCCTTCCTCGCCACACATTTGAGTGAGTCCATACATCTAGTTCTGGGTCTCACAAAAATATGTGGTGAATAATAGTAATTTTGAAGTAACACGTGGCGGTACCCAAAATCACCGAATAATTTTTCCCTAGGGGAGGGTAAGTATCTGGTGCCTGGCGGGTTCGTCAAGATCCAGGAACTTCTCGACGAGTCAACGTCTCCGGTTTTGTTTGGGCGTTTTTATGGGTAACCGTGAAAATATAATTAATTAAATTATTGTTAAGCAAGCAGGAAAAGGGAAAATCCTTGTTTGAAAGAATTAAAGATCGACTTTCCAAATACCTAACTTGTAATCAAAATATTGTTGAGTTTGTGAAGCCTGATTCGGTGTAATTGCCCTTCGCTAAATATTTAAGGTTTGTTTCAAATCTAGACACGGGTATTGCCATAGTAAACGTGTAAACCTTATTTTATACAGTAATACTTTTATACACAACTGATGTACATGTACTCCATTCTTCATTCGTGACATGATGAAAATTGATGTGAGCCGTAGATGTATTTAATTACATAGTTGAAGAACCACGTAAGCTCTAAGTCTTGTGTTCTTTATTTTTTTCTTAATTGTTGGTTTGACCAATTTCTCACCCAAATACTTGGTTTCTCAATACCTGATCTTTCTACTCAGTATACCTTGTCTCAGCGTTACAAATTTAGTTTTTCTCATATTTTTTAGCCTTTTTTCTTTTAAATCAAAATACCTGGTTTCAAAAGCATCACAAATTTACTTTTTCTTAGATTTTGAAGCCCTTTTGTCATCTTCTTGAATCTCTAGAATTTGAAAAATAAGCTAATAAGAATTTTGAAACAAATACATAAATTAATTTTGACACACTAAAATCTTAAAATCTATTCGTAAAATTTTATGCAAAAACAAATTAATATTTTCCCCATCCCTTTTTCCTTCTTGTTTTAATGTTTTATGACAACCCTATCAATCTTTGTTGAGGAATCAAGATCAATCTTCGTTGCAAGATACTCCGTATATAGGAAATTTTACTGCATCAATCTCTTTCACAACATTTTCATGCAAGTTTGGAATTTCGGGATCTGAATTAATATCGTTTTTATTCAAAACTAAATACAAGTTTAGACAACAATACATAGTCAACATCAACAATTCTTTAGCATTTCACTTTGTCACGGTTATATGGTGCGAAACAACAAAAATGTATCTGCAATTCAAGTTTCTACTCAACTCGTTCAACTAATTATAGAATCGATTGTTTGACTGCATCCGAATACCGGAGGTCTGGACTCTGGGGTAGACTATACGTCCGAGGTGAGCATGTCCTTGGGTTTGGTTTGGGCCCAAATTTAACATTCATACAATGTATGTGATATATAATACCATGATAGTGATATTACTAATCCGATCACAATAAGTACGATGTGATAATATACCTTAAGGAATCCCCCTTTAACTATTGAGAAATTATTTTGCCACTTCTTTTTTGTTAACGCCACTCCCTTGCAAATGTATTTTTGAAAATACTCTTGCAGGGGAGTAGCGTTAACAAAAAAAGAAGTGGCAAAATCAGCAGTCTAACTATTACTTCGGACAAATAAATAGGTTCCTAAGAGTTGGGCTAGGGCAAACATCCCTATTATTAGGTGTACCGTATGCACTTTGTATTTTGAACAAAAAAATTTGTATTTTAGACTACAAAAAAGGAAACTGATTTTCGCGCTCCATTTTTTTACTGATGGCGCTCCACTTTTAATGTGAAGTTACTGATAACTTCATGAACAAAGTAGAATGCCATCAGTAAAAAGTGGAGCGCGAAAATCAAAATCCTACAAAAAATTGCAAATAATAATACAAAAATTCATAATTTTTAGCCGTCTTTTTTTACCACAAAATTTATGAACACCCCACAAAAATTCGCAAAAAGTTCATATGAATTTGACTACAAAATCTCATTATACGAACCACAAAAATCATAAAATGAGCCACAAAAATTCGTAAAAGGTGTATGGTGCACCCAAAAAAAAGTGATGTATACCGAATATTTTTCTGGCTCATTATATATATAAAAAAATTCTAGCTACTCGAAAATCGACTCGATTAAAGCTTCACTTGTCCAATAAACACATCAAGCTTTGATCTATTTTTTTATCCAGGTGCAGAAACCAATTTGAGTGTGGTATTTAGAATACCTTGTCTCAAAGCGTTACAAATTTAGTTTTTCTCTGATTTTTAAGCCTTTTTTCTTTTATCAAAATACCTGGTTTCAAAAGCGTCACAAATTTGCTTTTTCTTAGAGAGATTTTGAAGCCCTTTTGTCATCTTCTTGAATCTCTAGAATTTGAAAAATATGCTTATAAGAATTTTGGAGCAAATATAGAAATTAATTTTTACACACTAAAATCTTAAAATCTACTATTCGTAAAATTTTATGCAAACACAGTAATATTTTTCCCCATCCTTTTTTCCTTCTCATTTTATGATTTATGACAACCCTATCATTATCAATCTTTGTTGAGGAATCAAGATCAATCTTCGTTGCAAGATATATAGAAAATCATACTACATCAATCTCTTTCACATCATTCATGCAAGTTTGGAATTCTGGGATAGGAATTAATATCGTTTCTGTTCAAAACTAAATACAAGTTTAGACAACAGTGTACAGTCTACATCAACAATTCTTTAGCATTTCACTTTGTCACGGTTATATGGTGCGAATCAACAAAAATGTATCTGCAATTCAAGTTTCTATTCGGCTCGTTCAGTTCAGTTTATACCGGAGGTCTGGACTCTGGAGTAGACTACACCGCAACGAACAGCTTTGAAGCATGCCACCTCTTCGATTTTCCTCGAGGATAACGCAAATAGACAAGAGTTGCCTGTTTTTCCATCATGTGGACCATCACTTGAGACTGACCACCCACACCAGGCTGCTATCCCCACACTAGAGGTTCTGTTCCATGCTGCATGCACCATTCACCACTATTTCTAGTAATTGCCTTGGGAGCCAGCTTGTCAGAGGCCGAACACTTTCCTTTTCTCAAATTGGGTTTTTCTTGAAAACTGCCCTTCAAGAACTCCAAGGTTTTTTGAATTGTCCCAACTATCTCTTGGGAAAAAAAGAAAAGAAAAAAGAATTGGCACAAGTAATTTATTGGGCAAAGTCCATTTTAACCCCATGTAGTTTGCGCCATGTGCAGATACGTCCCTTATGGTTCAAAGTGTGCACATAACATCCTATGATTTGTGAAATGTACAGACACACCCCTTGCTATCATATTTTTCATCCATATTAACATAATTTTGAATTTTGGAAAAAAAATATAAGAGAAAAATACCCTTTTGTCTTTTTCTTTATCCCTTCCTTTAATCCTTTAAATTGGTGTTACCATCGTCGCGGCCGCCTCCTCCTTCAATCCCTTCTCCTTCCCGCTCTGCCACATCCTCCATCAACCACAACTGCACCAAACTCCCTCCTGCCTATGATGCACAGCCCTTCTCTAACAACCGCCCTTCATTAAATTGCGCAATATTTCAAAATTTTCAAAAAATGGAGTCTACTACAGCTTTTGTCAATGGTAGGGAGGAAGAGAGAAAGGAAGAATCAGAGAGAGAGAGGTGTGAAAGACAAGGACAAAAAAGTCTTTTAATTCTATGTATGTTAATATGGGTGGAAAACATGACGGTAGAGGACGTGCATGCATATTTCACAAATCACAGAGTGTTATGTGCACACTTTTGAACTATTAGGGGTGTATCGCACATGGCTCAAACCACATGGGGTCAAAGTGGACTTGCCCTAATTTGTTTACAAGTAAATAAGAAAAGAACACCACAAAACCAACTACTTGAGGTTTGTAATGAAACATTCATATGGAACTACTTTCTTTTTGATAATTCAAGCGTCCGGGCTAGCTTACATGCACCTCGGTCTAGAAAACATTGATCTCGAACTACCCACTCTGTTCGTTTTAGAATTTTAGATTTGGATTTGTAGATAATGAGTGTAGAGAGAAATATAGAGTAATGATTGGAAAAAAGGACAATGATTGAAGAGAAATAGAGAGAAAAATAAGAATAATGATTGAAAATAAAGGTAATGAGTTGAGAGAGAAATAGGATAATTATTAGAATTCAAAATCCAAAACCCTTAACCGAAAAAAGACAATGTAGAAACTTGTCAAGGGGGAAAAAAAAACACTACAGGTCTAGAAACTTGTTTGGAATGGCTTGTAAATCTTGAGATCAAAAACAACACCGGCAATAGAACCAGCAGCAGCTGCAATAGAAACTATAAGACAAGCAATGCTAAGCAATTGGAGGCATATCCATCTGCTACTCCACTTTGCTATCTTCTTCTGTGCAATATACATCTCGACTGGAAAATACACCGTCATCGGCCAAAACCCAATCGCCCCAAGAAATCCCACCACATCGCTGAAGAAAGGGAGAAGCATAGATATTACAGTGCTGACTATAACAAAAACCGTCCTCCATACCAAACGGAAGAGGTTTAGGTTATACGGGCGAAAACCTGGGATTGGGATTTTGATTTCCTTGATGATGAATTCATTGCCGGGCCATTTCCCTGCTGCCCATTTCTCAACAAATGCAAAAAGTGGCTGGGAGTAAACTTGGTATGCCCCAACAAGGTGGATCACAATTGCAGCATTGGCAATATCAAGCAGCCAAAATGGGTTAAAATTCCCAAAACCAGTGAGGAGGTTTCCAGGTGATTGGTCCCCAAATGCTGCATATCCCATGCCTCCACAAAGCATGTAGAAAGCTGTGGTCACACCAACACTTAATAAGGTTGCCTTCTTCATTGTTTTTGCTTCTGATGGTGGGGATTTGATTGTGTCCTGACATACAAAGAAAATCAATCAGTTTTAACTCAAAATTCGTCTTTCAGGCTAGCGAAGACCCTCAAAGAAAATTGATCAGTTTGGATCATAGAGGATCGTAGAGGCAAAGGAAATAAGACAATTACGTGAAGACCACAACATCATCCTTTTAGTTGCGACGTTATTTTCTTCCACTTGGTAAATCCCTGTATAAAATCTATGATCCAAACACAGCCTTGGTGAACTGAATGGGTCAGAATGTACCTGGATTTCGATAAGAATCAAAGCATAAGCGTAGGCGAAAGCTATGTCACCAAGAGCTTGGAAGCTCCCCCATATCTTTTGGGCTTGAGTCACAGTTCCAATTCTTACACCAGTAAGACTACCACTAATAGTCCCATTAGCTGAAAAACCCGTGAAAATGAATGAGTCAGTTTTCATACAAGGTCAGTTTTTTTGTAAGTAAAAAAATGATGGACTTCTTCATCCTTAAAGTTTTAGAGCAATAACAACCTGCAACTTTGGCAATTACAAGGGCGAGACCAATCGATGAGTAGGTAAAAGACATGACCGCAGCAATAATTGAGAGCCACCATATCTGGTCAAAATTTGGTATCTGGGAAAATATTATTTCAGTGATGCCAAACAAAATCATGTATGGGTTGCTTGATATATGGCATGGATTTTTCCCACCACTCTCATGGAAACAATTAGTCCGTTTGATTGCCCTGTGTACCAACAGAATGTAAACCATTTAATCCGAAATCGCAAAACGATAACCAAGAAAAAGAAAAATGATTGTTTACTTACATCATGCTAGTAGATGCTGCAATGGTGTATCCAATTGCAGCTCCAAATAGATTTAAATACTGAATTAGACCACACATCTTGACCTTAAGCCCACCTGTTTAAAATACTGTAATGCTTTTCAACTGATTATAATACACCAAACTTGGATTTTATTAAGGATTTGAAATTTTCATACCAAGATTAGATTCCACAGCTTCCATGTAAGTATAGTTTCTCTTGCCGGTGACTGGGTCACCGGAGCGGTAACAGTCGGCGAGGAGAGCAGCAGTGTAGGAAGTCACAAAAGAGAAGAGGAGCATCACTGTTGGACCAGCTATCCATCCCAGCTGAGCAATGGCCCAGGGTAAGGAAAGAACCCCAGATCCTATCACTGCTGTTATTATGTGGGCACTTGTAGTCCAAACACCCCCTAACTCACAGAAACAGAGAAAACCACATTACTAGTAGCAAACGAAGGTTCTAAGTTCCCCTCTGAATTTTTTGAAAATTGCACTTTCAGCTATAATTGTAATAATAGAATTTACATCTTCTTCTTTTTTTCTCAATTCGCAATGTAACTTAATCCTTCTAAAAATTATATAAAGATGACCCGTTTAGTGGTGTCTCTAGCCCCCTATTAGTAATCAAACAATTATGAAACTTTTATGTTATTAATTAATACATAAGTTCATCTGTTCTTACTTATTAGTGCGAAATACAGTAATTGCCATATGTATAGTGCAAAAAAAAATTTACTTGAAGTAGAATTTAATAGTCTTTTCTAGTACTTATGTGCACACAGGTAATGTGTGCCCACCTTCTAGTTGCAACTGAAGTAAAAATAAGTTTCTTGTCAACGGCTCTTGGCTCTTGGATTGCAGAGACACGTAATTTCAACCGTTCATTTTCTTTGTACCTAGCATTTCCCTTTTGATGGTCCAGTTTTGCCGAAATGATACTTATGCAATTTGGACTATTGATTGTCAATATTAATTGATGAGACGAAGGGCCGAGTTTGAAATTCACCGTTGGACGCCTAAGAAGCCAGATCCTAATCAAGATAGGGGAGGGAGGGTGACAATACCGGTTCTTTTGGAGCGGCCATCGTCGTCTAAGCGTTTGGAGGTGTTTCCCGCATCCGAGGATATGCGTAGGGATTGTTGGTATTTCTCCTTTACGGAAGCAGCACCACCTTCACCACTTTCAACTCCCATCTTTGTATTGAAAAAGACCAACAACAAACACAACACCAATTAGGACGAGATACAAATGCCCGTATTATGTACTGTAAGGAATTAATTAGTCAGGACCTGTTCCAGTTTCTTAGAAAAAATATTTTTTGAAAATGAAGGTAATTTCAAGTTAAAAAATCATGTGTTTACGCAAATAATTTTCCTACCAATATGAATCTTGTTTGATAGATTTCATTGAGATCTTTTAAACTATGTTTGAGCTTGAAATTACCTTTTTTTGAAAAAAAAAAGATTTAAAAAGAAAGCGAAACGGTCTGTAAATACCCGGCAGGCAGAATTAAGGAAGCTGTCCGGTTGGATGTTTTTTTAGGTCTTTAATTAGGTAAGTAGGAATATTCTATACGTCCAAGGTGAGCATGTACTTGGGTTTGGTTTTAGCCCATAAAAAAATTGTAAACAACACTACAAAAGTACATGACTTTAAGCTGTCTTTTTTTACCACAAAATTCAAAAACAATAACACAAAAATTCGTAAAAAGTTCATATGAATTTGACTACAAAATCTTATTATACAACCACAAAAATTGAGACACAAGAATTCTTAAAAATAAACTACCACAAATCTCAATATCAGTCCACAAAAATTCATAAAAGGAGCCACATAAATTCGTAAAGGGCGCATGGTGGACCCAAAAAAGTGGTGTATATTGGAGATTTTTCCGGCCCATCATGTATAAAAAAAAATTCAGCTACTCAAAAACCGACTCGATTAAAGCTCGTTTACACAAGTGGAGTGGAGTGCAGTTGGCACATGGACAGAGTTCGATTTCTATAAGCACCCATCTCCCTCCCAAAATCACTTAAGATAGATTAGATTAGGAATTAACGAATGGCAAAAAAAAACTCGTTTACGATTCACTTGTCCAATAAACGCACCAAACTTCGATCTAGTTTTTGATCCGGGTGCAGAAAGCAATTCGTGCTTGAGGATGAAAATCCTCAGAAATAACTGAGAAGGGTGGTTCAAGTTCATTGGATGGATCGAGTCTGGTAGTTAAAATTCTACGATACGGGATACGTATCCTACGATTCGTATCATTTTTTGCTCCTTCCAAAAACGATACGTATCCCATTCCGTATCCTTTTTGTATAGAAATCCTACGATACGATGACGTATCTTACGATATAATAGCGTATCCCGATTCAAAACGTATTATACGATTTCTTATTGAGAAGAAATCATACCATATTTTAAGAATTGAAATACAAACGTAGTCTGAATCGTTTGATCTAATTATAACGATATCCAAACCATTTAGAGAAAACCAAAATTCAAAGCTCAAATAGAAGAAAGAATATATTTCGATCATATATTGCATGACTCAGGCATCAAAAAGCCTTACTATGATAGACCCTATATGGGGGATTTTAAAATTTTCATCCTTAAAGCTTATTTTTCATACATTAAACACTTATTTTCATATTTCCAACAGATTTTTAGGTTATAATTAAGCATAAATATTATTTTACATTATATTTGTTTTCGTTAATGTATCCCGATACGATACATAAAATAAAATAAACTATACACGAAAAAACAAGAATGCAGACTTTGTTCTTGAGCATTAGAGAGAGAAGGGTACAGAGTACCAAATTTCCAAACGCGTACTGGTATGCTTTCTGCCTTCGTGCTGGATTTTGGGCGTTGGAATTTCCCCAGAGAGAGAGAGAGGCTTGAGAAGTACTCGTAACAGCTTGCTAAGGTGAGAATCCCTTGTTGGGTTGTGTTTAGGGTTTTATACAAACGGCCTTGATTTGTTCAAGAGTTCAACTGTGAACCCCACTTGTCTGTGATAATAATTCTAGAATGAAAAGTGACGATAATAATGGACAATCAGTTGGCTTCGTAGCGGGTGGAAACCAAAGTTGTCAATCCCGTACCGGCCAGCGTACCGTTTTCACTACTGGAATGGTACGTACCGGTACCGGACTGTATCTCGGTACCGTTCCGGATTTACTGCAATTAATATTTTATATATATTTAATATATATCTACCATATATATTAGTTTAGAGCCTACAAGTTAAAAGAAAAAAAAGAAAGAAAGACCGGAACGGAACACCGGAAAATGTCCGAAACAGACCGGTATCGTCCGGTACATCCGGTATTGGCCGGAACAGGCTGGTATTTCAACCGGAACGGATCTTGAGTTTTTGTGTTCCGTTTAAGCACCGGTACGGAACGGATTTCACAACTTTGGTGGAAACCATTTAGATAAAGCTCGAAAACAATTTATGAACAAGGGCAATTTTGGAAAATTGAATGTTTTAATCATATCCTAGATGTACAAAACAAACATAATATTAATAACTAGAGATTGTCCGTGCCTAGAGACAGGAAGCAATGCATCTTGAGCACAATTTTTTTTTTATCATAAAAACTGTTTTTGTTTTTAATCCCTCATCACTGTTTTCAATTTTATAATATGAAGAATAACATATAATCCATGTGTACGACACTATTAATAATCATCCAAATCACATAAATTTGAGCCAACAAATTCAAACCCAATACCATATTGCACTCATAAGATCTTATGTTTTTTTTCTCCGTATATGACTGTAGGGAAATCAACTCTAAAAGGAAACAAATTAAAAGAAAATATTGAATTGAATGTAATGGAACCAACTTTAGACAAAAATCAATTATTTAGTTGATTTAAATTCAAAAAGATAATCAAGTTTTTTAAAGAAACAATTTAAAAGCAATCGATTGAAAGAATTTACCAATCATAAAGTTAGGAGGTTTCTATTGGGAAGTACGCTCTCAATTGGACGGATATGGTCTATTGAAAATTCGATCAGATGGTTGTAAAGGGTGTTAGATTTGTATGGACAGTCACGCTACTTGCACATATATTTTTACACATATCTTGCACATACATTTTTATGGGGCCCATCTCGGGTCCCACTAACATGATCCGAACTGTTCATTATTTTTAAAATAATTTTTTAAGAGTTTCTGTCAAAAAATCAACTCAATAGGATACCGGTAAGGGCTTTTTCAGAAGTCATAGGGTGAAACAGTCTGATTCGCCCTGCGATTTCTGAAAAAACCCTTACCGATACCCTATCGAGTTGATTTTTTACAGAAACTCTTAAAACATTATTTTAAAAATAATGAACAATTCGGATCATATTGGTGGGACCCGAGGTGGGCCCCATAAAAGTGTATGTGCAAGATATGTGTAAAAATATGTGTCCTTTTTTACCGAAAAAATGTATGAATAGACAATAACCGCTCTGTTTTATAATTATATATTATACTAGGAATTGCCCGAAACAATGCGTTTTGAGCACAAATTTTTTTTTTTTAATCATAAAAAGTGTTTTTATTTTCAATCCCTCATCGTTATTTTCAATTTTATAATATGAAGAATAACATATAATCCGTGTATATGACATTACCAATGATCATCCAAATCACATAAATTCGAGTCAACAAATTCAATCCCAATACCATGTTATTTTCTTTTTTGAATTTGACCGTAGGGAAATCAACCTAAAAGGAAACAAATTAAAAGCAATTATTGAATTGAACGTAAAGAAATCAACTTTAGACATAAATCAATTATTGAGTTGACTTAAATTCAAAAAGATAACCAAGTTTTTTAAAGAAACAACCTAAAAACAATCAATTGAAAAAATTTACCAGTCATAAAGTTAGGAAATTTATATTAGGAAGTATGTTCTCAATTGGATAGATATGTTCCATTGAAAATTCGATCTGATGGTTGCAGAGGGTGTTGGATTTGTGTGGATAGACAAAAATCGCTCTGTTTTATAATATAGACATAGATCTATATTATTTAATCTCGCGCCAAACAAACATGAAAATTACCACTTCCTTCTCATTACTAATCCCAACCCTAATTTCATCCTCTTAGAGCATCCGCAATGTAATAATCAAAAGTGAATAATCAAAACTTGTAATGTAAGCTTTTGATTATTCATTTAGAGGGTTGCTAAAATTAGCAATGTGAAGTTCCACATTATTACCTTTGATTATTTAAATGCCCAAATTTGATTATTGGTTAGGAGGTTGCTAATTTTGATTATTACAATGTGAGCATTTTTTTAAGCACACGTTGCTAACTTTAACAATCTTTAGATTTTGATTATTAAACCCCACATTGTAATAAGCAAAGTTACAAGTCTTTTAGCAAATAACCAAATTTCACTCATTCCATAACCAAACTTAACAATTTTTACCAATAACTAAAACTCAATAACTCAAAAACATACCCCATTGATTTGGTGTAGTTGGGTGCGTGATTGGAATTCGTTTGCGATTGGACAATTGTGGATCGTATATTGTGCAGATTTTTTTGGTTAGGGATGCAAAAATAACAAATGTGGAGGTAGATGTTAAGTTTGATTATGAACTAAATGAATAATAAAATGTTGTCTCGACACATTTTGGTTATTGATTTTGATTGGTTATTGATTTTAATTATTACCGTTGCGGATGCTCTTACAACTCTTAACGTACTTTGCTTTCCTCCTCCTCCTCCTCTCTCTCTCTCTCTGACCCTAGACTGTTTATTCAGTTCGTGTGGCACCGATCACAATCATCAACGGCGCTTTTCCGTTTATTATCTTCAAGAATCGTCAATGCCGATTTTTCGAGACCTGCTATATAATGAACAAAGCAGGTCAGCCTGTTTCCTATCTTTCTCCTATTTTCTTCGCCAATTCTATGTACATGTGTTCGTATGTGTACGTGTCTTGGATTAGTGTATGTGGGATTCCAACATGCCACCTCGACAAGCACTTAAACTGCTTTTCTCATTCTCAATTGGCCAAACCCTTGGGGTTAGTGTCTGTGTTCCTTTCTATTCCTTTTGCGTAAAAAAAAACATAACCTTCCAATTTCAAGAACATTATTTAGCTTCTTCTTTTTTGAATTTTGAATTTTGTTCAGAAATGAGGTGCCTCAGAAGATTAATGATGCACGAACTGGGTTGGGGGCATCCTTCCTTGCCACAATCTGTTGACTTGCTTGACACCCGTTAAGATGAATGTATGAAGTTTATATCAATCCCAAAAGCTTAAGTTATTAGGTAATTAAGAGGTCCTAATATTACATTAAGGCTCCGTTTGTTTGGACGTAAAATATTTTCCGGTAAAATGTTTTACCTATTTTCCGGTGTTTGGTTGTGTAAAAAATGAGGAAAACGTTTTACATGTAAAACATTTTCCATCAATTGGATGAAAATGACTTACCCTTAAATCTTCCGTAAGTTATTTTCCGAAATGAACCCGGTGCCTTCTCCTGTAATTCTCACTGCTCAGTTTCCTAACCCACGTTCAATTCCAATAATCATTATAATCTCATATCTCTCCACCGTTTAAGCTCCCCATCTCTCTCTCTACACTATTTTGTTGATTTCTGAAAATATTTTCAAGTGCCAACCAAACACCGGAAAATAAAAGTTTGAAGTTTGTTTTCTGAAAAAATATTTTACATATAAAATATTTTACATTGTAAAACATTTTACATCGAAACAAACGGAGCCTAAGTGATCTCTGATTCTATATCTTAATAAGTTATCTAAAATCTTTTATTAAGTGCACCCATTTGGAGTTTGTCACGTGTAACTTCTTTTTGGGTCTATCATATTGTAACTTTTTATTGTTTCTTGTCATGGTAGGGTGTAGATTTTTCATTTTACAACATTGTCTTGAAAATAGCTGTTGTTTCTCCAGAAGTGTCCAAGTATCAAAAACAACTGCTTCCGTAAACTTCCTTGCTAGTTACAAATTAAGAGTTATTTGGGAGAGATTTTGCGATCCATTTTTAACTTCCTTGATGTTTCAATGCATGCCCTTCTTGTCTAAGCTGGATTCTTTAAGTGCAGGGAAGAGGAGGCGCAGAAGAGATAAAATGCAGTCTTGTGCTACCTTTCCCCGTGGAATAGGCCATACAACTTTAGAGCCCTGAGAGCAACCTGTCTTGCCCTTAAAGACTAACGCAGTAAGCAGGACAGAGAGGTGAACCATCTACTCCATGTAAGTTTTTTTTTTTTAACTGTAATGAATTGGCTGTTAGCATGATGTCGTTTTTCCGGCTAGCAATTCTGTATGACTTTATTCATTCAACCTGTATGACTACTTGCATCCACTTTCTATCAATGCATCTCTTTTAGGTTATAGTTGATGCTTCATACCATAAATTGTTTGGCTGTAGATTTGGCGAAGTCATTTAGTTCCAATTTTTTAAAGAAACATGGAGTTGACAATTTTTTCACCTCTTGGGCTCAAAATGGTAATAGGCTAGCTTGAAAGTTTAGACAGAGAGGAAGGGCTATTTTTGCAGCCTTACATAAATAAGCTTCTTTTTGCAATGATGACAAGATATAGTTACTTATATGTGATACTACCAGAGATGGTAACGAAAAAATATCAGGTTAAACGGGTGTGAAAGATACTTAGCTCGCAGCACGAATTTGTGAGGAGTGGGAACAATGGGTTATGCAAATAAACATATTAGATGATATGTTCAAGGGTATGATGGAAGTTTGGTATTGCCGTTCAAAAAAAAAAAAAAATGATGGAAGTTTGGTAGCGCCGGTGTGAAATAAATTTTTTTGTGTTCCACTTGTGTTTGGTTGGTGAGCGAAGTAGGTCTCTTTGATGAGGTGATTTGTTCTCAATTTCCCCTTCCTGTGATGAATCAGGATAGAGAGTTTCCTTTTGTATTTTGTCAAATTTACATATCAAGGCAAAAATTATAGTGCACTGTGCAGGTGGGGTGAAATGCCTATCTATCCCTCCTCTTGACTGGGAGTAGCGGCTCCTTCCCCCTCTTCTAGTGTTAGGAGATGGGGAGTGGCCATTCTTGCAGGGGTACTTCTTTCTCTTTGAGAAGACAATGGACCATTCATTACCCATGACGAGGGTAACTTTCTGGTCTAAGCCTTGAGTTGGAATTACAAATTGCTTTACCCTACGAAGTGACAAAATATGTCAAAAAGCTGGTAACGAAGTAACAGAAGGTATCAACCATCAAGTTATAGTTTTTCTATGAAGTAACAGAAGGTATCAACCATCAAGTTATAGTTTTTCTATGAAGTAACAGAAGGTATCAACCATCAAGTTGTAGTTTTTCTTCCCTTTCATCAGTTTTGGTTAACGAGGAAAATCCCCCTACGAATTATGAGGCAGCAGCTTATTATCTACCTGGTATCACATTATTCTGCATCTTGAATTTTTTTTTTTGGCTATCCTTTGGATCCCAGGAATCAAGAAAAGATGGTTGCTCACTTTGTGCACGAAGAGAAAGCAATAGGAGTTCAACTTTGGACCTTATTAAGATTAGCATCTTCTGATGACCACGATGTTAACTGCTGAACCAATAATTATTTCTAAAAAGTTTGGAAAATTAATTGTATATGTACACCTAACGTCTATAGGTTCCTAAATGCATGTATTGTATTTGTGTGTGTAAGAATTCCTCTTTCAAGTCATCTTAAAATTCCTGCATCTGAATCCAACACCTCTCCCATGTGCAACCCCCCAAAGGAGAGAAGGGTAACAAATATAATTGGAGAGACATGAACCCAAAACCTCCCACAAACAAAGCTTACCATGTTACTCTATTATTATTATTATTATTTTTTTTTGGGGGGGGGGGGGGGGGGGGTAGAAATAAACCCCCAAAGTTAATTAAGGTGAGGTTGCCCAGGGCTTATACAGTTCACAATACTTTCATAACCAACAATGTTGGACTTTTCTGTATTATGTTTAGTTGAGCCCCACTAAAGTACAATATATAGAGTAGCCAATACGCCATGCGAGGCAGGAGATTTGCATATGCATAGCTAACTCACATTGGAATACATGTTTTGCTTAACCTGTGGCTTGGTTTGGGAGATTTGTTATTAGCTTCTTGTCATGTTGATTCTTTTAACTTCTCCCACAATCACGTGCCTTCACTTTTGGCGAAGAAGAAGGGATATGTAATCACCACGATATAATAGTTCCCAAGTCCCCATGGATTCATGGAATAGGCTAGGCAAGTTTCCATGGTTAGGGTGTATGGCTGTGCTAGAATCTTTATATGAATAGGTGACAATTATTGGATATTATCCATTACTATCTGATAACCATGTCCATTTTGTTGCCTAGATGTATTTTCCTCAAGTAGTAATTGCTTTCAGTCTTTGTTTGCCTCTTCCCCGCATCTCCAGAGTGTCTTGCATCTACTTTGAGATATTGCTCCTTCTCATTGGCTCATTGTTGCTTACAACATTAGTTCACTACTGATGTAGTTTTGTACACAAGTAGAATAGCTAACTCTTTACCATAAATACTGCAAAATGTGAAAATCCTTGTGCTGATTACAGAACCATACTTGGGAAACCCCATTTACCTTATGCATCCAAAAGAGCAACTTTAAGTAGGGAATGGCAATGACTTATTTGGTGTAGAATGAGAGTTAGTTGTGGAATGGTAGATTTTTTGTCTTCATTTCTCTCTCTTTCCATATAATTGTTCCAGGCATCAACGTGGGCCATCAAAACCTCACTGCTTTGTTTGGAAGCCAAACGTTAGTTATTGCGTTTATTTTTGCCCAATCAGTATCATTGTTTTGGTCATCAATGTGGTCCATAAAAATCCTCACTACTTTTTTGGGGCAATGGCAAATGTTACCTTAAAAATCACTATTTACTTATAGTCTATTATTTTAGTTGTGTGTGCAATTTTTAACTTAAATTTTCCCGACCAGTAAGACGTGGGTTTTCATACTTGATGGATTGGTTTTAGTGATTTGCAGTTTTCACTTTTGGCTTGACATTTAGCCGATGCTAAACTGTACTGAATTAAAACTGGCATTTCATTGATGCAATTTGATGCTTATACTTCGCTATGACCTGTAAAGCAGTTATTGACATTCGTTTGCGAGTTTCCTTCATGCAGAGAGTTCTAAGAAGCTGATTCTAATCTACTTTGATTCTCATTACAAAATTTCCCAAATTAGATGACATTTTTGGTACTGATTCTTATCTAGCTGGTTTGCTGTTACTCATTTGATTTACTGATGCATCAATGAAGCTTTTCTATGGCCACATTTTTGCGCGCGCTCACGCGCGTGATAGAGAGAGAGATATTTGGGGCTTGTTCTTCCTAATTTTTTGCTCTTGTATTTTCTTCGTACTATTTAAATTTTATAATTTTTATTTTGCTTTTCATCGTAATTTAATCAGTCATCTCAACGTGAGGAATCGAAAAAATAAAAAATTGTGAAACGTAGTTGAAAAAAATATTCATACAGAACAACATTAGGGCCACGTTTCCGTACGGGGCTAAACTGGCTAAAGGGGCTCATTTCCATTTTATATTTTGTGAAGGAAAATAAGCCCGTTTAACCCCGTAGGGAAACTCGGCTTACAAGACATCAGTTTGGTATTTTTTCATCTTCAGGGCACATTTTTTGGCTTTTGGCAATAATTTTTTACCTTTTAAACTCCTCTTGTCAAGACAAATACCAATCCAAAAAGTTGACGTGAATCTAACAAGAATTCAGAAAAGACAAAATTAATACCAAAACAAAAAGAGACAAATGAAGAATGGAGGGTTGGTCCAATGACTAAAAAGGGACAAATGAAGGTAACTTAAAAATGGGTGGCGGTCCAATAACTAAAAAGGGACAAATGAAGGTAGATGATAATATACCCTCCTCGAAACTTGAATGACCTCATACTGTAAAGCATTGGTATTCATGATTGGGTGACATAAGAAATGTACGGACACTCATCAAGTTTCTTTAGAAAAAAATAAAAAAGCTCCTCCATATAATTTCATGAGCATTTGTTCCCTATGTGCAATGAGGATCACTTTAATGTCGCATGCATTCTAAGGTGACAATATCTTTTCATCTGCCTTCCAAAACCACCATTTCATCTACTCTTCAACAACTAACTATCTCTCAAATATGGATAGAGGAGCTTTAGTTCTTTCGGAAGCCCTCCTAAAAAGCATGTTCTTGTATCTATCATGTTGGTAGTGCTAAATCACAGTTGTGGCATCTTTCTTTGACATGATTTTCCATCGAGATTACCGAGGGTCGCGTGTCGTGTTATAATTTAGCGCATTAGCTTGCTCGCTGGAAATTTCTAATGGAACATCATTGTGTTGGTGTTAGCGTAAACAACTTACTATGTTGGACTTTGCTCGATGAGATAGTTTTCAGAAAATGACTTCTCATTTGATGGGCAATATGACAAGATTCTCGTTAGATTTGGACGGTTTAGCTTACACAAATTTATCTGAATTTCGTCGGAAAATATTTTGAACTAATATGGCTGGGTGGGTGGGTGTGCATCGCTGTCCCTTCTCCCTTTTTGATCTCCACTTACATGTTATGTTGTGAGGGAAGTTGTTACTTGGCATGGGATAAAGAGTGAAAGAAATAAGAATTAAAATGCTTAAGTTGGAATAAACAAAAATTCAACATTTAAGAGGAATCTGTAGTTGTTTATTTCTGTCTGTAGTTTGCTGTTAAATTTGGTTCCTTAGTTGTCTTTATATGCTCCATTTCTCTCCTTTCGTAATTTTCTGCTAATTTCACAGATATAGATTCCAAGTGCAGGTATCTTCCCTAAACACCAACTTAACAAAGGTAGTTGATAGTTACTTCTTTTGACCCCTTTCCTTGTCCCTTTTTTTTTTTTTAATATTTTTTTTGTGATTTTTGCCTTTTGTGACCGCCTTTTTTTTTCCAACTTTTCCTCTCATAGAAGTTTTGAATGTAATCAATCCATTTTTTAAACCCCAGCATTCAAATCTTAGCCTTTCAGCTCCAAGACACAAGGTATTGTTTTTTCATTTTGATTACCGGACGTCCGGACCAACTTGTGCGCGCCTTGACCCAAGGCCTTGTTTGATAAGAAATCATTAGTAAATCGGAAACAACAAGCAAGATACTCTTTTATGGATGAGACCATACACTAATCCTGGTTGCAGGGATCTCCTCCTTCACAGTACGCGACCTATTTAGAGTTTCCCAAGAGTGCTAAGATTTTGTAAATTTTATGTGATAAACGAAGCTTTCAACTAGTGCTTTGAAGTCCATTTTTATCTTCAAATGACCTAGTACAGGACCTAGGCCAGTGCCAGTGGTGGTTTTCTTGGCCGCTGTCTCACGCCATAACCATTTCAAGTGCAGATTTTTCCCTGCTCAATATGCTATCCAACTACTTGCCAAATCTAAGTCAATAATCTAAAATCTTATTAACATGTGGGTGAAAACAAATACACCTCAATATTCTGTGCACCTAATTCTTCAATGCTCCCCTGAAACTGATTGGGGCGAAATCATTTAGTCATGAGATGATTCAAAAACAGTTTTGAAGATGATCACGGAAGTTTTTCCTGAAAACCAATACATCAAATGCTTAAAGCTTTTAAAGACACTTGGTTATAGATCCCAGCAAGTAAACCCATGGTTACTGCCTACAGGTGACTTCTTGACTGGGAATTAGCTACCAGCCTACCATAACTTGGTGGATATTGAATCTGATAATCTTTGCAACTTGGGATTAATTATGGGAGACTTGTTGTTCCAGAACAAATTTGACATTTTACCATGTTCAAGTGTACATGATCAGTTGAGCCCCCATCAAAGTTTAAGAATCTGAATAGCCAAAGTGCCATGCATGTCAAGGATCTTGCATTTGCATCCATTTCTTTCCTTTGTTGCACGAAATACGATACTAGCGGGTTAATGAGTTATTAGATTACTTCCAGGGGTTGATGTTTTTCATCAGCTCGAGCCCAAGACCTCAGAGCATAAAGTGCTCCAACATGACCAGCGGGACAACGGCCTAGGTCATCTTGAATTTTTATGCAGATAACGATGGCCTTTCTGCATTTTGCTTAAGCACTATTTGCTTTCATTCTTTCTTTGCGTACTTCCCTTAGCTCCAGGGTTTCATCTACTTTAAGACATTGTTCCTGCTCATTGAGTCACTGTTGCTTAAACATTATGCTGATGTTAATATGGTTCTGTCATTCTGTGCATAGGTTTTTTTTTTTTCCAACATTGTATACATCCGCGGGGGTTAGTGGGGGGTGTTAGAGTTAGCACAAGGGGGTCCAGAGGCTATCCATAGCCCCGCCCCCCAAAGCCCCGCCCCCCGTGGGACTCGAACCCTGGTCACCACTGGAGGGAGGGAGATGAGCAACCAACTTCACTAGAAGTGGTTCTCATTCTGTGCATAAGTTGAAAAGCTAATTCTTTGCCATAACTGTCAGCAAAACTCCCTGTCATGGTTACAAAGCCATAGTTATGAAGTCCCAATCACCTTATTTTTACATAGTTAAATTTCAAGATAGAAATGAAAAGCACTTATTGGACATGGTGGAATGAGAGTTAGTTGTTGAATGGTAGATTTATTGCTTCATTTCTTTCCATTCAATATTATTGTTTTGGTCATCAATGTGGTCCATCAAATTCTCTCTACTTTGTCTGGAATGACAAAATGTTAAAACTCTTTTTTTGATCCGGACAAAATGTTAAACTTCAAATATCACTTTTAACTAAAGATTATTTGAAAACCCTTTGGAGTATGTTACTTGCTACATATGATATGAGGATCTGTTAGATACGATTTTTGTACTTATTGGTATATTGACTTTAATAACCTGCATTTTTCACGTTGGCATGACACTTTGCCAATGCTAAACTGCATCTCCATCACTATTGATCTACAAATTTTTTGCCCTTCATTGATGGAATTCAATGATTTTGCTGATCTGCTGTGATCTTTGAAGCATGCATATATATTCATGTTTGCAAGATTAATTCATAGAGAAACTAATATGGTGCTGATTCTAATCAAATATGATTCTGTTTTTGATATCTACCGAAGATAATATATATGCTGTTTTGAGGTGTATATAGTTGATTTGTTGTTGCTCATTTGGTAGACAGATGCATCAGTGAAGCTTAATCCTTAATTCATCATAAGCACAACTTTGTGCACATGTGTGTGTGTGTAACTTAATTAGTTCAATAACTAAGAAGGGACAAATGAAGGGAGAGAAATCAAAATTCCCTCCTTGAAAATTGAATGACCTCATAGTGGAAAGCATTGGCATTCATGAATGAGTGACATAAAAAAATTGTACGGACACTCATCAAGTCTCTTTAGAAAAAACCTCCACCATGTAATTTCATGAGCATTTATTCCACATTTCCGTTCCATTATGAGGATCACTTCAATATTGTATGCATTGTTTGGTGGCATTATCTTTTCACCTGCCTTACAAAACCACCATTTTCATCTACCCTTCAACAACTAACTGTCTCTAAGGTATAGATAGCCATAGAGCTTCAGTTTTTTTTCAGAAGCCCTTCTGTATAAAACATGTTCTTTTCAGCTTTCCATGTTATTGGCATCCTCTTTTGACTCGAAATTTCCATGGCGGTTACCGAGGCTCGCGTGTCGTGTTGGGATTTTTGCATTAGCTTGCTGACTGGAAATTTCTAGTCGAACATTGTTGGGTTGATAATTTAGCCTGTACCAATTACCTATGGAGCACCATCACGCCTAATTGGTCGCTGTATCCATGTTTGACACAGGACAAACGTGACACGTTGAGGACATGCCAGGTGGCAACTCTAATTAAATTCACCAACTTGTAGGGGGGGACACATCGGAGACACACCGTGGAAATGTGTGTTAAGTTAGCATGGATTGGGACATGGCACGGGTCAATATATAGTTTGTAATACTTGGTTTGGGTTTTACATTATACTTTTTATACTAATAGGAAGGCAAATATTGGAAATCAAAAAGTACCAATATAGTCAAGATAAAAATTGCAAATTGTAATGACAGTTTTGGTTGTTTCTGAAAACGATATAGGGATAACACTACTTAATAGTATATTCGAAAAACACAGACACAATATGTTGTCGTGTCTACTTTGTTTACTAATAGGAAGGCAAATATTGGAAATTAAAAAGTACCAATATAGTTGCAAATTGTAATGACAGTTTTGGTTGTTTCTGAAAACGATATAGGGATTACACTACTTAATAGTATATTAAAAAAACACTTAAACATAGACACAATATGTGGTCGTGTCTAAAGCGGTGTCCGTGTCCATAATTTTTTAGGATTATCGCGTCCCATATCAGAATCAATGTTTGTGTCCATCTTCGTGTCTGTCTGAGTGCTTCTTAGCAAATTACTATAATTGAATGTATGCATTTACATGTGTTTGAGCAAATGAGTTCTCCTTTGATATTTGTATATTCCAATCAGTTCTGGAGTGGACTAGTTGGCTCAAATCATAAAAGCTATTGTTACTGTCCTTTCCAATTTTGTACAGAGTGATGGTGTATATATTAACTTAACTAGCAGAAAGATATTTTGAAGGTATACAACCTTTAAGCAGGAGTCTGTGCTTCTTATATGTGCTCTTTGTAATTTACTGTTCATTTAGGTCTTGAGCTGTACGTATTTGTTTTTTCTTTTGCAGTTTGCCTAAGTAGTGTTAGTGGTTAGTAGTTATATTACAAGAAGGCCGGCCGTAGCTCCATCTACTCGAACCTGAGACCTCTCGCCTGGGCTCTTAAGCCCCCCTCCCATGCCGCTGGGACAAAGCCGCATTTGCGTCTTGAGCTGTATTCATAACACACATATGTTCATTCTTTTTCCATTTCTTTGCTCATGATCAGGTGGATTCGTGATCAATTCCCAAATGTAGGTTAAAAGTGCAGACATCTTTCCTAAACACCAGTTTAACAAAGTTGGTTGACAGTTATTATACTTCTTTTGACCCCTTTCCTTCTCCTTTTTGTTGTGCTTTTTTGCCTTTTATGATCACCTTGTTGTTCTAAGTTTCCTCCCTTCTTAAGTTTTCAGAATATCAATGCTTTTTTGCTTAACTTTGTCCCTAGTTTTTGAATCTTAGCCTTTCAGCTCCAAGACACAGGACTTGATTGACAAGAAACCATTACTACCAAACTTAAAAAAGAAGCAAGCAAAGAAAGATGCGCTTTGGATGAGGCTATCCTCTCATCCTAGTTGCACGAATAGGGAGGCTTATACGAATTTAAATATGGCAAAGAAAACATGCAAAGAGTGTTTTAAATTGTCTTTAACTCTTCGTAGCTAAAGTTAACTAAAATACTAACTTCCCGTGATCTTTGAATGTGGCACATTAGGATCGATACAACGTTCTTGCAACTTGGGTTGGAGAAAAAGCCTCATCCCTTTTTCTTTCTTTGTTAAGGAAGAGCTCTTCGAAAGGAGGATCATGTTGAACCCACTTCCTGCGCGCAGTAAGAGATAGATACAACAATCACGGTGTTAGGTAAGTCAAAATGTCATCTATGAGAGTTGAACCCAAGATCTCTAAAGTTTTGGCTGATCGCAGTAACGACAATGTGTTATTCTGATGGGTTTGTCCTCCTCCTGTTTTTTTGGTGAAACTTTTTCCAATTTTGCAAGTACTATATCGGTTTCTTCTTGTATTGCTTTTCTTAATGGATGAAAAAGAGGCAAACAGGACGCAAGAACATTAAAGTGGAGAGGGAGCTCCAAAAGGAACATCGGAGGATTCAATGCTAGTATTCTTTATTGGATCCTGTTTGGTACATGCGATTGCTTCATTTTATCTACCATTCTTAACTACCAAAAGAACCATTGCAGAAGTGTAGCTCATAAAAGGAAAATATAGGACGGATATGCCATATAGTTATTTGAGCCTCATTAGCCATCCAAATTGGAGTAAGAAAATAATTAGATCCATCAAGCAATAAACCAAATTTTCAAGCAATCAGCGCGTGGACACAATTGATCAGGGCTCAATTCTTGGGACCGGGCTGCAAGAATGAAATTTCTTGTAAATATCCTAGTCTAACGTCGATATGTCTTTGACTGGACCGGGAGAGAATTAGTCGAGATGCACGTGAGCTAGTCCGAAAACCCTGACCGTCGAAAAAAACAAAACAAAAACAAAGATTTTAAAGCAATTTATGCCTTGTTTGGATGCTAATTTGAAATAAAAAAATTTCAACTCAATAAACATTCATTATCTCTACTCCAATCATTTCTCTCATTTCTCACTCCACTCATTACCCACATTTCCAATCATTATTATCATTTCTTTCTCTATCTCTTTTTTCTCATTACTTTTATCTCCAATTATTACCCTAATTTCTTTTTTCACTCATCACCCCAAAAATCAAACTCAAAAATTCTTAAAAACTCATCCAAACAAAGCATTAAAATTTCATTGATCCGGAAACCCTGGCCGTCGAAACCGAAAATAAAAAACAAAGATTTTAAAGCAATCTAAGACGAGTGATATATAGGGAAAGAAGAGTACAATAATCTTAAAGATGATTAGTTGCTTGTGAGTTGTGACAAGGGGTTATTTTTTTCAAACAAGTGAAAGGGTTTTGACCTTGTAATATGATCATACGGCTGGAAGTTTATCATAACGGTCTTTGCCAATCTTTATGTTTTGAGATGCTAATATTTATTTTTACGCATCCCGACTAACTTTGGGTCACTAAAGTTAACGATTGGACAAACTTTTACTTCGATTTCCATTCTTTTTCCGAAAATATTTGGATAAAAATTATACTACCTCCGTCCCAATTTAATTGTCACTTTTGGGAGTTCGTGCCACTTTTCAATTGATTATATCTTGTAATTTATAATGTTTTAGGTGATTTTGAAAACATTGTATTATAGAACAAATCGAGATCTATCAAACAAGATCCATATTGGATATAAAATTCATTACCAATTTAAAGATATAACTAGTTTTTTTATCTGGTTAGAATAGAACTGAGACAAGTAAATTGGGACGGAGGGAGTACTCAGTAATTTTTTACTTTATCGATACCTCTTTTTAAGATGAATGAATAATCTACAAAATTTAAACGCAAAACTAATAAATGCAAAAAAAAAAATTGAACAAGTAAAAAAAAATCTCAAAAATCTTTGAGGCATGTAAACAGTCAACCGAAGTTTGTCCTGTGAAATTAATGAGCGTTATGACTCTTCTAGCTTTCTTTGTTTGACAGACCTAAAGCCTACCACCATTCCTTTTATAGGCATTGATTGAGTCCAAATATTTTAGTATTACTTTCAATTGGTTCTGAGCAATTTGTGTGTGGCCGAGGAATCTGAATCATCTGATGGCTAGCCTGATACTATGAAAATGACTATTTTATCCCACCACAGATGGAGTTCGTAGGTCTGAGCATCTCAAACAGCTCAGCTTCAGCGAGATTTTCTTAGGTAAATTGCTTAGAAAAAGTGCAAATTCTTTATTCGGTTCCTAGTTTAGTTTTAATTTTGTTTCCAATCATTATCCTATATCTCCAATTATTAATTTAATTTTTCTCTCTATCTATCTCCAATCATTATCCCTCTCTCTAATCATTACCCTATTTCTCTCTGCACCCACTATCAAAACTAAACTAAAATGTCAACCAAACACAACGCAAATAATTTCACCATCTAACGGCCAAGCATTCTACTCAATGAAATTCCAAAAATCCCAAATCGCAAAACCCCCGTTTGACCCAAGAAAAAAAAATTCACATAACCCATTCCCATTCCCATTCCCATTCTCTCTCTCTCTCTCTCTCCGAAATATTATGTTCTCAAATCTGCAAACCGATATTTCTTCTTTTTTTTGGGTAAAATAGCTTGAAATTAAAAAAGGATAATCGAATGTACATGTTTACAAGGGGCATACCCCAGGCAAACAAAAACAAAAAGAAAAAGAATTCAAACCAAACAAAAGAGATATTCGATGACGCTTAAAACACACTTCAAAGAAGCAACACAACTCTAAAAGGCAACCACCTAAGCCTCAACCACCTAAGCCCTCGAAGCCTTTAGCATTTTTATCTTCTCGTGAAGAACCGATATTTCTTTCTCTCTCTCTCTCTCTTCTCCAAACTTTTCCAGAAGCTAGGGTTCCACTGGGGGAGGGAGGTGGGTGTGACTCCTGTCCCCCACCCCTCCTACCTCCTCTCTCTCTTTCCATCTCCCACACCTCTTCCTCTCGGACGTCTCTTGAGTTCAAAATTGTCTTAATGTTCTTTTTGCCAGTGGTATTAAGGGCCCGTTCCATTAAGGAAAATAAGTACTTATTTTTTAAAATTAAAGTTAATGTATTATGAGTAGGCCTGTCAATGGATCGGATCCGATCCGGATCCGATCCGAAAAATCCGATCCGAATCCGAATCCGATAATCCGAATCCGATAACGGATTCGGATCCGGATCGGATTCGGATCGGATCGGATTAAATCCGTTATCAATCCGAATCCGAACTTTATTTTTTTAAACTTTTTTTAAAATTTTTAAAATTTAAAAAAAAAAAACAGTAAATTTTTTATTTTGAAAAAAAAATGTTTAAGAAGTTGTATTTTTATTTTCAATTTTTTATTTTATTTTTTTTTGGAAAATAAATTTTTTTTGAAAAAAAATTGTATTTTTTTTAAAAAATATATATTTTTTTCCCTAAAATTTTGAAGTAAAAAAGTTTTCGGATCGGATTCGGATTTCCGGATCGGATCCAAATTTTTCGGATCGGATCCGGATTTCCACTATCGGATCTGAGTCTTATCGGATTCGGATCGGATCCTATCTTATCGGATCCGGATTCGGATCCGGATCTGTCGGATTCGGATCGGATCCGATCCGTTGACAGGCCTAATTATGAGAAAATAACTTGTTTCAAGCGAAAAATAAGTACTTAAAAAATGAAAATATTAGCAGAACGGGGCGTCACTTGACCATTGTTCTATTTTTTAAAATTTGTTGAAAATATTAACCATATCAAAACTCATGCCAATTGAAATTTCAAAACATAGTTATCTCAACAAAAAAAAATTATGAAATTAGATTTGACTCTCTGTATCTCGAGATAAATGTTTTGTCGTGGTGTATTTATTGCACCCAATAAACTTCAATTTTTAACACAATTCACATTCTCAATAAATTTAAAATTAAAATAATTATAATCACCGAAGTAGACCCACGAATAATCTTTGACTGCAGAGTCTAAAAAGGGCCAGTAAATTTGAAAAAAATAAAAATAATTATAATCATAGAAATAGACCCGCAAATAATCTTTGACAGCGCAGTCTAGTAGAGGGAGGGGAGAGGAAAATTAATCCTAATTTTTACAAGTTTTATTAATAAAAATTGAGTTGAAGTAAACAGACAGCCATCATGATTATGATTATGATTATGAGAAGAGAGAATAGTTTTAGTATTATATAATTGGAGAAACTTGGAGGCAAATCCATTAATTGCATTCACTACTTTCAACTCTTTAAATGATATAAAGACACACACGACACATATTTATAATTAAAATGGAGTATGTATTGTAGTATATTCATGGAAGGACTGTTGCACAGTTGGATCATTGAAGTCCTCTTCTCTCTCCTCTCTCCTCTCTCTGTTCTCTCTCTCTCTCTCCTCACACACTGTTGACACATTCACATGTGTGTGTGTGTGTTTGAGCGTCTGCTTTGAAAGTGCGTTTTGACTTGAAGACCTCCTTTTTGGAAGAAGGGTCAAGCTCAAGCCAAACTTCTTTACTTCTTATATGGCTCGGCGCAGTCCTCACGTTCTTCATTCCCAATCACAAATTGGCAATGTGAACAAAAATTAACAGGGAAAGCTGATAGCCTGATACTAAAAAAAGAAGAGGAGGAGGAAATTAGATAGTTCACACAGAATCTCTTTTTCAAGAATCCAAAACTCGATTTGGTTTTTGATATGCTAGAGTATCGGAGTTGGGTTACGCGTACCTCGATTTATTAGGATGAACAACATGTTATTTAGGAACTAAAGACTCCTCTCTCTATTCCCATCCAAGCCCTCATCACATGTTTTGAATTTATGGAAAGGATGTTAAATGCCTGAAACTCCACACGTTTTGGTATTTATAATGACCTTTTAACAAGCACTACGAATATGATACGTGGTCAGGTGCTCGGCAAGGCTTATACTGGTCGGTAGGCTTGCGCGGTAAGGAAACCCATGAAACGACCGGGTCATCCCATAAGTTATGCCACAACTTCCACTACTCCATGATTCACACCCACTATTCCGTTATCTATGCCCATTACTCGATCCGTTATCCCGTGATCAATACTCACTCAGCGGAACCCATTGCACCTTCACATGACCTTGCGGCACCTATAAATAGGACTGGCATGGCAATCATGAGTAGGTGGACACACTAATTTCCCTCTTTTACAATAGGGAAATGATATTGGCACTCCAAAAATTGATGCAGGCACTCCAAAGTCAATGTAATTCCAAAGCCACTTTTCTTTGTTTTTTGGAGTGCCTGCATCAATTTTTGGAGTGCCAATATCAT
Source organism: Rhododendron henanense subsp. lingbaoense (assembly GCA_020567845.1). Taxonomy (NCBI): domain Eukaryota; kingdom Viridiplantae; phylum Streptophyta; class Magnoliopsida; order Ericales; family Ericaceae; genus Rhododendron; species Rhododendron henanense. The sequence goes on from CM036324.1 coordinate 1,791,499, forward strand.
TTTCCAATTTTCTCGATTTTTATCATTCCTCGACTAACTTGATCGTTGGAGGGTCTGTGACCGTGAACACCCCCAGTCCTTGGACTTGTTTTGCAGGAGACCTCTCAGAGTGCTTGGCAAGGGATCCTCTTCGATCAACCATCCAAGATTTGGCATCGACAAGAACAAATGTTAAGACTAATGTTTATATACACACCCTCGCATGTTTATATACACACATGCACAAATCTCTCTCTCTCTCTTACCTACCCATTTCTGTTCATCAATCTCATTCCTCTGTTCCACTATTAATCCTTCAACATAAAAAGTCCAGAAATAAAATTAAAAAAAAACGAGACAACTTCCAAACAATTTTACTACCATTTTTACGTCGACATTTTGCTAAACGAACAAACAAAGAAAACCAACGGGGCAAACGGATATTGAAACTTGTTTTTTGCATTTTTTTCCCGAATTTTATGTCGACATTTTGCTAAACGAACAAACAAAGAAAACCGACGGGGCAAACGGATATTGAAACTTGTTTTTTGCATTTTTTTTTTCCTATTGAGATGTTCCCAAGTTCTCAAAAATTCGTTTCCTCTAAAAACAGGAAAATAATTTTTGAATGCATTTGTGAATGCTATAAATGTAGCACCTATCCCCTTGCTACCATCATATGAAGGAAGGGGGAGGAGGGAAGAGGGGGGAAAAGAAAATGGGTCGGGTCGGACGAGTTTGGGTTTGACTTGACCCATATCTGATACGATCCATTTCAACCCGTTTACTATTTGACTCATATTCGACCTGCTCATATTTGACCCGTGACCCGTTTCAACCCGTACAGACCCGCCCATTTGCCACTTCTAGAAAAACCCATCAGTTTTTGGTTTGGATCGGATACCAGTTGTTAACTTCGAGTTTCAATTTGGTATTTCAAAAAACCTGGACCGAATCGTCAAGTTGACATTCCTAGTGATTATGGCATGCGATTTAGAAGTTCTTTTTGTTTCTTAAATCTCAGGTACGAAATTCAATTGATATTATCAAATCTTATGGGACCAATTTATACGAAATTTTAATTTGATTTTGAAATGAACTTCCATCAATGGACGATGAAATTTGTACTTCCAAAAATAGAATCAAGCTCTCTCCTTAATTCTCTATCCTATCTGACATTCTCCTTAATAAAATCATTTTTTTTTCTTTTGTTTTCTCCTACAATTTGCAAAGTCCCAAAGTTGGGGGAAAAAAATTCAAAGATCCTTTTATGCTCAAACATTTTCTCATTAAAACTCGTACATTTAATGTTAAATCATAAATCAATGATATGTACAAATAATATAGGCTGCTGATTTTGTCACTTCCTTTTTTGTTAACGCCACTTCCCTGCAAGTGTATTTTTACACCAAAAATACACTTGCAGGAGAGTGGCGTTAAAAAAAAAAGAAGTGGCAAAATCATTTCTCATAATATAACAAGAATTTACACGTACTTATAAATACTTACATTAAGCATAATAGATTTTTTTTCTTGCCTCCGTGCATAGCACGTTATGACGCTCGTCAGTTACCTAAAAATTAGTCGAGGTAAACTCCTCGGACAACCATTTATAAAAGAGATTAAATTCTTTACACCGCCGGTGTAAACATTTGTTTCTTCCAAATCAATTAATTATATTGCGCCACGTCGCCATATTTTATTGATTGGAACCATTGTTTTACAACGTGGCACAATATAATTGATTCGGAGGAAACAAATGTTTACACCGACGGTGTAAAGAATTTATTCTCCTTATATAAAAGGAGTTTCCAGAGGAAAAGTTGTCCCACGTGAGTGAATACATAATTCGTAAGCTGCCAAATTTACCATACCCAAACACATCAGAGTGAAATTAATGCATATGGAAGAAAGATTTCCCTCCCCACTTGGTCAAAAAAAGACAGGCAGCCCACAAACGGCCCATTCCTAACTAGCTAGAATGGATTTGGAAAAAGTAAACATGGGAGAGTAAACCAAATGGCTCGCCCTTTAAATAGTTACTCCCTCCGTTCCTAGATGAGAGTCTCTCTTTGGAATTCCAACTTTTTTAGGGGACAAGCAATCATTATACCTACTTTCCACCATTACCCATATATTCTACTTATTTTACACCATTTATATTCAAATAAGAGGGTTACTTTTGGAAAATTATCAAATTTTCACTTCTATTTTTGGAAAGGGACAATCATTTTGGAACATCCCAAAATGGAATAAGGGACTCTCAATTTGGAACGGAGAGAGTAAAATTTTAAATTCTACGAAGGTGAGACGTTCCAAGCTTCGGCGCCACTGGAGATTTGTCCGGCCATTAATTTTAAGGCCTCAAAACAAGTCGGGGTGTGCGAAAGCTAACCAGAACGTTTATGTTATCAAATAAAGGAAATTAAAAACAGGCCCTTCTCTTGCCGACTTAATAACTAGTAGTAAGTACAAGCCAAAGCCAGTGAAGCCGAAGCCATAAAAGACTTGAAACCAAAAAAATCAGTTGGGAACTTGGAGGCATAGAGCTTCATGCCCTTTAGCTTGCCACAACTGCTTTATAAAGTTAGTTGAGTCAACATAAACAAAAAACCCTGTACTCTCTTTCTCTCTCTCTTCAGATTATCTAACGGTCAACCCCTACCAGCCCCCACTCTCTCTCTTCTGTGTTCTGAGATACTACTACTATACACTCAACCAAATTCCTCTCTCTCTCTCTCTCTCTCTTCTGAGTTCTGAGTTGCTTTCTTTGTTTTATATCCTTAAATCAACTGGACCCCACTCTCTCTATCTCAAAACCACACCATCCCCCCATAAAACAAACCCATTTCGAAAGCAGATGGCTAGAACTGCCATGGGCGTCGTCGACATGGCGAACAACAACACCAACAATCCTCCTCCTCGGCCTCCGAATTCTCGAACCAAGGACTTCTTCGCATCCCCTGCTCTCTCCCTCAGTCTCGTACGTAAATCATCGTCGTCTCCTCAATCTCCATTCGTTTTTTTCTCATTCTCTCTGCGTACCCCAAATCTTTTTAATTCCATTTGGTTTTGCCTAGTCACTTTACGTAATCAGAATCTCCCGATACGAGATCTCGAGGCATGATCGTGTGGCTGAAGAAAGCACGCCGAAATTTTAATGTATATCACTAGTATTTCGGTTTGTGTTTTCAGCCATGTGGGATTCTCGAAAATACGGTATTCCGAGAATCTCAATCATGCATCTTGTGGCTGAAAACGTGTTGAAGTATTGAATAACCAGTATTTTGGTTCGTTTTCAGCCACAAGATTACCTGAGATTCTTCAGATACACGAAGAATCTCGAGGCAGGATTATGTGACTGAAAACACATTGAAATGGTTTTCAGCTACAAAGTTACTCGAGATTCTCGTAATCTCGAGATAGGATTACGTGTTTGAAGAAACAATGGAGCATGGATACACCAGATTCCGGTATAGAGGACCGGACTCGTATCCTTGTAGTGTATGCATGTGACTCTAATGGCTGTTTTTTTTTTCATTTGTTGTAAAAAGGCCGGGATATTCCGAGATGGGGCGGCAGCGGCAGCGGCGGCGGCGAACATGGAGGTGGAGGAGGGAGACGAGGGGAGCGGAGGCGGTGGAGGGAGGAGAGAGGAGACGGTGGAGATTAGCAGTGAGAACTCGGGGCATGCAAGATCGAGGTCGGAGGAGTTGGATTTCGACGGCGGCGAAGGGGAGGACGAGGAGGGGGACGGCGGAGACGGGGACGGCGGCGATAAGAACAAGAAAAAGAAGAGGAAAAAGTATCACAGGCATACCGCCGAGCAAATCCGAGAAATGGAAGCGTGAGTTTCTCTTTACTCTTTAATTTGTCTTTTTCTTTTCTTTTGTGATGAGAAATGGTACTTTACAAAAAAGTGACCCAAAATCAAATCTTCATTTTAAAAAAAAAAATATGTTATTCGACATATTATTGTAATATTTGGGCTATTTAGAAATCTGATTTCTAGCATGTGGGCATGTGATTTTCTCATTACAAAAAGATTCATGTGTTCTTTTCTCAGTGCATTTTTTCATACAACCGTAGTGGATGATGAGATTGGTTCTCAAATTAGGTGGTCGTTAAGCCGTATCTGAATACCCAGTTATCAAAAAAAATCTTATAAACCATAAATACATAAAACTCTAGGACCGGGTTTTGTTTGGTTTGGATTTTAAAAGAGATTTTTGGGATAATGAGTGAAGAGAGATAAAAAAAAATTTGAGTACCGTGCGCAAATTAGATCTAGAGACCCAAAGCGAACACGGTACATGGTATATTCAACACTAGTGCTCCAAGAAAATTTTGTTGTTGAAGTCAGGATTTCCTTAATCCTGAGTTGACTCGTTTCAATTTGCAAGTGAGTCATGAAGGGTGCAATCGTACAAAAGTGTTAATGCAGTAGGTGAAGATTGTTGTGATGTCCATAAATTCCGTTTCTGATTCCGAGTTTTGAGGTTTAGGACTGTTGGATGTGCAGTAATCAATGACATGCACCACTAAATTAATTACCAACTCGGAGTTTGTTGAGGATTGAACTCGGTAATCAATTTTAGTACATGCATTGCTTTCTTTGTACTAGTTTTTTTTTTGTCTTTTATGAAAAAAAGATTCAACTTTTTGTTGTAACACAACATTATGGTTAAGTTCCGCTAAGATTTTTGGGATTTTTCTTATTTTGTTCTTATTCAAATTTTTTCCGCGTTTGTTAGTTTTGTGCGTAACTTTTTGTGGTTTATTGTTTCGTCCCGTCAAGACAAGCCGGAAAAGTAAAAAATTACAACTCTTACACAATATTTTTGAAATATCCAAGATAAAGTCCAAAAAGGGAAAAAAAAAATTCAATAAGGACAAAATTATTAAAAATCCAAAAAAACCCTTGGCGGAACTTAGCCTATGTGAGAAAAATATCCAAGAATTTTGTGGTAAATGCATTCGTTAACAAGACTGTTTCAAAATGAACTTCTTTTACTTTTCGGTTTGATCAACCGAGAAAGTAAAAAAAAAATCGACGGAAAAGAAAAAGGAAAAGTACGGTGCCCTACTTTGTCTTGGGATACCGTATTCCCATTAACTTCTTCCCTAGATTACATAAAACCAGCTGCAAATTAAAAGGCATAATAGAAATCACAAATTGCATAACCGAAACTACAAAATTGCGTAACATTTACCGCGTACCATTTTGAAAACCACAAAAAGTTATACAGTAACATCCACCATTAATTAAACTGCATAATGTTTCATGATTGCGCACACCGTAAGGTGTTCGTGTGTGAATCACTGAATCCATCTAGGACTGGGAGCCTAAAAGGGTAACCCTTTATCATGTGTGTAAAGCACTCACAAACACAAAAGATTCTCATTTATGACAAAGCTCCATAAAGGAAGCTTAATGAAAAGAAAAAAAAAAGTGCTTGTTAAGTACTTTTTTTTTCTCATAAAACAGAATAAAAAACAAAAGGAAGCTGATAATAAACCAATAATATACTACACGAGAGTATTCTATGATGCATAAACTATGTGTTCTTCACCTGCTTGTCTGTCCTTTTCACTTCTTGTCTCATTCTGAAATGGCTGCCATATTTTGTACAGAGAAATGGCTAATTAGATTCCATTAATTTTTTGTTATGAAAATAATTATGCCAGGCTTTTTAAAGAATCACCGCATCCTGATGAGAAGCAAAGGCAGCAACTGAGCAAGCAGTTAGGCCTTGCTCCTAGACAAGTCAAGTTCTGGTTTCAAAATCGTCGAACCCAAATCAAGGTATATAACAATGTCATGTTCTAGTTTTCTAATCATATGACCCATGTATTGCCACCAGCTCGTTTTCTTCGCTTTTGTTTTTCCTGTTTCTGGAAACAAACTATATCATGTTTCGTAGTTGTTTAAAAGTCAGTTTCGCTAAACACTAGGAAACTTGCTTGGTTGACGGTCTTTGAACTTGTTGAAAAGAATCCAATTTTCCAAAGTAAATTCACTAATAATTTCAAAACAATAATAACTTGAAGAAACAATTTGCATTTTTAAAAGAAGTTTTTGATAAGTGCTAGTATATATACAAAACCATTGCAGAAATAGCAACTAAACAGGGAATATGATGAAAAGTTTGAATACTGATATACTTGCCCCAAAAAAAAGATTGAATACTGATATAGTTTCAATGCCATTGTCAACTTATGGGAATTGGGAAATCAGCTTTTGAGACTGTAAATCACCCTTTCGATGTTTCTTTTTTCCAGTTTTTTTAAAACAGTTTGTGATGTTTCTTATGTGTGAAATTTCATGTGGATGGCTATGGCAGGCGATACAGGAGCGCCATGAAAATTCATTGCTGAAAACTGAAATGGACAAACTCCGCGATGAAAACAAGAGCTTGAGGGAAACAATCAAGAAATCTGCTTGTCCTAATTGTGGTTTTGCTACCTCTAGCAAGGATGCCTCTGTAGCAACAGAGGAGCAACAGCTGAAAATTGAGAATGCCCGTCTCAAGGCCGAGGTTCGAAAAACTCATTAGCTTTTGGTAACATTGGCAGTTTGCTGTTTGTTTTCTACAAGGAATACATTCCATTTAATTTTGTTTAGGAAGTACTATAAAAATAAAAATAAAAAACTTGTAATACTTGCAAACGTTTTTGAAAACAACTGAGAGGGTCACTAATTGAAGGGGTTGCAAGTGGGAGGACGGCCTGGAGAGGGATTGGTGGGAGGTGGTGGGGAGGGAGAATGAGGATGGAAACGTGTTTGAATTGTTTCTGTAGAAGTCGAAAATATTTGAAAAAAGTGTTGCCATTATTTTTGGAATGAAAGGTTGTCAAATGTGGGGTTGTTCCAGCACCTTTCAGATTTAAAAATAAAAATAAAAACAGAATATTGAAAATGAGAACGTAATCAAATTAACAGTATGTTAACTTGTTCTCATGCCTCTTGGTACTACTTGTTTTTCCTTTTTTCGCCCCCTAATATGTTGACTACTGGCTGTATAGATCGAAAAACTCCGAGCAGCTGTGGGGAAACACCCTCCCGGAGCATCACCGACAAACTCTTCATGCTCAGCCGGAAATGACCAAGAAAACAGAAGCTCTTTGGATTTCTACACTGGCATTTTCGGGCTAGAAAAGACAAGAATCATGGAGATTGTCAACCAAGGGATGGAAGAGCTTAAAAAGATGGCTACAGCTGGGGACCCGCTTTGGGTTCGTAGTGTGGAAACTGGTCGCGAGATACTCAACTATGATGAGTACGTGAAAGAGTTTTCTGTGGATAGCTCTAGCAATGGGCGTCCAAAAAGGTCTATTGAGGCCTCAAGAGAGACTGGAGTTGTTTTTGTGGATCTCCCGCGGCTAGTTCAGAGTTTCATGGATGTGGTAAGAGAAAGGAGCATTGTCCTGTACTTGTATCATTGTACGAACGGGAAAAAAAAAAAAAAAAGAACATTTGGCAAAAACATCTCCATTTAAGCCAAAAAAAAAGATATTAATCCAAAACATCTGAAAGAAGCACAATTTTTTTGCTTTTTTTCTGATGGACATTCTTCTATTGTGATTTTAGAATCAATGGAAGGAGATGTTTCCATGCATGATTTCGAAAGCAGCTACTGTCGATGTCATCTCTAGTGGAGAAGGTCCCAACAGGAGTGGTGCTGTTCAATTGGTGAGTAACGGGTTTAGGTGTCAATATCCATCTGTTTTGTGTGTATTTGTGCATGTGCCTGAAAGAGAAAGGGAATGTGAGTTCTGAATTCTGGATTAAGTTCTTACCTTAGAATTTGTTGTAGATGTTTGCAGAGCTGCAAATGCTCACACCAATGGTGCCAACCAGAGAAGTGTACTTTATCCGGCATTGCAAGCAATTGAGTGCTGACCAATGGGCTATTGTCGATGTATCTGTCGACAAAGTTGAAGACAACATTGATGTGTCTCTGGTAAAATGTAGAAAACGTCCATCCGGTTGCATCATTGAGGACAAATCAAATGGCCACTGTAAGGTAACTACAAATTTACAATGAAATGGGATTTTTTAAGGTGCCCAATATAGTTCAATCCAAAGTTTACTACATGCACACGGCCTTAGTTTTTGGATTTTTCTCCTACATGATGGCATACATAAATGAGTCACTATGTATTGCCTCATTGAGGCATTCAGCTTATTATAACATATTACTATACATTTTTCTTGAAGTCCAAGTGAACAACCTTAATGTATCTCAGGTAATCTGGGTAGAGCACTTGGAATGTCAGAAAAGTATAATTCCCACCATGTACCGTTCTATAGTTAATAGCGGTATAGCCTTCGGAGCAAGGCATTGGATTGCAACATTACAGCAGCAATGTGAGCGGCTTGTGTTCTTCATGGCTACAAATGTCCCAACAAAAGACTCAAGCGGTAAGCCAACAAAAACCCTACCCGTGTCGTCTTTGTTCAAAATTTGCCCGTTTAATAGCACAAATCATTCATTTCTACTGCTGAACCGTAGGTGTTGCCACATTGGCGGGCAGGAAAAGCATTCTGAAATTGGCACAAAGAATGACATGGAGCTTTTGCCGTGCACTAGGAGCCTCAAGTTTCCATACGTGGACCAAGGTCTCTAGTAAAACGGGGGATGACATAAGGGTGGCTTCCAGGAAGAATTTGAATGACCCGGGAGAACCACTTGGGGTAATCATGTGTGCAGTTTCATCTGTATGGTTGCCCGTGTCTCACCATGTTCTGTTTGACTTCCTCAGAGATGAAGCCCGTCGACATGAGGTTTGACTGCTTTCATTCTCTTCAATAGACACGATGTAATTTCAATCGGCTAACTGTATAGCAGTGCTCTAACATAGTATTGGTCCTGGACTCCTGGGCTCTTGTCGTCTTATATGTGTTTATTCCCTTGTTAGATCTCTTGTGCGCTGTGTTTTGTATGTGTTGGTAACCCTATTTAGTGGTTTGCCTTCATCACACACGAAATAGGATAGCACGAGAGTGGGGGGCGTTAGGTAACTTGTTATATATTGTTTGTTTCTTTACTAACAGCTTAAAGTTTTTTATTCTGTATTCTAGTGGGACATCATGTCAAGTGGAGGTCCAGTTCAATCCATTGCGAACTTGTCGAAAGGACAGGATAGAGGCAATGCAGTCACAATCCAAGTGAGTTCTCTGCCTTTATGAACACATTTTGGTTGGCAAGGATTCGGGTAAAGAAAATGAAAAAGAAAGTTGAAGGATATAACGGCTCATAATGGTTAGATCATTCAACTTTCCTATTTTCTTTTCATTACCCAAATCCGTGATCCAAGTACAACTTAGATTTTTATTTCTTCTTCTTTGTCTGGCCAAAGTTAGAATAATCTAGAGGTGAATATTCATCCCAAAATTGGCTCTTAATTTCAGTCAGTGAAAGCAAAAGAGAATAGTATGTGGATACTTCAAGATAGCAGCACCAACGCCTACGAATCAATGGTGGTCTTTGCTCCCGTGGACATCACCGGCATGCAGTCTGTGATGACTGGCTGTGACGCTAGCAACGTTGCCATACTTCCTTCCGGTTTCTCGATTCTTCCGGATGGACTCGAGTCGAGGCCTCTGGTAATCACTTCGCGACCGGAGGAGAAGAGCACAGAAGGAGGGTCCTTGCTCACCATTGCATTTCAAATCCTGACCAACACCTCTCCCACAGCCAAACTATCCATGGAGTCTGTGGAGTCTGTCAACACTCTGATATCATGCACACTAAGAAACATAAAGACGAGCTTGCAATGCGAAGATGGGTGATCGTTATTCGCCTCTTTTTTAGACAGATAGAGACCAACTAATTGTAAAGTTCATAGAATTATGGTTTTAGTTATCACATTTTTTGGTTTTTTCGTTTACTTCTTGAGTGACAAATACTGTTCTAGGTCTGAATCTTCTTTGATTTGTTTCGTTTTCAGATATTGGGCAAACCACTTTATATTACAAAGGAAAGGGGCATTGCTTTATTTTTGTTCCCCCTTTCCTTGTACCTTCACAATATTTGGAAATATCATTTGTAAGGCTTGAAGTTTGTTTACATTCCATGTGAAGAGTAATTATAAGATATTATATTGTATCTATTTGGCATTGTTTATGATTGTAGGATATTGTAACTTATGGATGATATAGGTCGAGTAAATATACCCACTTCTTAGCCAAAATAATCCAAAATTATTTGTCCGTGCTGAATTATTTTTGCCTTCAGTGAACTTTTTTAAGTTTGTGGTCATAATTTTACATTTCACATTCTTGTCGTAGAGATAAAAAAAAAAATGATTCAAAAAATTTAAATAAAAGAGCAACAAAATAGTATAAATAAAAACAAGAAATAATCCAAAGAAAAAAGGAAAAGTCAGGCCAAGCCACTCCTACCGTCCTACGTAGCCTAAATCAAAACTCACCATCCATCTTGAAAAAAGGGATAGGGCTATCCAGCTCTTCTCCACGTGGCACTTCCTAAGAGGGATTGTTTCATAACCATTGCAAGCATACCCAGTTCGCCACGTGGCACCCAAGATTCATGAGAAGATTTTTTTCAAGGTCCCGAACATATCTAGCAAATAGCAACCAAGGAAACAAAGCAGTTATAGTTGGTTTTTGGAGGGAAATTAGCCATGGCATCTCTAGCAAACTTCGCCGCCGTGCAACCCTCCGCCTTCAAGGGCGTCACCGGAAGCTCATTTTTCGGGACACAACTCCATCTAAAGCCATCTCGCCGAAGCATGAGAGCCACCAAATACAGGTAACCAAAATAAAACAAAGTGCTAACAACAAGTATAGTCCACCCATTGTTACATGTTGGCTCCTTTGTTGGCTGTCAAAGACATAGTTTGACAAATTTCTACAAATTTAAGTTTACTCGATGTTATTTGTTGGGTGTGATCAACACTGTATTTGTTAATGTCAAAAATTCAGCGCATAAAAGTCTTTTTATCATGTGCAGAGTACAAGACTAAAATTCTAGCATCACCAAAACAGTTTTAATATTATCAATTTTCTACTATTTTGTTGTTTCCAAAAAGTAACACTATTATCTTTGATGCCAAAATTACTAGTCGAGATGGGTTTTGATCCTATTGTTTGATCTAAATTTGTGCCAAAATGACACTAAATCGGAACAACAAATATTACTGCTATTTTTTGAATCTCCAAATACGAGAATTTCGAAAGAGGATCATGTGACCAAATATACACCATCTATCCCTATACTAGTCCGTTTGCATCCGCAAGACTACGTGACATTCCCCAAGTACGAGATCTCGAGGCATGGTCTTGTGGCTGAAATACTGATTTACACCTATTTCGGATTGTTTTCAGCAGCAAGATTACTCAGGCTCCGTTCCGCAACTCCAAATAAGTATTTATTTTTTAAGAAGGCAATTTCAAGCTCAAAAATCATGTACTTACGCAAATAATTTTCTTACCACTATAGATCTTGTTTGATAGATCTCATTGAGATCTTTAATACGGTGCAAAAAAAATTGAAAAATTATTTTTTATTTACATTATTTTTGAGTTTGAAAATGTGAAATAAGCTGCTTATTTTTTAAGAAGATTTCTGGAACGGGACCTCAATATTCCTCGAATACGAGAATTTCGAGGCATGATAATGCATGTGGGGTTGAAGACACAATAAAATAGTTTTGAGCCAAAAAGTTACTCCACACAAGATGCATGGCTCTCACACCAATATGTTATTAATTGTTAAATGAACCCTAGAGCACCATGCGGTGATCGAGGAGCAATTAATAATTTTCCATCGGTCAAGATTCTCTGTAGATTTCAGCAGAAGTTACCATTTTTGTGGGGTGTGATCATGTAGATCTGGTGCAGTGGTGGCCAAGTACGGCGACAAGAGTGTGTACTTTGATTTGGAGGATTTGGGCAACACCACTGGCCAGTGGGATTTGTATGGTTCAGATGCACCCTCACCATACAACCATCTCCAGGTAATAATGCTTACATCACTGGTTAGTGTACCATTTACTAGTAAATTTTCAAATCCCATTTCTAACCCCAAATTCAAGATTTTAGCTCTTGAAGTTTTTTTTTTGGGGGGTAATTTTTAGCTCTTGAAGTTATTATCCATTGAGTTATGATTTGATTAGTCAGATTTGATTTGGGAACGAATATAACATCTTGTGTGATCGACTACATTTTCGGTGTTTGAATGCGACAAAAGTGGACGAATAATAGTACTGTATTACGTAGTGTTTGAATGCAACAATTGGTGGACGTATTATACAATTACATAGTCACTCAATAACAAACATCACAAAACATGGTATAACATTGTGTGAAACATTAACGTTTTCAAACGTGAAGCTGAATGATGTTTCTCTAATCTTAACATATACGCGTGCGATTGTGCAGAGCAAATTCTTCGAGAGATTCGCAAGGCCGTTCACAAAGAGAGGGTTTTTGCTCAAGTTCTTGATACTGGGATTTGGTTCCACCCTGGCTTTCGTTAGCGCCACCGCCTCGCCTGATCTCCTTCCGATCGTTAAGGGTCCCCAGCTTCCTCCCAAGCTCGGACCCCGCGGCAAAATCTAATCCTCCTGGAATTATAACCCATATGGTTTTACTCAATCTTTCTGTTCTGTTTCAATGCATCTTGTAATTCTTACACATTTTGTAAGCATGCCCGGAGTTAGCGAAAACCTCTGTTGTCTGGGAAATACTTGTTTCAGTTTTGATTCAAGATTTAGTTTCTTGCTTGCTTGTGGATAGCTCTTTGGTTTGCATAGTTTGGTCATCTCCAAGGCCTGATCGAGCTTGAGCAATTCACTTCTATTATCAGCAAAATGGTCTCTTAACTCTCTTAGACGATCTCAGGTCCCGTTCTGCTAAGGATCTTATTTTTTAAGTAATTTTTTTTTCACTTTATGAGACATGTCATTCTCTCACAATACATCACATTTAATTCAAAAAATACTAAATGCTTGTTTCTTGTTCAATGGTTTGGGCTATTTTTTTTCAAACCAAAAGTTATTTTTTGACTTGCTACAATAATATTTTATCAAGTTTTATAGTAATGGTGGCAAAGTCATTTTGTTGGCTGAATCCATCACGACGTTCCATTACTTGAATCATTTCCTAAAAAATTAAATCGAAAAGAACATACACTATCATATACCTATGGGGCATACGTTAACAAAACCCTTTTCAAAAAAAAAAATACTACTATACGTGTTTGGGCGCATTGTAAAGAGAAAATTACATTTATCAAAATGTATAGACCCTTATAGTTAACCTTACAACTTAATTGTTTATTTCCATTAGCAAATTAAAAAATTATCCTGCATATGAATCTACTAATTAATTTTTTTTACCCCACTAAACAAAAAACTTGGAAAATTCGTTCACTGCGTCCTTAGGATTGAGGGTTTTCAAGAGATAAGAAAAAAAAACCCAAGAGAAAGAGTGTATTCTTTCCTATGTTTGGATGACCAGAAAAGTGAGGGGTTCGCCTCCCCTCCAGTCTACTGTCCAGTTTGCGATTTGTGGGCCCATTTCGGACCCACGTCGATAATCGAAATCGTTCATCATGTAGAACTCGTCGAGACGAGCTACCATACCAAAAATCACATCCATCATATTTGTATTGATACTTGTTCGAAACACATTTATTTGATGAAAATGGTGCTGGGCACATTGGATAGGAAACCCCCCCCCCCCCCCCCCACACACACACACCATTTTTATCAAATAAATGTGTTTCGAACAGGTATCAATACAAATTTGATGGACATGATTTTTGGTATGGTGGCTCGTCTCGACAAGTTCTTCATGATGAACGGTTTCAATTATTGATGTGAGCCTGAAATAGGCCCACAAAATACAAGCTGGACAGTAGACTGGATGTAAGAAAACTGGAGGGGATGCAACTCCAAAAGTGAGTGGGGTGTGATTCGGTGAGAGTTAGGAATCCCTTATACAACCATTTTTATTTCAATAATTCCAAGTACACATAAAGTGTATTCCAGAATTACCAAAAAAAAATGAATCTGTACCGTTGATTTATCTTTTATAGATAATTTCGGCGTATATTTTCTATGTGCCTAGCATTTGTACAGTTGATTTATATTTTAGGAGTACATTTTCTGTGTACCTAGCATTGCTCTTTTTATTTCTCACCACTTTTGATGAGATTTGGGGAGAGAAGAACAGGTGAATGATTTTAGTCTTTTATTTTGTCTATTGAAATAAAATGGTGAGAAAACATACTCATTTTTTTTTCTTTTTCTTATTAGTAAGTGAAACCACGGATGCGGAGTTCCTATAGTTCAGAGACCTTGTAGTGCATCAGGTAGTGCGGCATTCGATAGTCCATTTTTTGTAATTAATGAATAATGATTCAAATTTGTTGAAGCACTCTCACCGATTAAAGATAACAAATACGAAGGATATCTGAACAATTAATTGCCGTGATGAACGGACGGGATTCACTATCTGCACCCCACGGACACTCGTTCCCGCGAAACCACGCCCCTTTCTCTTTCATTTATCGCCAAGCAAGTAAAAAGGGCTTGTCTGACAGTCGTCTCAAAATGGAGGGCATAGGAGTACTAATGACTCGTCCAATGTCATCGTACCTCGAACAGCAACTCCAAAACCGATTCAAACTCCTCAGACCATGGGATTCTTCCTCCTCGGAGTTCCTGAGACTGAATCTTCACTCAGTTCGAGCGGTGGTCGGCGACGCAGCGTGTGGGGCCGACTCCGAGTTGATCGACTCCCTGCCGAGTCTGGAAATCGTGGCGAGTTACAGCGTGGGTTTTGATAAGATCGATTTGGTCAAGTGTGAGGAGAGAGGGATTAGGGTTACCAATACCCCCGATGTGCTTACGGACGACGTCGCTGACGTCGCAATTGGGCTTGCTTTGGCGACATTGAGGAAGATTTGTGGGTGTGATCGGTTTGTGAGAAGTGGGTTGTGGAGGCATGGTGATTTCCAGTTGGGTTCCAAGGTTTTTCCTTTGCTCTCTCTCTCTCTCTCTTGCTTGTGAAATCTTGATGAGTGCCAAGTCCTAACCTAATCACATAATTCGCGTGCACGAGCAAGCGATGATTGAGAACGGCAGCGTAGCGAAGATTGAGAGCTAGATCACAGGGCATTTAGAAGGAGATTATGTGACTAAGGTGCTAACTATAAGTTGAGTTGGGGATCCCCTTGTGAAATTTGTTGCGTTTATAGGAACTATGGTGCGGGCATTTGAATGGCAGGTTTATGCAGATTAGATGTCTAAGTTTTCTACCACGTTGAGTTGCTAAGAATTGGACATGACAAGTGATCAATTGGACCAATGCTTTCCAGTGATTATATTTTAGTCGGTCCATAAGACGTCAGGAGCAAACAATTTTTAGTAATTCCAAGCATTGGTGTATTTACATTCTCTTAGTATTCAGCTGAAAGCTTTGCATGTAGCCGCTAGTTGGGTTTTTGATAAGTTGGTATACGGCCCAATGGACCGACCCATCATTCACTGGCGGGAGACCCAATTAAAATCGGAGCAACGTCTATATAAACTGATAGTGTTTGGTGGGAGTCGAATCACAGACCAAAAGAGAGTCCTGAAGTCTTGATTACTAACTGACTACATTGAGCCAATCCCTAAGGATTACGTAGCTGCCAGTTGTTGGTCGATACTTCCATATCCACTTTTGTCGATTGAGTTTATCAGTATGCAGTCTGTATCGGCTAGCCGGCTCCTAAGGGGTTAGGGAAGGGGGCCGGTGCACCATCAAAGGATGGTGCACATGGATTGTTGAGAGTCATGGCAAAATGGACTACAAGATTTTGGTGAAAAAGAAGTCCTCTAGTTGTGTACTCGTTTTCTTTCGCCGGTTTAGATGAGAGATTTTCTTTTAGGAGTAATTCCTCATTCGGTGCTGAAAAAATAGTAGGATCACCTATACAAAAGCAACTGTGGTCAATCTCATCGATAACAATAGCATCACCAGTAGGAACCATATGTAAAGAATCGTATAGATATCTCAATTAAGTTAAGTTGGATGGACCAAAATCATCTGAGTCTACCGTTCAAGTAAATTGTCCGTTGGTGGTAAAATTGTACCTATCCACAGCTTCTTAGTCGTTCTGATCAAAAAAAAAAAACCAGCTTCTTAGTCGTTGGGTTATATCCTTGCATGCTGAAGACTAGCATAAACCTGATTGTTAGAGATTCAACCAAATATGAAAGCCAAAGAAGGAAGCTACTTGTGGAAAAGAAGCCCTTGCTTGCTATAGCAATGCCAATTGAAACTTGCATTTTGTGCTTATGATGTTTTGCTATGATGCCATAATGTCCACGTAACTAGCAATTTGATTTGACTTTGAGACACTGTAAAAACCTGTCACGTTAAGTGGGAAGCCAATTTCATCGTTTTCGACTTGCCATGTTTCTGTATTCTTTTACTTACTGGTCTCTCTTTCAGTTCAGTGGTAAATCAGTCGGCATTGTTGGATTGGGCAGGATCGGTACAGCAATCGCACTGAGAGCTGAAGCATTCGGCTGCTCCATCAGTTACCACTCCCGGTCTCAAAAACCCTATCCCAGTTACAAATACTATCCAAACATCATCGACTTGGCGTCGAACTCTCAAATCCTCATCGTTGCATGTTCTCTCACCGAAGAAACCCGTCACATCATCAATCGTGAAGTCATCAACGCTTTGGGACCAAAGGGAGTTCTCATCAACATCGGACGGGGCCCACACGTCGATGAGCCCGAACTTGTGTCTGCTTTGCTTGAAGGCCGGCTGGGAGGGGCCGGGCTTGATGTGTTTGAGAATGAGCCTGAGGTCCCGGAGGAATTGTTTGGGTTAGAAAATGTGGTGCTCCTCCCCCACGTCGGAAGTGATTCTGTTGAAACTAGCATGGTTATGGCAGACCTTGTGATCGGAAACTTGGAGGCACATTTTTGTAAGAAGCCGCTTTTGACTCCAGTCATTTGATTGAGGTTAGTGTTCGACATATACCCACCATCTAGGTTTCCTTTCTTCATGGAGCATGTTGTTTAGACAAGCATAATTTGGTAGTGAAGATACTTTTACAGCATCAGTTCTGACCACACCGTGGGACGTGGGTGCATCATTTATCTTGTTTTCATCGCCAGCAAAATCATCTTCGTTTCAGCACGGGCGAAATCTATGGTGGCGCTGTTTCTGATGGTTATCTTATGGGTCGATCTAGATCAACGAATCTATGCTCCGCCAATAGTCTGATTGGGCTTATTCAGTTCAATTTCTACTTTTGAATTGATTCTGTAGTTGTTTCTGTTGAGGGATGCCGCGAAAAGAAGACTAGCTTGTATCATTTCATCAAAGTTGAGGGAGAACCTATATGTTTCATCAAATCTACATGAACCAAAACTTCTACTCAAATTTCCATGAGTCCATTAGTTGTAGCTGCTGGTTGAGTGTGAATTTTCAACATCTCACCCACCATTATAGGTTTCTTCTTTTATTTATGGAGCCTGTTATTTCAAGTAGCATAATATCGAATTGAGGACCCTTTAAGGGCATCTCCAGTCTTCCATCAAATTTTTTTTTTTTTTTGGATAACCGAGCTGAGCTCGGGAGCGTAAACCTTCTAGTTGTTGTCATACTTACACTCAATCCGTGGGCGGGTTGAGCTTAATTTTATTTCCTCAAAGCCACAATCAATTGGTTATAAATATCGTCGCTGATACTAAGAACCAAAGAGAGCATAGGGGGGATGTGTAGAGGACATTAGACTGGGCAAAATAGTCCAACAAACATGTACAAAATAATACAAATGAGGCATTGCAACACACTACTAGTACTAAAAACCATTACAAGGCTCCTACCTGAAGGAGAGGAGTAATCTAAAACTGGCCCTTCTCCACTTCTACCGACCATAGTTCAAAAACAGCTAAAAGAAGAAACAAGAGGAGGAAAACCACACATTTGATCTGGGCTCGATCTCTCTCTTTTTCTGGCTACCTTTTCACGGACTTTCTCTACGGCCAAACACATGGTTCATGGGGAAGAAGCCCCTTTGAAGATGAGGAAATTGAGAGTCTCCAATGTAAAGTAGATGAAAGTCCCTTTAGTATGAGTGAAGAAACATCCAAAATTAGATCCAACCACACATTGCCATCCATTCCCATATCTCTTGTCGAACTCCTGCCATTATGAACAAGCCCGTCAAACTTAAATACCCACAAAGAAGACGGATTTTTTTTTTTTGTGTGTGGATAATTGGATGTTCGAGCCAGCTCACGCGCGCCTCGACTAATTCCGAAGCCTTGAAGTTAACGACCGGGCAAACTCTCATGTTAGTTTCTAAGCTTACGATTAGGTGCGAAATGGAGTTAATATGAGTAAACGTGTGTTAGATGTATTGTGAAATAGTATATACTTAAGTTTTAGTTTAGAGAATACTTTGCACCTTAATCACAACTCAGTAATCAGTTGTTAGCATAATCTTTTCTATAATACTGCTATCAGAATACAAGAGAATAAAGTAAGATCTTACTAGACACAGACACAGGGGCCTTAAGTGAAACAGAGAGGGGCGCCCCCGCGCGCACGCACAGAGAGAGAGAGAGTAAATACCTTCTTGATGTGGGAAGCAATGGATTTGTAGTCCAAAACATCATAGATATCCAAAGCTTGAGAAGCAGCAGACATGGCTTGAATCTGCATCTTCTTTGGCATGTCCGAGTCCTCAATTAATGCTTTCCCTTCCAACATCCTCTCTCTCACTCTCTCTCTCTCAAGAACTACAAGGAAAATCCCTATTTCCAATAGCTAGCACTAATCTACAAAACCCACAAATTTGTACTTATCTTCTTCTTCTCTCTCTCTTTTCAGGTTTTCCAGGGGGGAAGGTTTCACTAGTGATGAGAGAAGTATGCAGAAGCTGAGGAGATTTTTAATGAAAGGAGAATCTACTCCTACTATATCTAGTCTAGAGCATTCCCAAATGTTTAAGGAACCATTTGAATCGAGCACTGTCACTGTGGCACGTAGTCCAATTTTTATGGTCCTGTCCCTTTTTTGGCTATGGTCCTGTCCGGTCCTGTCCCTTTTTTGGCTTTTTGTCTCCTCACTCTAAGGACACTTTAACCTTATTCTTTGAATCTCTATCTCTATCTCTATCTCTCTCTCTCTCACACGTACAAATTTGGATAACGATGGTGAGGTCCAAAATAATCTTTACGTTTAGGATGATGCTACGGTGTCCACCCGCTATTTGAGGACACCGTAAAAAATGGCATAATTGACCATTACAAATATAACAACGATCAGTGATGTGTATAACCAAAACCTTACATAGGCATAACTCCCAAAATCCCCAGAATTTTTGGGGATTTTGGGGGTTATGTCTTTGAAAGGTTTTGGTTATACATATCACTGATTTTGGTTGTACCATTAATGGTCAGTTATGCCATTTTTTACGATGTCCCCAAACGGCGGGTGGACACCGTAGCATTTCCCTTAGGTTTATATGGCATTCCGAGAGTAGTTTTATCGAAATTGGCTTTTGATAGTCTGCACTTTTCTGACAAAAACAATCGTTTTCTTTCTTTCCTGTTGACTTGGCAAGAATATGTGCTTTTGCCGATTCAGTAAATGGGGAAATCTACTCTCAAGGACCAGTTCCAGAACACTTTCTTCGTAAATAAGTACTCCCTCTGTCCCAATTTACTTGTCCCAATTTACTTGTCCCAGTTCTATTCTAACTGGATAAAAAAACTTGTTATAT
Source organism: Rhododendron henanense subsp. lingbaoense (assembly GCA_020567845.1). Taxonomy (NCBI): domain Eukaryota; kingdom Viridiplantae; phylum Streptophyta; class Magnoliopsida; order Ericales; family Ericaceae; genus Rhododendron; species Rhododendron henanense. The sequence goes on from CM036324.1 coordinate 1,811,250, forward strand.
CTTTAAATTGGTAATGAATTTTATATCCAATATGGATCTTGTTTGATAGATCTCGATTTGTTCTATAATACAATGTTTTCAAAATCAACTAAAACATTATAAATTACAAGATATAATCAATTGAAAAGTGGCACGAACTCCCAAAAGTGACAATTAAATTGGGACGGAGGTAGTACTTATTTCACATTTTTAAATTAAAAAATAATGTAAATAAAAAATAATTTTTTGATTTTTTTGCATCGTTCAAAAGATCTTAATGAGATCTTTTAAATAAGATCTATATTGTATATTTTAAAATTTCAGTAAGACCATTATTTTTGAGCTTGAAATTGCTTCCTTAAAAAATAAGTACTTACTTATTTTGCGTTCTGGAACACAACCGACGAGAATGTAGTTATTCACCATTCCCCCCGTTAGTTTACTATGAAGAGAAAATGGATAAGGATCGAACTATCTACTCGTTATTTGGAGGTGAATCATAAAATACCAAAAGCTGTGGTATCTTATGGGTTATTGTTAAGCCATAAAATTGAGGTGAAAGAAAAATGGAAAGATTGATTTTGATCCACGCAATGAGTAAGAGAATGATCTGTCTCGTAAAACGAAAAATAAGTATTTAAAAATAAAAATCTTAACAGAACGGAGCCTAAATTCTTGAGGTTTTTTTTTTTTATCCGCGAATTCTTGAGTTGATTGAGTTGAAATCTTGAGTTGATTGAGTTGAGAATATGACATCAAAAAATAGTACTCCTTCGGGCCCCATTTGTTGATCTCTCGTCTATCCTACCCGGATGAATAGTTGGTTACAGTTTTTATTTGACAATACTTTCCACATGTAATAGACATCAATTAGTTTTTTAAACAAAAGTTTTCAAGACCACATAAGATATTATAAATTACAAAATACCTGCAATGAAAAATTCTACACGAACTCTAAAATAAACGAACAAATTAGGACGGAGGGAGTACACAAATACTCGGACATGATAGAATTCGGTCAAACGAGAAAATCCACAATTTCCCTTCAGAAAGAAAATATCTAAGAAAGATATTTGGATTCTCAGGAAGGGCTACCTTGGGTAAGTAGGCCGAGCTTTAATTTCCAATTTGGCAGCATATCTCGTGTGATTTTGTGGCCCTGTAATGAATGGGCTGGGCTAGCCCAAGTCCTTCAAAGTTTCTTTGTTTTTGTTTTTTTTTTGTTGTTGTACAAAATGAAAGTTATAGTACCATATCACCTCCGTCAAGTAAGGGTGCAAAATGAGCTGAGCCGTGCTTTTGTAGTGTTTGAGCTCGGCTCGTTTACTAAACAAGCCTAGAACTCGAGCTCGCCTATTTTGTAAACGAGTCGAGCCTGACTAATTTACTTAACGAGCCTCTTTAAACGAGTCGAGATTTTGCGAACCGATCAGAGCTGTTAAGTGTCGAGCTCAGCTCATTTACTAAATAAAGCCTAAAACTTGAGCTCGAGCTCGGCTCGATTACTGAATGAATCGAGCTGAGCCTTAACAAGCCGAGCCACGAGCTACTCGAGAGCATTTATGTTCGTTTGCAGCCCTACCTTCAAAGAGTACTGCCCCATTACACCATATCCTATCTGTAACGGAATCCTACCACACCTATATCGGGACCGAACCTAAAGCCATGGATGGTATTAGGGGTATGTTTCAATTTATTGGACCGGCTCCATCTCTATCTTCAATTATTGAGAGCCCAGCACACTAGCACTTTTGATACCTATTTTTTATTTTTATTTTATTCTGCTGGTTCTTTCTGTCTTCTACTACTTTTAAACAATCTCTTTCCAAGAAACATAAATTTATCTTCGGGTGAGCCAACCAACATAAATTTATGGAAGAAGAAAATAATTGTCATTTAATATAGTCACATGCTTAACTTTTCAAGCTGCTTGGATCATGACAACCGGAGAAAATTGAATGCCGATAAAAAAAAAAAAATGGAGAAAATTGAATGCAGATGAAATTTGGGAAAACAAGATTTAAATGAGGTCCAGCAAGAGGCGGAAAATGGCCAATTGCAGCCCCAGCAGTCCTCGGCAGAATTGTCGAGAAGCCCAACACGTTGTTAGAGCATCTCTAATGATTTGTGCCACATTTTTTCAAGCTAAACTTATTTTTCGACTTGAGAAATGCTAAGTGCAAAGAAAATGGGCAAAGAAAAAACCCTTAAAGTGTACATGAACGGCTCAGATTCACTGCACAGTGAATCTGAACCGTTCATGTACACTTTAAGGGTTTTTTCTTTGCCCATTTTCTTTGTCCCTAGCACAGCACTACCGACTTTCTACAATAGTATTCATTAAATTTGGCAAAGTTGCTCCATTGTGGGCAAAACTATTTTTTACATTGATCTATCACGATTCACATCTCTTGGATGATTTACTAGATATTTGAACTAAAAAAAACTAGCAATACATAAATGCTAATGCGACACAAAGGACCACAATCATTTTCACAACCAAATAGTCCACAAGAAATGACTTGGCTGGTGGAATAGCTTTCGGGTTGAAAATTGTACTTCAAGCCAAAAACGGACTATTTCCTTCACTTCATTTTCCATGCATCGCACGCATGTTACGTTCGCTTGTAGCACTAAATAAATGTCCGATCCGTAAATTTAGGTCTTTAAAAAGATGTATTTTTTCGTTACAAAATTCGAACTATTTCACAACTTGAAAAAACTTATTGATATTTATTGATTTATGAAAATTTTTTAACAAAAAAAAATATCTTTTTAGAGGTTTAGGTTTACGATCTGAATATTTATTTAAAGAAGAAGGAGGGGTAGTAGTTAATATTTATTTATGACTCTGTTGTACAATATAAATTAGGTCCGCTGTCCAAATCCTGATGGAGTATTTTGCAACCGACACTTATTTCCCCATCCTACGGTTTCCTAGGCTCGGAACAAGGTTCGGATTCACCCGCGCCTACTATACTGTACGTTTAACTGTAGTAGTAGCCTAGTAGGAGTAGTTTGTTACACACACTCTCCGAGCTCTCTCTCTCTCTCTCTCTCTCCTCCTTTTCTTCTTTACATAGCTGGAGTAATTTGGCTGCACGAAACCAATCATAAAAGTCACATTCTTACGCTCATACCTTTATTATTACGCTTCAGTAGAGAGAGAGAGAGAGAGAGAGAGAGAGAGAGAGAGGGGCTAAGCTATGCTTCAGGTCTCAATCTGTCTTCTTCTACCTGTTTTTCTCGGTCTGAAAATTTCTGGGCATGCTTTATTAGTTCAGGTAATTTCAAGTGATGATGGGTTTTGAGTTTTCTTTGATATTGTAGTTTATTTACATGCTTTATTTTTTTCCTCTTAAAAACTCAAGTGTCCGGGCAGGTTACCAGCACCTCGATAACTCAGGTGTCAATTTTATTTCTTCGTTAGATAGAATTTCATCATTTTTTTTTTTTTTAGAAACAACAAACATTATAAAAAATTTATCGTTCAGATACTCTTATCTGTCACCGGTTGTCACAATATTTTCTGGGTCTCATTATATCTTTCGAAAGATTTTGTGAATTTGTGCTGTAGTGAAGCTCTGATCAGGTTCTAATTGGAGAGTTGAGAATTCTTCACACATTAGTTTCCGCATCATTAATCTTTCTGGGTGGCAGCAATTTTTTAAAATTCGAAGTAATTGCTCAGGATTTTTTTTTTTTTTTTTGTGATAACTTAGGCATTGGGCCAGCTAATGCAGTAACGCGCACAATGACTAATCCTAGGGGCGAGTTATTGCTCAAAAACTTGCTGGGTGGCTCTAATTATTTTTGGTTTTGTGAATCAAGAGCTTTAATGAAATCTTACTTCTAAGCAAGTATGTTTTAGAAATTGTAAAATTTCGGATGTTGGGCTTCATTAATCTGCTTAATAATGTTTTTTTGGTAATTCAGGGCGTACTAGACTGGCTTACTTGCTCCTCGGACTAATCCCTACATCCCCTCTCACCGTTCCACACCCTTAAGAATTGCTGACAAGGGGAGTCGGGGTAAACCTAAGTTGCCTTGACATTTTGGGTGTCAGCAAATCTTTTGAAAGTTTGAGAATTTTGATACCTTGGTAAGTTTCCACTTTTCTCCTGCTTGAAATTCCAGTATTGAAAAATGATGCACGCAAAGTCTGAATCTGATGTAACCAGTTTAGACCCATCATCCCCATCTAGATCTCCAAAGCAGCTAGTATACTATGTCCAAAGCCCTTCAAGGGACTCACATGATGGGGACAAGTCCTCAGTGCAACCAAATACCCCTATGGAATCCCCTTCGCACCCTTCCGTTGGGAGGCACTCTAGGAACTCTTCGGCTAGTCGGTTTTCGGGAATATTTAGGTCGTCTTCCGGGAGGAAAGGAGGGCAGAAAAGGAACGATAAGGGGTGGCCTGAGTGTAATGTGATTTTCGAAGAAGGGACTTATGATGAATTTGATAATAAGGGGTTTACCCGACGGTTCCAGATTGCATTGGCTCTGTTGAGTTTTGTTGTGTTGTTCACTGTGTTTTGTTTGATCATCTGGGGTGCTGGGAGGCCTTTCAAAGCTGAGGTTGCTGTGAAGGTATGCTGAATTCTATCTTCTTCTTCTTTTTTGGTGCTTCGGAATACCATGCTGAATTCTATCTGTTTAGTAGTATAGTTGATTAGTTTGTCTCTAAAAAAAATTCGTGGTAAAAATTTTTAAGCATCAATGATATGTGGAAATGTATGCCATGGCAGTTGAGAATTTCGGGAAAGAACTGCAAATGTGATAATAGCAAGTAGAATCAGATTATCTTTGCATATCAGAGATTAAACAATCAGAAATTTGGATTCTCTGATTGATTTTCTATAGATGGCATAAGGGAGCAATTCCATCTGGTAGTACATTGGTATAATGCTTTCGTTCCTTGAGAAGTTCAGATGATCAAATGGAAATCGGGATGTCAAATTTATTTTTTGAGGCCTTTGCATAGTATGTGCTTTGTTTTACATTCAAACTCCTTTTGGCAGGCAAAACAAACGAAGCACACACTTTTCAGTGTTACTAGATAATATTTGTGTTGGTTGTCTTCCCCTCCAATGAGCTACCAATTGAATACTTTCGATCATTGTCATGCTCTTTCGCAAGGCTCTACTTGGGTTCTGTTCCTTGTTAATAACAGTGATTGGGTTGTATCAGTAGTCAGTACAGCTCATAATTGCACCCTTCTGGGAATGGGTTTGTGAAGCTTGGAACTATTTCCTTTCAGCTTCCCTGTATGTTCTTTTATACTCCTGATCAACCTAAGAGGCTTATGGCTTTTTACCCCTTGTTGCTTATTACCTTATCCCTTGTTGCTTATGACTTTTATCCCTTGTTGCTTATTACCTTGTCCTCGACTCAATCAGACTCAAATCCAACAATAATTTGTTTTTGTGTGTGTGTGTGTGTCGTGCATGCAAAACCCGAGCACTCACACACAGACGTACGGTTTGAGTTATTTGCATTATTCGTTAAGTACTTATTTCTGATGGATGATACAATCTACATTCCAGAGCTTGGCAGTGAATAACATCTATTTGGGGGAGGGTTCAGATAACACCGGGGTGCCAACAAAGATGTTGACCGTGAATGGCTCACTGAGGATTAGCGTATACAACCCTGCTACATTTTTCGGCATTCATGTTAGAGCCACGCCCATCAGTCTCGTCTACTCGGAGATTACTGTTGCCACTGGCCAGGTGATGATCCTATCAATCAGTCTCGTCCCTTTTCTGGCATTCATGTTAATCCTATATATATATATATTGCATTTATGTTCTGTATTTTGATATGGGAATTGCTGACAAAGAGATGAAGCGAGAGAAAATGATTTAGATTCAAATTAGCCGATTAAGGTTGAGCATGGCACATAGAAGCAGCTTTACATAGTTGAAATTACTAAGACTTTACCATCATTGATTGCTGTTCTTAAAATCGCATTTTGCAGAATACTTCCACAATCTGTTTCTCATTTTGCCATTCTAGCATCTGATTTTCACTGAAAATACGACCAAGTCATGTGGTGGTTCTTCGTTTTTGTTTTTCTGGTTGAATTTTGCTCATTAGCCTGATGTCCATCACGGGTGTTTGGTTTCATTTTTTGTTTTGTATTAGGTGATGTTTTTCGTCAATTTTGATTCAGTTTCTTCTTCATGGTTTCCTCTCTCCTCTATCAGAATACGAATACTCATTTTGAATATTGTGATTGCAGTTGAAGAAGTACTATCAGCCGAGAAAGAGTAACCGGATTACATTGGTAAATATAGAAGGAACAAAGGTACCACTGTATGGGGCTGGATCAAGTTTAGCAGCCTCCAATAACGGTGCTGTTCAGGTTCCATTGACATTGCAGTTCGATATTCACTCACGAGGAAATGTGGTAGGGAAATTGGTGAGGACGAAGCACCGGGTCCAGATTTCTTGCCCCGTGGTTATCGATTCCTCCAGTACCAAACCTATGAAATTTAAGAAGGATTCATGCTTTTACAACTGATTTGTGTGATGTATTTGCAGATTATTTGAGATTGGGTACGGCATATGATAATGTAATTCTGATTTCGGTAAAATAAGATGGGCGTGTCTTTTGTTCATCTCAGGATTTGAAGCATGCTCTCTCTCTCTCTCTCTCCCCTTCTGGTTGGTGATCACATTTTCTCGACTTTTTTAGGCTGATAGGTTAATTTTGCAAATCCAGTGCAAATCGAATGAGGTTGTCTTCTTCGAGCCAAGATGCGAAAATCATGCTCAGCTTTCCTCATATAGTATGCATTGCTAGCTTTTTTTGTCAAAATGTTAGGAACTCTATTGATTGTAACCAACAATGAGAACATCACAACTAAAAAAAGCAGCCATCCCTAATGAGAGGATTGGCCATCCCAAGTAGGAACTCTATCGAGTGTATTCAGGGAGATCACCATATATGCGATGGTTACGCTAGCACTCCGGCAGTACTAAAGGGATTTCAATGTGTGTGTGTTTAGTTTTGTTCGATGAACTGGAAATATGGTGGCACATTGTTTGGAGGGTGTTGGGGGGTCGGGAGTCACAACTAAAAAAAGCAGCCATCCCTAATGGGAGAAACGTCCCAAGTAGAGACTCCCGACCCCCCAACACCCTTACGCTCCAAACAATGTGCCACCATATTTCCAGTTCATCGAACAAAACTAAACACACACACATTGAAATCCCTTTAGTACTGCCGGATTGCTAGCGTAACCATCGCATATATGGTGATCTCCCTGAATACACTCGATGAAAAGAGTCACAGAAGACGCCAATCGCCTTTGTTCACATAGTACAGAGCATTTCTTCTTCTTCTTTTCTTTGGTACATAGGAAATTCATATAATTAACTAGCAAGGAAACATGGTTGACCATAGAAGTTTAGCTACATAAGCAGAAATAAACTACAACCATACTTCAAACTCGACATAAGCAGAAATAAACTACAACCATACTTCAAACTCGACGGTGACCAACACCTAGGCTATTTGCAATCACAATTTCGCTTGTTACCATGGACTTTCTCCATTGTTCATATCGTTCCATATTTCAAAAATAAATAGTAATTCACAAAATTGGAAAGAATGATTTAAGGGTGACCGGAACCCTTAGTTGTTGCTTTCGATTCCGAAAGCCTAATATGAACAAATATCCTCAAAACCCATGTACTCCTTTTCCTCGATATCTTTTATTATGTTTGATATGCCAACTCCACCTGTAAGAAAAAAAATCAACAGCCTTTAATTCGAAGGGAAAAGATCAAAAGTCACTTTGGGGTTAAAACAACACCAATAGAAACATCCTGTAGTAGAACTTTTTATATGCAATAGAACTGCGAGCGAATGTTGGTATTCTAGAACTAGACTTGCCTAGCGAGATTGCGCTCACAAAGATTGTGAAGGCCAGAATGAAGATGATCAAAGACGCCCTCCCTAGAATCGCGATTATTCTTCTCACCACATGTTGACCTGTAAAAGCAGCAACGGTAGCTACAGCAACAAAGTAGAGACCTGCAATACAAAGAGAACTATGCTCAAGACTCCTGCTACCACTCATTAGGCTGTATTTTGATCATGGATTTGTGTAGGTGTTATGGAGGGAAAGGAAAAGCGTAAGGGATGGAAGAAGTATACAAGGGCCCATATTTGATCTTTTTCATTTGTTTTTCCTTTACCTTTCCAAATCCCTACTGTGATCCATGATCCAAACACTACCTTAATCTACTACAACTAGATATTTGGCCAGAAAACTGAACTGTATGGAACTGGAAAACGCTTTAGAATGTAGTATTCCACAACAGACATGGAGGAGGAGAACAACATGGCAAAGGTAGCTGTGGCACTTGACACCTGCATAAAAGTGCTCAACTGATAAGTACTAAACAGGAATACGAAAACCATAGCAGTCGACTACTAAGAAGGGCGTTTGATAACAAATTAGAGGAACAAAACTTCTACTTGGTTTAAAGAAACGCTTCAGAGGCTCAAACATCTGTCCTTTTTTAGGGTTGTATTCTAAATAGGAAAGTCGCCATTACATCTATCATGCAACCACAGAATTACAGATTCCTCAACTCACTCACTGGAAGCAGCAATCCATCAACCCAGAATAAACCATAGAATGTAGCATTGGCCGCACTATATTCAGTCTGGAGGGCCACAATGACCAAGATGACGGAAGCGCAGCCAGAATAGCATTATATGGTTCCTTGAGTTGGTTTCGCGGCATGAAACTTGAAGAGCAAAACACTTATGTCACACAGATCTACCATTTTGGATGAAGTATGCGCGTTGACACGACACGACACCACACCCGTGCGGATGCGGGATATGGATTGGACACGACTGTTGAAAATTTTACATTTTCTTTCTAGAGATACGAATAATGATAAACCATAATTATGCAACAGACCCCCGTATATGTATCAAAATTTGGATCCACATCTACTTATCATTTATTGTAAGGTTTGAGATGTCCGACCCTAGATATACACCCACGCCCGATACTCACACCTAAGTCCAGGTAACATAGGCACCCAAAATCGTGCATAACCTACAGTGTATCTTAAGTTCAAAAAAAGGAAAAAACTACAGTATTTCTCTTCATGACTCCATGTTAAAGTTTGAGATGCACCTGAGGAGGAATTCCCAACTCCAGAAAAAGAGGACCTAAAATGAATCCTCCGCCAAGACCTAGCAACCCACCAACTACACCTGCTAGAATGCCAACGAAACAGTAAAGAACCAACTGATGAATGCGCCAAGTCATTCCGACATCTCCCTTGGATGCTATTATTCTTCGTCCTTTGTATAGGCCGATTGCTTCGTATGCAGATGCTCCAAAAGCCACAGGAATCTGCAGGAAAACCAAAAAAAAAAAGAGAAGGAAAGAAACCGTTTCAACTTGATGAACAATGATCACAGTTGGAGGTTTTCTAAATGCTTATTTGAGTCACAGAAAGTACCTGAAGCAGGTTTAGTACCCAATATGCTGCAGAACAGGTGGTTGTCTCACCCTGCGCCAAACATGCATATGCCATGGACTCATGATTACTCTCTAATCATTGCAGACATTCCTAAATTAAGACATGTTTGGATCGCGGATTTGTGGAGAAAAATATGTTGGTGAAACCAAAACATAAGAACCATATGTCTTTGTTGGTACTGAGTCGGTTTTCCAGCACACTTCTCATAAAGTTGTTTCCAAAATATAGACACTATTCGATCTCATATTGTGGTTATCATTGGACCGAGATGGTTATTGAATACATGGAAGTATCTTTACAGTGTTTTCCTAAAAGTGTGTGCTCTTCCAAAACGAAAATCTCAATTATAAGCATTGAAATCAGTCAGCCAAACAAGTCTTGTAATAAGTGTTCCAGAAAACTATTTCTGAAAACAATCAAACAAAGAAGCTTCTCACTTCATTATGTACTTATCTTTCCCTTCACCTGTATATTTCCTGCACAAATCCATGATCCAAACATAGCCTCAAAAACCTTCAAAGAAAGATAATGGTACAACAAATTGAAACCTTGGCAATTTGTAGCGCAAGAATAAAGACCCAGACAGCTACAAGAATACCAAGTTCCTTCCAGTGAACATTCTCAATAATGGAAACCTGGAAAATTACAGAGGTCAGCCCTCGAAACAGCTAGTCATAGATATAAAGCCTGTTAATATATTTTACCGTGGATACTTTCGATTCGCTGGATTCCATTTGAGTGCCATTGTTTGGGCCTTCGGGTAAAGGTTTGTATTCCACTTCCTCATTATCAACACCTGACTAGAGCGCGAAACATGAAATGAATCCAATAAAAAGTATACATAAACTAAGCTTTACAAGGATTGAATAGGGAATCATCTAACCTCACCAAAAGATGCCAATCGCCTAGCAGCCTCCTGGAAATAAAAAAGATTGATAACGATTCACAAACAGAAATTCGTTAAGAGAACTCATAAAGATTGATGTGGCAATGTCATTGCTGAAACTATATATAAGCCAAATGGTTGGTTTTGTTGTTTTGACCATCGGAAATAAGTGAGATTAATATACTAACTGAATTGCAATAGAATTCAACCTTTTTTACTATAGTTTCCATCTTCCATGTTTCAACACCCTTGAAGAATGCCTTAGTTGATGTGCCTGCAGATCATCTGATCAATCAAGCGAAATTTTCCAACAAAACAAAGTTGCAATGGACAAGATTCTTACCTAGAAACAGAATAATGAGTAGGACTGTAACCATCCAGTCAGCGAAAATCACATTCAACGTTACTCCAATGCTAATTCCCAGCACCAACATTGGTTGGAAAAGAAGTGCCAGGTCATAATCAATGATTGGTAGTTCAAGCGTAGGATGCCTTAGCTTGATATTGTAGCAAACAGCCGCAGCCGATGCACCTGTGATCATACCTACAAAGCAAGCAAAATAACGAATTTCCGCTTCTTTCTTTACGATTTTAGAAGAGTAATAGCAGCATTCCGGCATTCCCTATCAATTTAGGAACGCCACAAGCAGAAGCTCGGAAAAAGGAAGTTTAGAGGCACCGTCTGTTTCACCAGTTTTTAATTTCCACCCACTTCATGAGTCCCATGCAAATATATGTAGGACCCACGAAGCGATGTAAGAGGGAGTGAAACGGATGGTACTTGTATTATCATTGCTGTTTTTCACTTGAAAATATTGGAATTTTAGTGTGTAGTGATACTGCAGTGGTGACTGTAGGATTTTATGAGCATAAGGTCATTCAAGACCTTAAATCCATCAAAATCAAAAGAAAAATAAATTTTTAGTTATTGTCTTAGCAAAAATACAAGTTCACCATATTACTGCATATGTATTTGGACTGCAGCTTATCCACCAAAACAAAAAAGAAAAAAATTAAGCAAAATACCCATTTGGGAATCTGCCCAGGGCCCGAGATAAATTAAGAATTTGCATCAAGGACAGACCGAGGGGGATATTGTCTCGACAAAAGTACAAGTTCACCATATTAGTGTGTAAGTATTTGGACTACACTTACCCACCAAAAGTCCAAAACCAAAAAGGAAAAGATCAAGCAAAATACCCATTTGGGAGTCTGCCGAGATAAATTAAGAATTTGCAATTTTGCAGAGAAAAATGCAATGTGTAATAAGGATTCAGAAAGCGGCAAGAGTTTTGCGATTGAGGATGGAAAAAAATCATGTCTTTAGAATGGAAGGTTAAGAAAGTCCCCAAACTACACCATATTTTCCCAATGGAGTGAGCTGACCCCAGTCTTAACCAACTGATGTCGCCCTGAGTGATAGTGATGGATTAATGAATGAATGGCATAGCAAACAATGGTCCTTGTATACTGGACTATTTTTAGCATTTTCCTAGAAACAAACTTGCAGTTTGCTGCAACACTTACATTTCGACATTGCAGTTGATGATTTAGCATCAAACCCAATGATCAGAGTGAGCATGGGAACAAAAATGCCTCCCCCTCCGACGCCACCAACACTCCCAAATGCTGCTCCAAAGAACCCAATTACAGTCCCCACAACGATTTTCCACCCAAACTCCATTTCCTGTCAATCCAATAACATCAAATTCTGAATCAATCCACCAACCTCAAATTAGTGGCCATACTTTTGAACACAAATTAATTAAGTGAAAACGGGTATAATAATGCAATACTGTTACACGAGACGAGGCTTATAAATGAGCAACGAGCCAAGTGAAAAGGAGGAATAGTTTTGAAACCTAGCAAACTTCAAAAATGTTTTCAAGCTTTTTTTTTTTTATTATTTATAATTTTTTGAGTTTTACCTGAGCTGATCACTGGCTGCACACAGAAATTCAGTATTTGTATTAGATTGTCAAGGCAAAAAGGCAGTATATAGTTGAACTTTAGTTTGAAAACTTAACAAGCTTAAAATTTTTGCAAAGATTTAAGCTTGATCTGTTCTATGTAACAAGTCAAACTCGAACAAGCTTTTAAGCTCGAGTACATAGATTTAGGTAGCCACGCAGCTACATATCACATCGGCCTTGACGTTTCTGTTTCCTGCGTTCAGATGCATTACAGCCAGATTTCTCAGGCTACCAAACATTCGTAGCGGCTGATTCCTTAATACATATCGCTTCCTATCCGATTTTTTGCCCACTTCACGGCCACTACGGTCGGCACTTGACCGCTACGACCGCTTCAAATTCTCTGGCGTCAAGTATGAATTTACTAAATTCATGACCGCCACACCCAATTCTCGCTACGTATCATTCTACTTTCTCTACCGTTACCGACCAACCCCGGGTGACAGTAGGGACAATTTCAGCAAGTCACAATAGCATGCAAACTTAAATTGATCCACCAAGTGGTATTTCTAGAATACTTTGGCATACGATAAGATTAAAATGAATGAAATTTTACTCACCGGCCAAACATGTTCGTAACCCAATCGAGCTTCTCGCCATACCAAATTGAGTAGTTTTGTAATGTGATTCGGTTCGACATCTCCACCATTTCTACCTTCACTACTTGAAAAAACCAGCTTCAGAGTACTCCACTGGTTGGAAACAAACAACACAGAAGATAGACCGAGAACAGCAACCACCGCTGAGCTCAAAAGCTTCCCTCGTAGCCCAATCTCACCCATCAGATTTCTTGAAAACACCCACTCTCTCACTCTCTCTCAAGAAAATTGCTGCAACCAAATTCGGAATTTATTAAGTCCCTTAGAGTTTTTTTTATTATGAAAACATTCCTCAAACTATCAATCTTTTTTCTACTTCGTCCTCAAACTATCAAAACGACCTATTTCGTCCTCCAACTATCCATTTCCCTCTTATTTCGTCCTCACCCTAATTCCATCCATCTTTTTGGACGGCAATAAGAGCACATGCTGTGCACATATGTGATTTCACCTTTTCCCCATAAAATCTGGGGCCAAACCAGACCGCCACCATCCTCAACCTCTCTCTTTCCCACCCCAACATCAGTCCTCACTCCTCACCACAACTCCCCGTGTTCCCCTCCCTTCTCCTTTCTCTGTCTGCAAATCCTCCATTTCAACTAAAAAATTACCCAGACCACCTGGACATGTACGCATTTCACAATACACTACAACCTTGCGGTGATAAAATTAAAAATCGGGTTCTTAGCCATAGGGACTCTTGTATCAATTCGATCGAAAATAAAGAGAAAAAACAAACTCACCCCTTCTGTTTCAGAAATCAAATCGAAACTGAATAAAATCATTTAAATAGGAACTACGATCGGGTATCGTAGCTTAGCTGGTGTTTGCTTATTAGCTGGTGTTTGCTTATAATTTTGTATTATATTTATTGTAGATACATGGGTGTTCAATCCTTGATACCATCGGATGTGGTTCATACAAAAGATTAGATTTTTCGTTTTTTGGGATTCAAAAACGTTGATGAACGGTGACGAGACGAGACTTCCGCAGCGCAGATCCCATGAACTAGGAGTCTGATGGTGGAGTGGGAAAGGGAGAGATTCAGGTTGGGTGGGGATGGTGGCACCGGCCATGGATTAGTTGCCGACGGCAAAGCGGAGAAGGGGTGACGGGAGTTTTGGCACTGGTGTTCATCCGATTTTGGGAGAAAAATATATGAAATGACATTTTTGCCCTACCATTGGGTTCAACAAAGCCACATGCTTGGCACATGCTGTCTTTTCCGTCCAAAAAGTTGGATGGAGTTAGGATGAGGACGAAATAGGAGGGAAATAGACAGTTGGAGGACAAAATAAGTCGTTTTGATAGTTCGAGGATGAAGTAAAAAAAAGAGCGATAATTTGAGAGATGTTTTCATAAAAAAAACTCCATTAAGTAGGAGTATTAGAGTGGGTTGAGCTTTGCAGAGACGCCAGACGTGATATGCATTGGCGCTCACAGGGAGGACAACTGTACACGTTGCGCTAGCTCTCTCTCTGTCTCTCTCTCTAAATTTTGGGGGGATTCTTGTCGTATCAGTTGGTCAACTGCGCTTCGTCCGTCTTTCCTCCTCGCCACCTAATTCTTTCTTGGGCTGGCTCTTGAACGCACATTTATGTAATGTTATCAATTTCACGTTCTTTTCTGGGTATGGTATGGATAGTACGATTAGTAAAATCAAGACTATCGAGTAGATTTGGCACCAACCATTCGCGGTGGTGTGACCAGTGAGCGTAGAGTGCAATTCAATAAAGGGTAAAGTACGGATTACCTCCCTGATGTTTGTTCATTTGGCAGATGACCTCCCTGAGATTCACTAATGACCACATCGCCCCCCTGTGGTTTTAGAGTAAAGTGCAACTCCTAACTCCGTTAACGACAGAAGTGAAATGACAACGCTACCCTTTCTTAAAAATCTGCAAGCATGTGAGACTGTTGAGTACAAAATGGGTTCCGGCTAAATAGGAAAACACATTAGCCAATTCTGGCCAACCAAAACCACCTCTCTCTCTCTCTCTCTCTCCGGCCATCCAAAACCATTTGTCTCTCTCTCTCTCCACAATCGGAAAACCCATATTCTAAATCAAACCTCCAAATTCAAACCCACAAATTAAAAATTGAGGCACAAATTGAAAACCATCTTCCACAAAACCATTGTCTCAGTCCCACAGTCCATAAATTGAAAACGACAAATCGATAACACAAACCAATAAGCCAATTGATAACCCATAAACCACAAATTGAAAATTGATGGCAAAACCCACAAACCCAAAACCATACGAAGGAATTTTCTGTCGTCGTCATCGAGTCGTCCATTTACACCGTCGTCGAGTTCGATTTTACTTGCCGCCGTCGTCTTGGAGTTCCATTTTTCTGTCATCGAGCTCGTTTTCCATCGTACCCGAGTTCGATTTAAACGTCGAGCAAATTGATTCTGCGGTCGTGGAGTTCAATCGTGATGTAGTTGTCGTCGACAAGCTTGAAGTTGGGTTTCTCGATCGTGGAGTCCGTGAGCTGGAGTTGGTGCGTAGGGGAGATGAGAGAGAGACAACAGACCAGCGAGTGTACGCAATTTGTTTTTCATCAACATCACCCACCATGCACCCAATTTCGTTTTTCATTCCGTGAGCTCTAAGATCCAATGGAAGCTTTGGGACGATTTGGGATTTGGGAGAGACGATTGTGAGCAGGTCCAATTTTCAATTACATAAGCATGGTGGGTTGAGGCCAAGATCGTATTGAGGAAGAGTGGCAACAGTGAATCAGTGATGAATTTGCCTTGTTTGTTCCATAATTTTGGAGGAGTGAAAGAAGGGTAATATTGTCTTCTTAAATGGAAGTTCAACTTATTTATTGTCGTTTTATCATTACAACTCGCGTAAGAGGCATGTGTACCACACCTTCCGTCAATTTGGAAGGAAAACATAACGGTAGCACTTTAGTCCAATACCACGAGGAGGTGAATTGGTTATTTGTAAATGTTAGGGAGGTGATGTGCAAAACGCTTAAACCTCAGGGAGGTAATCCGTACTTTGCCTCAATAAATTCTACCTACAAACCCAACTAGACACCCAAATAAATACCCAACTACACACCCAAATAAATACCACGTGGTGGTAGAATGATTAGAGTACAATTACAGTAGGACTTAGGTCCCATTCACGCTACTGATTAATTTATGCATCATAACTTTTTGGTTTTGTTCTTATTCAAATTTTTTCGTGTTTGTTAGTTTTACGCCATACTTTTTTGTAATATGGTTCGTTTCGACCAGAGGAATCGAAAAAGTAAAAAATTACTAACTTTTATACAAGTATTTTGAGAAATATCCCAGAAAAAATCCAAAAATTGAATTTTTTTTTTTTTTAAAGCTTTTCTTTAGATATTTTTCAAAATACTTGTGTAAAAGTCATAATTTTTTATTTTCTAATTTCTTTCGTCGAGACGAACCCATATTACATAAAAATTTGACGTAAAAGTAACAAACGCAAAAAAAATTAAAATAAAACAAAACCAAAAAATTATGCTATATAAATTAATCATTGTGAACACTACTGCTTTTTTTTTTTTTTTTTTGTGATCAGCGTGAACACTATTAATGTCATCATTTAATTCTAGGCCTATAAAGTGAAAACATCCTCACCAGAGTACAGCCAATCTTGTCTGCCTTCTGATAAAAGAAAGAAAATCTTGGAGATGAGAAGGCCCACATCAGTCACGTATCCAAATTTTGCAGCTTTTTAACGTGACCACATTGCATGTGGGGTGCTGGCGCAGGTGGCCCAGCACTATACCCCTAATGCACGAGGTCGGCAGTTTAAACCCCACCTCCTCCCCTTCCCCCTACACTAACCTCTAACAGTTAGTACTAATATTCTCCTAAACTATGGCAAAAAAAAAAAAACGTGACCACATTTAAAATGCTCTCAATTTTGCTAAAACTACAAACGCATTCACACAACAAACAAATATACACTATTACTATTATGCAGTGTGTGGGAGTGTGCATTTGTTTGTCTAAAATGTGTTTTTGGCCCCAATTGTGAACTGGCCTTAAAAGTGTTGATAACACTAAGAATGTTTCGAACCTTAACGATAGCTTCATCCCATAACTAACAACCACATGTTACGTTACTTGTTACGTACATTTCATGTAATTCGATGCTACTCTACTTGGTTGAACCTGTCCCATCATTCAACTCAACTGCTACCTAGGAGAACTCTGTTCAATCTTCGACGAGTTTCACAGGATGATTAATTCAAACAATGACCACAAACACCAACTGCACGGGTTCTTCCAAAGGGCTATCTATTTCTCTGAGTCGGCCTTTAGACTTGGTCTCTTTAGACCTTCGACGGCAAGGATCGCCGACGGGTACTGCTACATGGTACTGCACACAATGATTTGCTTCCCCAAACACATGCTTGCCTTCAGTTCTTAGCTTCTGGAGAAGAGGCCTGCAATCACAAATGATGTTGAGATAGTGATTATTACAGTTCGAAGAGAAAAAAACTAAAGCAGCCTAACAAGTAACAACCTTACTCGCATCCGTTTCTGCTCCAACTCCAACTAGATTACAATCATGGGCTATTTGCCGCCCATCCCGCAGTACCAAAATTCCACCGTAACTGTAAGGCTATTGCACGCCCAAGTTTCCTCTAAATGTTTTACTCCAGTTGATAAGCTCATTCTGAAAAAGAAAGTTAGATAGTCATTCAAGAACTAAGCATTGATGCCATTTTGATGATGCTTCAATGTTTTGAAGATACTACTTGACCTGGCATCCTAACATGTCTCACACATGCCAACATCTCTAACACATTCCGAATACTTCTTATCGAGTCTCCGATCATAGACTTCATGAACAAAACAACAGGTGTAAGTAACAAAAACTAGGCATTGTTTTAATCAACAGATGTAGGCATTGTTGTAAAAGTCGCTAGGTGCTAGCTTAGAACACTAGGAGGCCGACTTTTTCATCGAAAGGATCTCGATCTCGATTCAACAAAAACAAATTACAAAGCATCCAATTACACAGCAAACACAAACACCCCCTCTACAAAATACTTTTCTTTGTTTTGGAAAGGCTCTACAAAATACTCAAGACTCACAATCTCATACAAAAGTTTCACCTAAAATTGGCCTTTCATCTTCCTCCTCTTCACCACCACTCTTCCCCTTATCCCCAATCTCCAAACCCTTCAATCCATCAACACAAGCCTCCCCTCCCTCCACCGGATCCCCTCCGTCCACCACCTTATCCCCTCTCTCCTCCGCCTCCGTCAGCCCCGGCGCCACCAACTTATCCCCTCTCTCCTCCGCCTCCCCCACTCCGCCGCCTTTCTCGGCCACGCAAGCCCCGGGCGGAGGATCCACACCCTCGATCACCCCCACCAGATCGTCCCCCGTCTCCTCGCCCCACGGATCCTCCACGTAACGCCCCTCGTCTTTTTTGAAAATCGAGGCGGCGCGTGAGCCGACGGCGGTGGCGGCCTTGAGGAAGGCTTCCTTGATCAAGTCGGGTGGGAGTGCGCAGTCTTCGAGGCCGGCGTCTTCTGGACGCGGCGGCCTGATTTGGTCTAGCAAGCCCTCCGCTACAGTCGTTGCTTCCATTGTTGCAGTGAAAACCCTAACCCTAAAGAAAATTGAAAGGGGAATTGAGAAGAACTGAAGAAGGGAATCGTCCCCAATTTTATTTTTGCCCGACAATTTTATAATATTTGTTTGTTTGTTGATCCGATTTTGGTCAATGGGTGACACGTGGATAAGTTTTGCCAGGTGTCAATCAAATAACTAGCCAAGATCCTCTTGCCAAAGCCACGTGCCATACATCGATCTGGGAATTCTGTAGGGCCGCCCTACAAGTTATAGTTATAGTGCATTACGCCAGTCGTCTATCTCAGTAATTAACAATTTAACGATCTGAATTCAAAATAATCTCTTTTAGAGAAGAGTACGTTTTAAATTCAAACCGTTACAAACACTTTTGGACGCTTGGATGAGGCCCAACCCCTGTAATTCACCCCCTGCACTACAGGTTTCCGAATCTACCATATATGGGTAACCAAAAAAATATTGTGTTATCTTACTGAGGGTACTAGTTTATCGAACGCTGCTACAGGTACAGCAATCTGTGCACAGATTGTGCACAGATTTTGTTGTGGGACCCACCTCGGGTCCCACACAAATCATCCGAGCCGTTCATTAAATGTAAAACATTTTTTCAAAGGTTCCCGTAAAAAATAAGCTCAATCCGATACCTATAGATGCTTCATCCAACCATCTAACTTTTCATTCAGATTTCCGGATAATGAAAAATTATATGGTTGGATCGAGCACCTATAAGTATCGGATTGAGCTTATTTTTTACGGGGACCTTTGAAAAAATGTTTTACATTTAATGAACGGCTCGGATGATTTGTGTGGGACCCGTGGTGGGCCCCACAACAAAATCTGTGCACAATCTGTGCACAGATTTGCTGTACCCTTAGACTTTCTGTAGTTTATCCTCCTCCTTAGCTAAGACCGGAGAAGGGGGATTGGGGGGTCTAAGTTATGGATGGGGTTTGAGGTGTTATTAAGTTATCCCCCAATACCCCGTAAATCGGACGATTTTACCCCTCCTTATCCCCCTTCCCCAACCCCCAACCCGTCTGAGATTTTGCCGATGAACAGTGAAACAAGAACAGGAAGAAAACGAAGAACAGTAGATTGGAGAGAGGGAGGACGTACTAATCAGGTTGTGATGTTCACCAGGGATCGGAGAGAGGGAGTGTGTCGTAGCCGTTCTCCCTTCTTCTTCTTCTCCTCCTGCTGTTGCTGTTGCCGTTCTCTTTCTCTCTCTCTCGGGCTTTGGTGATAAGAACAAAGGAAAGTGCCCCACCAATCAGTAAAATGAACATTTGACCCATCTCAACAAAAAAAACAAAAAAACATCTCACGAACAAAAATTAAAATGAACACTGTAAGGCATGGTGTGGGAAAAGCCGAGAAAAAAATTAAGTGTTTCAAATTTCAATCCGTTTAAATCGGTGGAAAGATTTTAGTTTTTTGATCATTTTATCCTAAATGGTCATAATTAAATTTTGACTTTAGGGCTCTCGTTAATTAGCCCTAAGAAAATCGTAGAATCAAATATCTCTTAAGCTAACTAATGAGAGTCATATAGTCAAAATTTAATTACGACCCCTTAGAATAAAATGATCAAAAAAATAAAATCTTCCCACCGATTTAAACGGATTGAAATTTAGAATACTTAATTTTTTTTTCTCAGTTTTCCGCAAACCAAACCTTGCAGCTTTTTAAAATTTTTTTACTTATTATAAATTAATTAATTTATTATTGAATTAAATTATTATTGCTTAATTATGAAAAAGTAATTAATTTTTACAATTTTATATTAATCATAATGAATAATCTAACTTAACACTGCACAAAGGGCAAAATGGTCATTTGACACCTTTTTACATTATCCACCCTTCCTTATACCCCTATTAATCCTCCATCCAAACAAAGTACTATTTAATCCCCCTTCTCTAATACTTCATCCAAACATCCTCTTATTTAATCCCCCTCCATAAACATCACATCAATGTGGGCCCTCCCTTATTAACTAATACCCCCTACTATCTTATCCCCTTATTAACTAATACCCCCAATTATTTTCCCACATCCAAATGGGCCGTTGGGAGGATAAGGGAGGGAGGGGTAGAAGGAAGAAACGCAGCAGATCAATTCCTTGGCTTTTGTTTTTGATGGTGTGAATTTTGGAGCATCTGACTTTGCATATTCTGCATACTCCATGGTAAATTCACAAGTCTAGTTTAAATTTGTGACAATGTCGTGCTCGCTTGTGCAGGATGGGCACTGGAACTGGACCTTAGCACTTTTTGATGACCCAACTCCAGCAATAATTCACGATTTATGATAACTCAATTTGCAACTATTAGTTGAAAGGGTATAAATAAAATTGTTGTACAGTCTGTTGGATTGTGGATCTCAATTGAAGTTGAACATATCCACACTAAAATCCTCGAAGATTGAGTTTGCAACTAAGTTGGACTTCTGAAGATCATATGTAGTAATGGTTTCTGCTTTATATATAATACCCCTTTGGTTCTAATTGTGGTAAGTGAGTGGGCCAAAATGGGAGTATATATGGAAGGTAGGTTGACGTTGAGTGGTTGTATAATCCTCCATATAGTGAATTCGTTGTCCTGTGGATGTATCCGATTTGGGTAACCACAGAAGCTAGTCCTTATCTCTATGTGATTGTGTGTTTGTTTTTTCAAATCTTAATTGAAAATTAGGTTGCTCAAAATTTACTTTGAGTGCACGTTCGGATTCATCTCGTTGAGACGATTTTAGGAACATATTGCACGCAGGCATATGATGTTGGTGTGATCGTCACGCTCCCGAGGATGGGGTGAAGGGGATAAGTGGTCGCGGCTGTCACCCCAATGCATTTTAAAATCTCTCTTGCTAGGGAATTACTCTCTTGCTAGTAATTAGTAACTCTATAAGTAGTCTCTGTGTAAACCGAGTTTAATCATAATCCCTTTTTATGAAACGCTTGTCAGACTAATTCAAGATTTTTTGAAGACATACCTTTGAGGGTTTATAGACTCAGTTCACGTCATCAAATTTTAGGGTCAAATAGGAGGTCGGACAACTGTGGAGTGCAACAATATCCATCTCCATTGAACTACAAACATTTGCCATCCCTATGGTAAAGAGCAATGATATGCAAATACCTTTAAAACACACCTCGCAGACACAATTATTGTGTCCGGAAGCTTTCGATGCACATGAGTCCACATGCATCGAACTGTTGTGGACACAGTTGTGTCCAGAATTGTGTTTTAAAAGTGTGTGCATAGACTTTCTGTATGACTAAAACCATGACTCCGTTCCTGATTTTCCCATTGCGGATTGCCTATGGAGTCCCCTTTCGAGACCTCATGGTGAATTCCGTTTGCAACCAATATTCCTCCTTTGGTTATTGCTATTCTGCAATCACCTCAACCTGTTGATATAGCTTTTCTTAGTTATGATTGATTTGACATAGAAAGTTTCATCAAACTGATGGCTCTAGTTTTGTTTTTGCAAATATTGGTGGTTTTCAACTGATTTCTCTACCTCATGTGGTTATGACAACGGCTTATATATCACCACACTTGAGAAATAAGTAACTAAAAAACACGACTTTAAGAAGTCTGGATGTGTTATGAGAACAGAATTTCAGGACGTATGAGAAATAAGTTAAGAACGAAAATGTGTTTGAGAACAATTGTCCAGTTGATTTCTTTTCTTTTTTTTGATCCTTCATTTGTCGAGTTGATTGAGTATAGAAGATATGACAAATACCCTTTGGCTTGATCCTCGGATTTCTGTTAACATCATAAGAAGGCAAGACTCCGGCCTGCCAAGTAAAAGAGCTTTGCAAACAATTCTAGACACTGCTGATTTGCCTGTTGAATGTAGTACAAATATTTTCTTATGAAAAACAAAGGTACCATTGGTTAAATTGTTATAGGGAATTTCACTTTATATTTAGGCAACAAGACCCATCTCCATTCACCTAGGAATATCTTCTCTGTTTCCTCTTCTTTGGGCAAGTATTTTAGTCCTCCCAAGTTAATTTTGCCCCTTCTAAAATAAATTTAGAAGTAAGAAATTCCTTAGGCCTCGTTTGATGCGTGTTATAGGCCGAAAGGAATTGGTAGCGAGGCGAGGAGAGGATTGGGATTGATGATACAGAGGGATTAATAGTGAAATTGGTTTGAAGAGAGGAATTGTGTAGAAATTATTATAATTATGTTTGTTTTGATTGAGGAATAAGTGGGGATTAATATGATAACAGTTTAGCTAATCTCTGCCCACTAGGCGAAAGATAATATGACAATAATTATGTTTGTTCAGATATCAATGCATATCTCACGGATATTAATACACTTTCATAAATATCAATACGGATATCAATGCACTTTTTATCTATTATTCTACCTCATTCGGGCGAATGTTAGAATAATTCAATACGTATAAGTTGGGGTTATCCGCCCGATCTTCCAAAAGTGCAACTAAACACCGGATTAAAATAAAGAATAGACCTTTACGCTGGATATTTTCTCTACGAAAAATTCTACTTCATCCTTCTTATCACAAAAAAAAAATCGTTGTTTTTGACGGCAAATTGTTGTTTTTCTTAAAAAAAAAAATAAAAAAATTAGGTGTCTTTTTAGATGTCAAGTCATTGGTTCAGACTCAGGGAGATATTCTAAAAAATTTCCAGTTAAAAAATGCCCAAAGTCGGACCTGACAAATACTCGCCACGTGGTCCTATACTTTGACAAAATCCAGGGCGTATCACATACGATTATAACCACGTAGCCACGCGGGGTTCGCCCTCGGTATTGTTGCTTTTCCTGGGGAGTTCCAACAAACTTCACTAATCACTAAATTAAAAAGAAAGAGAAAATCTTCTCTGTGGTTATTCCGTAAAAAAGAAGTTATGGAGCTCAATTGCGATTATCAAAGTATTTTTGAATGATTCGAATTAAAAATTAATTATGACCGATAATAATCGATTGTAATTAACTTTTTTCTGAATTTTTTTATTAAAATATGAATCGTCTAAAATCGAAATAAACGAACGAGATTAAACAACTCCGTAAACAGTGAAAAAGATGTTCACGGAGGCTTCGTGAAAAAAGACAACCTCAAAAGGAAAAGAAAGATCAAAGACCAAGCTTTTACTTAAAAGTAAAGTAAAATGCTACTACTTGTAATCCCTAAACAAAATCTCCATTTACCAGCATTCGCAGCTGAAATCATCTTTACCAATGTTTTAGAGTGAGAAAATGTTGGAGAGAGAGAGAGAGAGAGAGAGGGCGAGCGAGCGAGGGAGGGAGAGAACACGCACGCGTTGATCGTGTGAAGAAGATTATGTACGCACAACAGAAATAGTTTTGAATTGAGAGTTTGAAGTTTTGCGTAGCTAATTTCACGGTGTGAAGGTTGATGTTGGGTCTGAAAATGAGCACGGAAGAAAAGCATGCGGTGACGGCTCGGGACCTCGTGGAGGAGGCGAAGAAGCGGATTGTGTTTCTGATCATGTGCGCGGTCGGATTGTCTTATCTCTTGTCTCGTGAGTACTTTTTTGGAGTATTTTGTCGACCGAATTTCGCAATCAGTTTATTTGTTTCGATTGGTGCTTTATCTGAATTATGCGGTGAATTGTTGTGTCATTGCTTTATTTACCATGGGTTATGCGGTGAATTGCTGTGTCATTGCTTTATTTACCATGACTTGTGCGGTGAATTCCTCTGCTAGGGCTGCAAACGAGCAAAGCAGAGCCGAGCTTTCAAGTGGCTGTTCAAAACTAGTTTAGCTCTCGCTTGAGTCCTGCCCGGATAATCCACCTTGAGCTCGAGTTTGAGCCCAAATAATCGAGCTCAAGGTCAGCTCATTTACTGTTGAGGTGTTTGAGCTTGACTCATTGACTAACGAGCCAAGCCGAACCGAGCCCAGAATGAGCCGAGCCTTGAGCTGCTCGCAAACAGCTCGGTTCGTTAGCAGCCCTTGATTTACTGCCACTGTTTCTGTATCTAAGTTATGCATGGGATTGCTGAGTGGATTTGGCTAGTAGTTAATTTTGATTGTGTTTTGACATTTGAAAAGTTTCCTCTGTACGTTAGTAGTTTGACTATCACTGTATTGGAGTATAGTTCTATCGCATGTCCTGTAAGTATTTGGGGAATTTTATCTCACTTTATTTGGTTCCATTGCTCTTTTATCTCAATTCAGCATTGCATATGTTATACATCAATGTTTTGACTGTCGCAATTTGGTATAACTTGAAAACACTATGGCATGTCCCGTTCCAAAATTCTGGAATTGGTTATTTTAGTTTTCATGTGTATCGAATTTCCTGTCTGAATGCACTTGGCATGGACTTGCTATAATTGCTATCTATGCCTTGGCTATTTAGTAGCCAGTGTTTTTGCAGCAGTTTTATGCGCTTTAAAAGCTTACTTAGTGGAGCGATTTCTGTTCTTCTTCAAAAATAACATAGATAAGGAGAAATAAAGCTTGGCTTGTAGTACGTAGGTGTTTCTTTTCTAAATTTAACACGTTCAAGCGGTCAGCATCTAGTATTACTTGACTATTGAGATATATAGCTTGGTTAGTGAACTATAGGAGGCTGGCTATTAATGGTGGACTGGGGAGTCGGGTATGGTTTATCGGACCTAATTAGAGATCATTCTGCTGTAAGTTGTAACTCCTCATGCTGTACATCAATTTGCATGCAAAGTGGGTTGTCGTGATCTTTTGCAACTCCATTTTTTCGTTTTCTTGTCTTTTTGGGTTCATTTCTTTTGTATAATTTGTTAAATGTTCCAGTTGAAACATCACAACAAAAGGTTTATCAAAAGGTCATCTGTCTAAAAAGACAACTGACAGATTGACTTGATTAAACTTTTGAGCTTGCTAGCTGGCTACTTAGCAAAGCTTGAGAAGAAACTCTAAACTGAAGAAAAGCTTGGGTTTGAGGCTGACCTCGGAATTATTATTATTTAATTGAGTCACACCTCAATAAAAGACTAATCTCCTCATCTCTTGGGAGCCTAGTTGTAATTTTCAGATACCTACAAAACTAAGAAGCTTGTTAGGGCGTATGTGGTCAATAGGACACCTTACAAGACTTGGGGTAGAGCGACAATGGAACTTCTGCTTGAAGGATCAACTTTGTTTACTTAAATACTGAAGGGTACATATATTAGGACAAACTATTGCGATTTGAGAGAGAAAAAAACTGCTGGGAAGACAAGGATGTAGCGTAGTCTTCCAATTCATTCAGGTCATGGTAAGACTCAAGTGAAAAGAGGATGAGACAAGGATGATGAAGTGAATTAAATGTCTCTCTCACTCATGGGCATCTGCATCTCAGAGCACAAAAGGGACACCTTCAATGCGGGTGACTATAAAACTTAGTGCTTGAAACAGTGGGTATTGATCCTTTTGTGGCTTACGGAGGAATCTATTTCTTTTGGTATTTGTTTTTTCCTATTTTCTGTCTGTTGTATATTACACCCCTCTTTTGCCTCTTACACAAGTTTATCTGACGGGAAGAAGAAAATTTCCTGCCCTTGCTTTTAATTTTTTTTTTACACTTGTAATTTTGGACATGTTTTCCTTGCTCTTTTATCATTAGATACAACACTTACCCCGTTCTTTGTTCAGTGACAAGCTCCTCAGTCTGGGTTAATTTGCCCGCTGCAGCGTCCTTAATTGTCACTGTTCGCTATTTTTCTCGGTACTTTGAAATGCGGGGAAAAGCTGCGGTATACAACAGCAAACCAACATTAGCACATATTTCTTCTAAAACGAAACCTTTTGAAGGTCCTAACACCGGTGTTATGAAGTCTGATTGGAGAAGGAAAGTGAATTCCCCTGTTGTCGAGGATGCATTAGATCAGTTCACTAGGCATCTAGTTTCTGAGTGGGTGATGGATCTGTGGTACTCTCGCCTAACCCCTGACAGACAAGGTCCAGAGGAGTTGGTTCATATCATGCATGGTGTTCTGGGAGAGATTTCATCTCGCCTGAGAAATGTAAATCTCATAGATCTTCTGACAAGGTTCTAATTTTTGTGTATTTTCCCAAGTTTGGTTCCTTTTTCTTTAGTCGTGTGTTTACTAGGTAATGATATGCTTGGAACAATGCAGGGACATTATTAGTATTTTATGCACACACTTGGAGCTTTTCCGTTCAAGTCAGTCAAAGATTGAAAAGCACCAACTTGGACCACTGACTTTTGAACGTCGTGATGTGGAATTAAAATCCATTCTATTTGCAGACAACAAATTGCACCCTGCCCTGTTTTCTGCTGAAGCTGAGCACAAGGTTGTTTACATCTTTTCTTGAGATCCATATAATGTCATGTCTGTTGTTCTCTAGATCTTTCAACAAGGCCCTAAGCATATATTATGTCTTCATCATGTTCACGATGCTTATTTGTTTGTTCTGAACACTTTCAGGTGCTTCAGCACTTGATGGATGGTCTCATGTCTTTCACATTCAAACCAGAGGATTTGCAGTGCTCTTTGTTCCGCTTTACTGTTAGAGAGCTTCTTGCTTGTGCACTAATGCGACCAGTATTGAACTTAGCAAACCCAAGGTAATTATTTCTTTTGCTTACTTTTGAGCTTTTATGAAGTTCATTTGCTGTTTCTTATCTAGAGTTGTTGTGTCAGGTTTCTTAATGAAAGGGTTGAGTCTGTAGCAATTTCTTTAAGGAAGGCTAATAAAGGAGCGGCTACACTCTTGGCATCACAGTCTAAATCAAAAGCGTCTTCAAGGATTTCGTCTGGTCATTTCTCTAGGATTCTGGACCCTTCTGTTAAGGGTGTTGAGCTCGTCCCACTCAAAAAGGATCCATCCAAAACTTTGGAAGAGAAATCCACAAAAGACAATGCAAATGGAACCCTCACGAAAGACCCATTGCTTTGTATGGATACTAGATCAACCCTTTCTTGGAGTTCTCAGCCATTGGATCTACTAACTGGTGATGGTAGAGGTAGTCAACGACACCACTCTGGAGAGATTTGGGATGGTACAGTAGATATGATTTCTCGCAGAGAAACTGAAGCCCTTGCTCCAAATCATTTTGAAAACTACAGAAGGAAGGAAGATGAGAATTATGCTATTGAGTCAGAGATAAAAAGTTCTTCAGCAACATATAAAACAGCAGAAAATTTGAAGGTATTGTCAAGGGAGAAAGAAAAGGACGGTGCAACAAAGATTAGTTCTGATCACAGCAATGCTGCTCTTTCTAGGCGTAATGGGAACATTACAAGTCACCTTTCTGCTATTTCATATCTAGAGTTTGATGAGAATGATCTCATGCGGTTGGAAGAGGTAGAATCAGGGAGCAGTTCTTATACTGGTGAAGATGATGAAACCAGCAGTGTGACTGGTCTTGATTCTCCGGTCACCAAAGTTTGGGATGGTAAACTAAATAGATATCTTTTGGTCTCACACATTCATCATCCACTGGAGAGTTCTGAAGGCTGTAACACAAGAAAAAGTGGTGTAGGACATCTTCACTCTAGATTACATAGGACTCAATCTAGGAGGAAAAGGTTTAAGAGATTAAGCAGTCAGAAGAGGCACATCTGGCAAGAAGTTGAGAGAACAAGCTTCTATTCAGGAGACGGGCAGGATATACTGAATTCTTTTAAAGGACGTGTGGAATCTGAGGACTCTAGCAATGATTATGAGGCAGAAGTTTTGGGTAGAATTCACAGTGGAGCAACTGCTTCTTCATCCACTTCCTCAACTTCTTTACTCGACTGTGATAATTTGGCTGTCAATGCTCAGAAAAACTCATTGTTGGTAGATTCCTTTCTGAAGTTGAGATGTGAGGTACTTAACATTATGGTGATTACTTTCTATTTGTGTGACTATATTTAAAGTTTTGCTAACATGCTGAAACGTGTAAAGTTTGAAATGCTATTTCCAGTCGCAGGTATTGGGTGCCAATATCGTGAAGGGTGGCTCTAGAACATTCGCCGTTTATTCCATTTCTGTTACAGATACGAATGAGAATAGTTGGTCTATCAAAAGAAGGTGTTTAAAGATAGTGCCCTGATTTTCTGGCTTTGTCATTCATTCCTCTCCTATCTTATTTCCATTTCACATGATTATTAATGCATTGCTTTAAGTATCATAGCAATTAAATGGTGGCATTACAAATTGTTTACATTGCTGGCATTTTCAACTTAACGCTGTTTATGCTTCTCAAGGTTTCAGCATTTTGAGGAACTCCATCGACGTCTTAAGGAGTTTCCAGAATATAATCTTCATTTGCCACCGAAGCATTTTCTGTCAACTGGTCTAGATGTGCTTGTCATTCAAGAACGGTGTAAATTGCTACACAAGTACTTGAAGGTCATACTGTTACTTGAGCCTCTTTTCATTTTTTAATCCTTCTTCTTTTTGGAGCATGGATGTTTTATGAGAACTAGTTGGTTAGCTTCAACTTGTCCACTCTCTCAGAAAGATAAAATTTGTGAGGGCCACAGTATTTGTATTTTTAAGTCATCTCATTGTGCTATGTACACCAAAGATAATAGTCAAACATAGGTTGCAACCTTAATGTGATTACAGTTTTGTTGCTTGGTTTTCCCATCGTGATGTCATTGGTGCCTGTTTCTACGACCGTGCCTTTTATTCTATTCCTGTAGTAAGATAGCCATGATTTTCCGTTTGTTGTTGGTAACTTGGTGGGCATGGCTGCTCCAGTATATCAATGATTCCTTAAATAGGTTTACAGTTTACCCATCAGAAATAAGTCCACTTCCGCATTACGATACATGCTGTGTAATAATTTCTTGTTTGTTTTCATATATTTTGTTTTTGTCTTCATTCTTTCCATGACATTTGATTACCGTTCCTCAGAAGCTTCTTCAGCTTCCAACTATTTCAGAATCAATTGAAATTTGGGACTTCCTTAGCGTTGATTCCCAGGTTTGCTATTTCTTCCTATAATTATTTTTTCCTTCGTTGCTGGGGAATTGTTACATTACCTTTGTACCAGGGAGAATTTTCTGATTACTTGGTTTTGTACAATGCAGACATATGTATTCTCACATTCTATATCCATCATTGAGATATTGTCAGGTGTGCTCTTTGTAGCATTCTCAATTTTTTGCCTCTGGCATATTCTATTTTCTCACATTAT
This sequence comes from Rhododendron henanense subsp. lingbaoense, assembly GCA_020567845.1. Classification (NCBI taxonomy): domain Eukaryota; kingdom Viridiplantae; phylum Streptophyta; class Magnoliopsida; order Ericales; family Ericaceae; genus Rhododendron; species Rhododendron henanense. The sequence goes on from CM036324.1 coordinate 1,840,936, forward strand.
TGTTAATATAATGGACTATAAAAGTTGACCTAGACAGTACAACCCATGAAAGAAGTGAAGAGGCTCAGAATGCTCTTGGGCAGACTGTAAATTCCTTACCTTCCCATTGTGAACATCGCAATGCTGAGAGCAAGGAATCTGCATTAGCAATGAAGCATGATATTGTTGGAGATGGATCAAGAGTACAGGCGCAAGGTGCAGTTTATACACAGCAACAAAAACCATCTGAGGACTCTGACAAATCAGACCAAAGAAATATATCCCTGTCCAGAAAGTCCATAAACAGAATTGAAGGTGATGATTTACAAACTTCATCTCAGCCAATTATTGGTGCTGCTTCCTATCCCACCCTCCCTACTGAGGTAATTTATATGTATTTGTAAACTACCCTATTGTTTTGTGAATTTTCGGCAGTTAATAAGTAATGTTTTGGTGATATGACCCATTTTCTAGGGGTGTGTACTTATTAGGTTTTGTAGCATGTGGCATCCTGCCCTGCCCTTTATGTTCCGGACACGTTTTCTAAATTTAATTTATTGAATGCAGTGGGTACAGCCAAATCTAAGTGCTCCTCTATTAGAGTTGGTTGATGTGGTTTTCCAGCTCCAAGATGGTGGATGGATCAGGTATACATCTATATCGCAAATTATGTTCAAAACCAGATTAGTTTTGAATTTGACAAGCTCTATCCAAATATCATGAGTTTGCCATAATCCATCCCCGCCCCCCCCCCCCCCCCCCCCCCCCCCCCCCCCCCCCCAATTCTCAATACTAGTGCATTGCAGGCGGAAGGCTTTTGGGTGGCCAAACAGATATTACAACTGGGAATGGGCGATGCCTTTGATGATTGGTTGATTGAGAAAATTCAGCTTTTGCATAGGGGATCTGTGGTCGCTTCAGGGATCAAGCGGATAGAGCAGGTTACTTTGAGAAACTTCTTGAATTAAGTGCAATAGGTCTGTCATCTTTTGGTTCTATTGTGATGATCTCTTCTGTGCTTGAAGTTCTTGATACCAGGTAGTGCGAAAGACGATTCAGGTTTTTTGCTGGTTTGAACTCTGATTTGCATATTCAAAAAAAAAAAAAAAAACTCTGATTTGCCAGTCTTAATTGCACAAGTCTTACTCACAAAAAAATTGCTTTAGTTATTTCTTACTGGGTAAGGTGGATGCTTAACGAAATAGAAAAAGATTGAGATAAGTTGGGCGCATCATCGCCTGGCTTCTTGCTACTGCCTCGCTGGATAAGAGTACTTTATGCCCTCATCGACTTTTACTATTAGTATTCACATTCATTAGTCACTGTTATTTGCCTTACTTTTTAACCTCTGATAAACCATAAATATGGGTGATATCTAATCTAATATTTTGCTTAGAATTACACAAGAGCCTCGAACTTGACAATATGTTTGAATTTGTTGGAGCATTTATGGTAACCATGTTAAACGTCCATCTCAAAACTAATTGGCAATGAGTGGAGAGGCCACCCAAGCTCGTATACTAGGTTTGAATGTTATATTTAACCAATGTGGGACAAGCTCTAACACTCCCCCACACGTGTCACCCCGAGTTGAGTTTTGTTCACCCTCCACTTAAGAGGGTGAACATTACCCTCCTTCCTATTGGTTGAAATGGTGTGGACCCCACCACAAAGTGATGTCATGCTTACCAAAAAGTGTATTGCATGGTAAGCATGACATCACTTTGTGGTGAGGTCCACACCATTTCAACCAATAAGAGAAAGGGTAATATTCACCCTCTTGTAAGGAGGGTGAACAAAATTGCACTCATGTGACCCCTGACTCGCACGTGGTAAGGTAAACAAACGATTCAACACATACGACAACAATCAATTCAATTATCAACGACAAACAAAGGGGGAACCAACCATCAACGACATAGAGTCTTGTCCAAAAGCCTCCGAAAGCCTAGCTCTGATACAATGTTAAAGCATCCATCTCAAAACCAATTGGCAATGAGTGGAGAGGCCGCCCAGGCTCATATACTAGGTTCGGAGGTTATATTTAACCAATGTGGGACAAGCTCTAACACAAATAGGTATGTCGGTCCCTTGGGTTTCCAATAAAGGATCACAAAGGGTAGGTTTGTGCTTGTTTTGTGAAAACCTTCAACAACAGAACTATCAGATACCTATAAGTCTGATTCTTACTGGTTTTAAAAGGTACTTTGGCCTGATGGAATATTTATAACAAAGCATCCAAAGCGACGACAACCAAACCCTTCTGGGAGCACACCCCAGAGTTTTCCTCGTGGGCACCCTCCCACGTCTGTATCTTCGCCTAAGAAAGTGGATGCCGTAGAATTGGATGAGAATCGACTAAAGGAAGCTGAACGGCGTGCCAGATTTGTACATGAGCTTATGATTGGTAATTTTACTGAAATTGTAGCATTTAGGCAACTTTCATTGTACTGAGATTCCTATTACCAGCCTTGGATATGTAAAGAAACTCTGTTAATGCAATGCAGATAATGCCCCAGCTGCGATCGTGGGTCTTGTTGGTCACAAGGGGTATGAACAATGTGCAAGGGATATCTATTACTTTCTTCAGGTGACTGTCACTATATAAACAAGCTACTCTTGCTTAATCTGTCGATGTCATATCATCACGTGGATTACTTATTTTTCATCATCTTTGAATACCCCACTATCTTTTGATACGTTTGTTGGAACTCCCCCTTTGTTGCTTTTCTTTTCATTCCTGCTCTTCTGACGTCGAAGTTTAACTAACGATTTAAATTTCTCCCCTCGGTTTTCTTTATTATTATACTTAACGCCAAATGCAGGTCGATCAGAAACATGCATTCCATGATTTTGTTTTTTTGTTTTTATCGCTTGTATTAGCAGATTGGGCAAAGGTCTCTTTCACTAAGTTTCCGTCAAAATGCATAATATGTTTCCCTTCTTCCTCTAGTTTCCATCTCAATGCATAGAAAGAAATTTCTTGTTCCTCCCCTCCTTTTTTCCCCATCTTTCTATTTCGTCATTTGGGTTTAACCGTGTCTAGTTACATTAATAGGTAACCAGTTCAAACATATGAGAATTGTGTGCACTTCGCATGTCATTGGTTTGGATTGTCTGCAGTGTAAAATTTTGAAACAGCCGGTGAAATTGTTTCTGGGTTGGTTCTTCAGCTCTTGTTAGCCCCTGTCCAAGATTCTAAGAGTAATGTAGCTTTTGTGTTTTGGCTTGTGCAGTCATCTGTATGTTTGAAGCAATTGGCCTTTGACCTTCTTGAGCTGCTTCTCTTGTCGGCATTTCCGGAGATGGATTGCGTCTTCCAGCAGTTGCATGAAGAGAAGGAAAAGTTTGGGGAATTCAGACCTACTTGATATATATATCTTGGTCACAGATTTGAGAGCGATAACCACCACTTGTGTTTCCGATTCGTGGAACATAATTTGTTGAAGAACAGGTTTCTTATATTGCAGCAGCAACTTGAGAACCGAAAATAGATTTCCCAACATGAATTGTCGGAGCCGAGTTCCATCAAGTTAGATTTGGGGGGTCCGATTAGTTATTATTACTAGGTTTTAGTTGCAATTTCATGTAAATCTCTGGACCCTTGTAGATATGACAAAGTTTCCTTTAATTAGGAACTAGAGGCCGGAGCACACGCTATGTGTGTACAACTCAAATTTTTACACAATTTGACTAAACAATACAGTAATTGGGAAGCTATTGGGCATATGTAGGTCAAAATTTGAGTTGCACACACACATCGTGTGTGCTCCGACTTCTAGTATTAGTCTTTTGTGGGAGATAAACAATTAAATAAGCATTGTACATACTATAATAGCAATCGATAGATTGCTTGTAATCGAATCATACGTTACCTTGCTAACGACGTTGTCGATGCCCATAAGTTGGGATGTGCATTTCCTTAGGCGTCAAGGACATGTACCATAGCTTACACCGAAGAGATGTTCTTAAGTTATGAGACCTTCGCATATTTTTATTCTTTTTATTATTAGCTAACTTTGCATAAAAAAATCTACAGTATACTTAATTTCAATTATTTTTCAAAACTGTACAGTCTTCAATTTTTTTTTTCAAAACTGTTGGAAAAGGCCAATTATCCAAATTTGACTGTGTTTAGATTTGGATCTAGAGACTCAATACTTTTTTCTTGAGCACGGTTCTTAATAATTTTGCCCCTCCCTCTAAATTCAAACCAAATGAAGTGTAACTAAAGTGTGAAAAGGCTACTGAACGTGGTGTAATAAACAAATGTTTTTTTTTTTTGATTGTCTAATAAACAAACGTTTAAAATAACTAAAGGGGAAAATATGAGAAGAACGGTTTTTGTGTGTGTGTGGTTTTTGTCATATAACTTGTGACACTAGCGATGCCCACTAGAGATGGAGAAACACTTCAGTGCCGAGCGGGTATTGCCCACGTGGCATCCGCTCGGCGAATCCGAGCCGTCCGATACACTTTTGGACGGCTCGGATTAAAACACTCTCTCTCCTCTCCCCCAAACACTTTCTCTCTCCTTTTCTCTCTCCAAATCTGAACCGTTAAAAAACAAAATAGACGGCTCGGATGGCCGAGCGGGCACCACGTGATACCCGCTCGGCACTGAAATTTTTTCCCTAGAGATGCCTAGTAAAAGTAATTGTAACAGTGATAACTAATGAGTAGTACGCATGCAGGTACAAAGTTTGTACTTGCATGCACATTCGTCAGCCTTCTTCACAATTGCAGAAAATAAAATTCGGCTCTCTTTTTCTGTGAAAAACTATATAACCATTGGGTTTAAGACCAAAATCGGCCCTCTCTCTTTCTTTTTCTGCGAATGTAACCATTGGGTGAAGATGAAGAGACTGAAATAGGAGCGGTTGAAGGAAATGGGGGTGTATGCAGACGAGTGGGTGACAGTTATTGTTGCGATTTTACTATTTCACCCCTCCGGTTTTACCAACGGTAGTTGAATTTTCAGTAAAAATCAGTTTTTAAATAGGCATTTTCGGTATAAGAGAAAGTCCATACAACTTCACACCAAATGATGCTCTCCCTTTATATATTAGAATAGATGACAAAGGTTTCGCTTTGTAATTAGCTTCTGGTTGCAGTCTCATGTCCATCAATCTACTTTTTCTTTTTTCTTTCTTCATCCTATCGCTACTCTTGCAACAAAGCATAATCTCAACACTTCCAATGATCATATAGCCACGTGGGCTTTGTGCAGTTGGACTGCAGAGAAGGTGGATCCTTACCCTAATACCGAAACAAAAGAAGAAAATTCTGTTCGCTTTTGTTGAAAAGTGCATGGAAAATTCCATTATTTTGTCACTTTCCATCTTGTTGGGTTCAAAATTTTTTTTTTTAAAATTTTTTGTTTTAACAACAGGGTCCATATTCTTCAATCAATATACTTCAAATTTTCGTTATTTATTTCTTTTAATCTGTTTCATGTAAGTATATCTTCCTGGAATTCTCTTTCTTTCAACACAGTTCATAACTTCATATTGACATAAAAGTTCAAAAAATAAAATAAAATAAGATATACGATGGAGAATTCCATGTGGATTGTGAAAATTTAAGTTTTTTCTTTGACTACTCAATGCTTTGTTGGTGGAGTAATCGATCCACTACTATTGCATGTATAGAAAATAAACTGCAAAATCCCCAACCTAGAAAAAAAAAAATGGAAGACCAAAAAAATAGGGGTTGCACATCAACAAAAAGCACACATCTTAGTACACACCCTTTTCCTCACCGGATTTTGAAGAAATTCAGAAAATTTAGCAAAGAAAATAAAAGGGAAAATGACGGCCAATGACGTGTTTTGATAATTAATACCCGTCAAGTATATTTACAGCATTAACAAATGTTTTCAGCATGTCTTTGACGGGTATTAATTATCAAAACACGTCCTGGGCCGTTATTTTCCCAAAATAAAATGAACCGGACATTAGAAGTGGAAAATCAAGGGCACCACAAAGCACGCACGGTCCTTAATGGGTTTTCTCGTCTTTATAAACAAAACCGAATTGTTTGGGCTGAAACCTAATGGCTCGAAGGCCCAAAGTATATTGGGCCGGAATGGGTGGGTTTGGTTCACCGACCCGACTCTTGTGAATGATATAGTGCCTCTCTCTCTCTCTCTCTCTCTCTCTCCAAGAGACCCTCCGCCACACCGGGCACCACCGAGTCACCGACCGCGATCGAAGGTCTCTCTCTCTCTCTAGCTGTGATTTCCGAGCATATTATTTCTATTGCCACTAAACATAGTAGCTTATATGTTTATCTGATTGTTGAAATTTTTACGCCGACGCTGTTGGTATCACTTTACTCTAGGGTTGCGCTTGTTTTTGTATTTGCTTCTTAGCATTATAGTTTTCGTTCGATTACAGCGCTTTATTATGATTTTACAGACTCTAGGGTTACGCACATGGAATAGATATGGCTGTTCACAATCAGTCGTGGTCTCATCGCCCCTCTCTCTCTCTCTCTCTCTCTCTCTGTATATACACACACACACACACACCCCTAATTTCTGAGCTATTGTTTCCCTCACTCTAGTATAGTGCCTTTTTTTTTTTTTGGTTTATCTGGTTCTTACTATCAGTATTTCATTCTTGCTATTGTTATTTCATTCGATTACAGCACTGTTATTATCGTTTTACTCCAGAGTTTCGCTTATTTGTGTATCTGCTTCTTAATATATTATATAATAATAATAGTGCTTTTTTCCATTCCAGCGCTGTTAATGTGATTTTACTCTAGGGTTTCACACAAGGAATAGAAATGGCTGATCCTGAGGCACATTATGATATTTTGAATCGTAGAATGACCCGGTCAGCATTCAAACGCGCATCCGGGTCCCTTGAAAATGGCCCACAACAAAAGAAACTGCAGTTGTCCAAACAGAAACCAGAGGTGTTGTCGAAGAAGAAACCAGGGGGGTTGTCGAAGCCTCATGGTAACCAACAGCAGCAGCAGCACAGTGAAGGGAATGATGTGACAGAAGCAAGTCGGTTGTTAACCGGTGAAGCCCTACGAGAGTACCAGAGAGTGCAAAATAAAATATTCAGAAAACTTACACCAGAAGAGAGGGAGAATTATTGTAAGAAAGTCATGGCGAGCGAGGTAAACACACACACATACACTCTGAATTTCGTTTGAATTGTCACTTGGGATTTCCTATTCTCTCATTACGTTTTTTTCCCTTTCCTTACCTCTCCTATTACAATTTATCACCTGCGCAGGGATTTGATGTTGTGGATCTTCCCAAGTTTATAGAAAATTATGGTGGTCTAATTAGACCAGTTAAGCAATCAAATGAGGAGCAACGTGTCTTAGAAATATGTTCGAAGTCAGCTATTGCCGCATTCAACAAAAAGAACGTATGTGTGTCTTTTGTTTTTCGTTATTTTTCTTTTTATCTTTTGGTTTGATTGCACTCTTGATTCTTCCATCCTTACCTTACCTTACCTTATCTTAAATTGTCTTTCTTGGTTAAATTGTAGAAAACAAAGTACAGGTTTGTGGAAGTGATCAAGGCAAACTACAAGTTTGGTTCTGGTATCTTTTATTACATTACCTTTGTGGCTGAGGACAAGGATGTCGGTTCTACTAAGAATTTTCAAGCTTTTGTGCGGTTTCGTTTCAAAAGGCCAACCATCCAGTTTTGTAGGCTTGAAAAACCACCCAATGGTACTTATTTGCCTCGCTACTTTTATTTTAATGTTCAATACAGAAATAGTTTCCTTTATTCTAAGTGTATGATAAAACTGCCACAGGTCATGTGATTTGCATTTGAAGAATAAAACTCTAGAAACATTGTATTGTTAATTTAGGCTTTCCAAAAATTGGTAGGAAGAGAGCGTAAAATTTTTTAGACATGGTAACATTAGTCAAGGGTATCTCCTAATTACTGGAGATTTTCATTCTGTTGGTTCCCGAGTCTCTCTTGGAATAAAATACGATGACTTTGATTGCAACATCAATCTATTTTTGGTTGAGGAATTTAGCTAGGACTAATCTAGAGGGTATGATGAATTAAAATAGTATCTGGGTTTGCAAGAGGTGATGTAGTTTAACCATTTGCTCATTGATGAATTAAAATAGTATCTGGGTTTGCAAGGGGTGATGTAGTTTAACCATTTGCTCATTGTAGTGATGGGGGGAACGATTAGAGTGGCAATTAAGCTATGAAGCACTAACACAACTTAGTTGTCGAGATGGATTACTATGGGATGGTGGCGTGTCCTGTTAATCTTGGTCAACTTAGACATTCTGAAGACATCTGATAAAATGATCATGTTCGGATTCAAAAGAGAGAAAAAATATGCTCTCTCCCTCTCCCTGTTCCTCCTCTCTTTCTGTGTTTGTTTGTGTTAGGGCATTGGCTATGCCTTGATTTTCCTTTCTTCCTTTGTCTTTATTCGTTTTAGGGTCTTGATTATGGTTTTATTTACGACTTTGCTTCACCTAGTCAGATTTTAGTCCTTCACAATGAAAATGAATCAGATGTGAAATAATGCCTTGTAAGAAAGGATACCTATGCAGTTTCCACCATTTTATTATGATTTTTTGGGAAAAAAATTTAGATGTTGAATGATTCCTATTTAACTTCATACCATAACGTCGTGACTTTGTTCTGTTTAATTTTCTAATTGTTTGGTATAACTTTTCTGTAGAATAGTATTGTCTGATGTGTTTATCTGTGTCCGTTTTCGTGCTTCTTAGCAATTACATAGTGGGACCTGTATACGGTTGTACCGCTAAATTTGGATGTAATTTGACTATATGGGCATATGGATTTGTTTGATTAAATTTATAGAAGGGTTAGAGAAAGGGAGTCTAAGAAGAGGGGGTAAGGGCTTGAAGAAAGCAAGCAAGCAAGCAAATGGTATATGCTTAATCGCCTGATGACGGTTGAAGGGAAGTGGTTTTGATCGTGCTAGGAAGATATATTACTTTAGTGCCCATTTGTCTCTTTTTTTCTAATGCAAACTTTCTTTTTGCGTGTTTCCTAATGGGAAACAAGATCTTGGGTCTGCGGGAGTGACATTTATTAGGAACATTTTGGGTCTGCAGAGCTAGGAAGGAGCTAGTTCCACATCCGCCCAAGGTCTAGAGAAGATCCAGATCAAACACCATCCCACAGTACATACTAATGATAAAACATTTTTGTTGGAACACTTTCATGATTGATGTAATGATATATGTTTATAGTTTTTCATTGTTACCAGATCCTTATTTTGGATTTAATTGTGTCTATTTAAATACCTTTTTCTATAATAACCGCCTTCTAACTTGTTTGCTGCATGTTGTGTCCTCCGTTATTTGGAAATTTATCAGTCGGAGTGTTGGTGTGGTGTCTGTGTGGTGTCGCATGTCTGTGTTGGTGCTGCTTAGGAATCCCCGAATCCTTGGAGCCTACTAGAGTCACAAGACAGTAATGGGCAGAGACAACTGAAACTGTAGTGGAAAGAAAATGAGAGTAAGAGTCTAGAGGGCAGGATGGTATTTGTTTGCCATAATCAAAACTATGTGCTGTATGCCAAAATCAAAAGTGTGGGGTTGCTCACAACCTATACATGGGAGTTGTTAACAATTGGTTCTCATACGGTTCATTTGTTTTCAGTTGTCTTTTCCGATTTTGGCTGACAGCTTAAATTGAAAATTAAGCATGTTAATACTGCTTGTATGTAATCGATGCTGCTATGATGGATTTTACAGCTACAATAGCAGACTCCAAGTAAAGCTTCATAAAAATAAGCAGTGAAAGCAAGAACAGGCCTATAATTACTCAATAAGCGAGTGAAAGCTATGGAGTTTTACACCTTCAGTTTCGACTGGAGGAAACACTGGAGAACTAAGCAAATGTTGACAATGAAAAGTTATTGGAAACCAAGCTGTTTTTATTACAGTTCAGATGCATTGGCTGTCCATGATAACTTTGTTAATTAAATTTAATTCAGCAGATGTTTTCCATTTTACTATGTTTGGAACGTTGCAGTTTCTACCAGCCCAACTTCTCTGTCTCTTAGATGGATGTCGTATAAAATTCCATGTGCACCACATCTTTCATACCTTCCAGTTTTTAGAATTTTAGTTTGTTGATTTATGAGTCAATCTCTCAGCTTCATATAGGATCCATCTTTTGCTAAACATTAGTGTATATGATTTAGATTGAAGACCAACCAATGATTAGATGTGGTGCAGTTGGATCAATTGTTGAAGTTTCAGTGCCAATGAGTAGCATTGGAGCCTTATGATATAGGTGGAGAATAGATGTGATGCAATTTGACTCCAGGATTATCCGATTAAGTGTAATTGTTCAAGTGATGGTGCATTTTTAGAGATTGTGAAAAGGTTTTAATATTCGTGGGGCTATGTCATTCTAGCTAGATAAAAACAAATTGAAAAGTAGTTCAATTGGTGTTTGGTGAGCTAGTGCTGACTTTGGGTACTTGTTTGATATGAAGGGAGATGGAAAATCTTTAGTTTTCCCTTCTCCCGATGCCTTTATTATGTACCTGTTGTCCTAAAAAAATCATTACTCTCTATTGAAAAGCATTCATGTATACTAGTGTCTTGTCAAATGCAAGTTGGATGTCTTTTTTCTGTTAACATCTGTAACGTCTTCTTAACAGAAGTGGTGGAGTACAATTTCAAGGACGTGAGGAAGGAAGAGGACCCTAACAAGCCTAAGAAGCCTTCCCCTGCCCTTTTTTGGTTCTTGTACTCTCTCTCTCACTCTCTCCCAAATTGTTGGTAGATGTATGTTTTATTTTGGACTTGCATAAAGGTAACAGTATCTATTCGTTATGTTAGTCAGGAGTTCACGAAGACATACAAAGAGAAGCATCCTAACGCCTCTGATGATGCGGTGAGTGTTTTTAAATTCTCGTAAACTCAAATTTGTGTTATTCTACGTCAATTTTGATGTGCAGTTTTTCCCTGCAATAATGTAGTGCCATCAATTTGGAATCAGGTTGGTCATGCTTGTGGAGGGGCGTGGACGTCCATGAATAAAGCTGTTAGTAATTTAGTTGAAATGGGAAACTTAGTCAAACTATCTCCCATTATTTCTATCTGCTTGAAAATTGACAATTTATATAATATATGTTGTTTTGCTGTTCAAAAATTAGGCAAAAGCACCCTATGTGCAAATAGCTGAGAAAAAGATGGCCGAATACCACAAAAACCTCGAGGCTTACAATAAGAGATTGGTATCTTTCTTTAACAATTAGTTTGTTCATTATATGATGATTTCCTCTTGTGCCTTTTTTTAAATTGCTTTTATGATCATTTGGTAAGATGTTTGATAATTGTATGATGGCTTCGTGTTGATTATAGGCTGAGGGACGGGTTGAGGAAGAAGAATCTGACAATCGGAGGTCCGAGGTGAATGATAAGGATGAGGATGATGAGAGAGTGGTGGGGCTTTAGCCTTTAGGGCAGATTTGGTTTTGTTCTGTTATTGTGAAAGTTGAATTTTCTCTAGTAAGACTTTTTGCATGATTACTGTTTGATTGAGAAGATGATTTGTTTTTGTCCCTTGTCCAGGAAGAATAAGAAGAGCAGGCGAAGAGGAGTGGAGTATGTGGTGAAGATTGGGTCAAGTATGTTGTTTCGTTCTTTCACTACAAAATTTTATTTCTGTGTTTTGTCTTCTTGCAAATTAGGTATTTAAAGCATTTGAACATTGTGATTCTTGAAGAAAACGACTTTCTTTCAGCTCCGCCGAATTATTTGAACGAGAGGGATTGGAGGGGCTTTATGGCACTGCCATGCTGTAAAAAGTAATTGACCTGTCTCGGAAAAAAGATTGGTGAATGAGTACTTCAGCTGGCTAACAGCTTCAAGATTTGAATCATCCTTAGAAAAATAAGATGAAAACACCTGGGCAAGATTTAAGCCAGCTGTATAAGTAAATAGACTTACTAGAAGATTTAGTTGTATCCCTTCACAAAGAATAAAGATCTCCACTTGAGCGGAAATCTGAACAGCCAATTAGCTGCAACTTGCCTCCATGGAAGACGTTCTCTTGTTTCAATATATTCTTCACCAGTGACAAAGGGAATGTTCAAGAGAACCTTCTTCAATCTAATGGGAGGAAATAGTTTGAATTAGGCGATGGCGGATTATTTAGGTGAGTGATCTCGTCTTTCCATGTTCTACCGTTCTGGCCTTGAGTTGCTTCTGAACTCCCTGCTCTATTGATGTTCCTCAATTCACTACGAGGTTCCACATGATCTAAATCTTTTTAGGCTTTTCGGATTTCTCTATGTTTCAATCGCTAAGTAGCCCCAGTGTTGGCTCTTTTCATTTCTTATTATGTTATTATTTCCCATCGAACAGCCGAACGCTTGCAACTCAAATCTTTTAAGTTGAGTTTGACTTCACGAATAAAATTTAAATGGTTCTCTATGAAGCATACATATATAGTAGAGGTCGATATACATTGACACTGTGAAGCCCAAAAAGCAAGACTCAGCCTTGGACACGCTACAAGTAATGTCTTTATTTTACGTTGCATTGGATTATGTTATATTGTATACAACATAGTTCTACTTGTAGATATTATACATATAGTTGTATGCAATCAATAAATTCACTGCATCAATAATTTGCTAAAACTGTAAATGATTGATTTAGTAAATTTGTTTGGAAAAGTCTACTATCACAACATAATGCACAACAATATTCACAACATGATGATGCATCATCATTTCATTGCTGGTTGTGAAATAGCATTTCATTGCATGTTGTGCACATTGGTGTGCAAGATGTTGTACCTCTGTTTGTTGGTCTTTTTGCGAAAGGAGAGGTTTCCCGTGGGAACCTACAATAAGTTGAAACTGAGGAAGTATGGTCCGTATAAGGTTGTGAAAAAAATTGGTGACAATGCTTATGTGATTGATCTGCCTGAGACTATGAAGATTTCCAAGGTTTTCAATGTTGCTGATCTATTTGAGTACCATGCTGAGGAGCCACTTTATCCAGATTTGAACTCGGGGTCGAGTTCTTTCGAAGTAGAGGGGACTGATGTAGAACATGTGGAGGCTCAATTTCATGATCAATTGGACCAGTCGAAGCCTCGGAAGCCTAAACGTTGTTTAATTGCAAATTATCCGATTTGGCAACTTTCGGACGAGCTCGGATCGGGCCCAAACCTGATGGGCTGACTTATTTTCGCGTTGCGGTCAATACTTATAACCCTAGGTTGATGATCAATGGTGTTTTTCGGTCTAATTCTTTCGTTTAGGCTTCCAATTGGACGTTTTTGCCGTTTTAGGCAATATTTGTTTCGTTAATAACTTTTAGCGTATAATTCCGTAGAAGTTGATTCTTTTTGGGAAAGTCATGTTTTTCTTTCCTTTTTTCAATTTTATTATTTTCCCCAAATTTTGGGAATTTTCGTTTTTGAGTTAGGGTTTTGCTAGGGTTACGACTTTTTCCCTATAAAAGGAGTTGTAACCTAATGTTTATGCAGCTTTTTTTCAATAATATTCAGACTTTGTCTCTTTCTCTCGTGGACTCGAGTTTATCATTCGTTCGATTAGTACGCAACTAATCTCTCTGTTAATTCCGTTGCGTCAATTTGGATGAAATCGCTGTAGGTGCCGTTTAGATATACTGGAATGTGCTTCCGATCAAAAAAAAAAATTGAACACAATGTAGAGAAGGCTCTATGTTTTGTTATTATATCAAAGCTCAAACATACCCCACGGCAATTTATTATGAGAAACCCAAACTCCCTAAGCAAACTAGGAAATAAGAAAAGGATAGAAAACAAAATAAGAAAAGGTAATTGCCAATCAAGCCTATAAAAAAAAATCAAGCCAAAATCAAAGAAAGTCAGAAAATATCACAACTGGAGAGGGGTTTTTTTTTTAAAGCAAGGTTTGAGAGGCTCAAATTTGAAAACTAGAATACAGAACATAATTACTGGTAAAACCTTATAAAATACAATTTTTTGATCAAAACCTTGAAACAGTTTACTAGAGACAATATTCCAAAAAGTTTGTGTGTTATTTTGTTCTTATTCAAGAAATTTAGCTTTATTCATATACTATATATTTGGATTTTTCTGATTCTTTTGTCAAGATGAATTCAATAACTCATAAAACATTGGCACAAAACTAATAAAAGTAAATTTGTAAAATAACTAAAAAAAACATAGGATTATTTTTGTTTGATCGAAAAAAATGAAATAATCGTAGGTTGAGGCCATGCTTTTAAGTTTCAATAATGTATGTGGCAAGTAGTATTAAATTGTTTGCGGCCACACAACTAAAGCGTGTTCTTTGAGCACGCCTTTAAAAAAGTTTGCGGCCGTGACAAAAAATTTCCCGCCCAGGCTTATTAGAAGAGCGCGTTTTCTAGGCACGCTTTTCAGTTAATTACATATCGGCCCCAAGTTTTATCTTTTCTTTTTTCTTCCTCCACCGTACGACAGCTAATCGCATCGCATGTCTTGTCTCTCCGCCATCTCCGGTCCCTTCCGCCGCCGCCTGTTGTGATCCCAGTGCAAGGTATGGGACTTGTCCCACATCGGGAGTATGGGCTCTTGGTGGGGGGTTAATAAGTCCTTGGACACCCTCCCCTCATCAGCTAGCTTTTGGGGGCGAGTTCTACCTGGGGGCTTGTTACATTGGTATTAGAGCCAGGTTCCTCCCTGACGAGGCCGCCACGGGATAGTCGGAGGTGCCGAGAGGGGCGACCTGCCGCCGTGGGCGTCGGCTCTAAAGGGGTGGGGTTTGTTGTGATCCCAGTGCAAGGTATGGGACTTGTCCCACATCGGGAGTATGGGCTCTCGGTGGGGGGTTAATAAGTCCTTGGGCACCCTCCCCTCATCAGCTAGCTTTTGGAGGCGAGTTCTACCCAGGGGCTTGTTACATTGGTATCAGAGCCAGGTTCCTCCCTGACGAGGCCGCCACGGGATAGTCGGAGGTGCCGAGAGGGGCGACCTGCCGCCGTGGGCGTCGGCTCTAAAGGGGTGGGGTTTGTTGTGATCCCAGTGCAAGGTATGGGACTTGTCCCACATCGGGAGTATGGGCTCTCGGTGGGGGGTTAATAAGTTATTGGGCACCCTCCCCTAATCAGCTAGCTTTTGGGGACGAGTTCTACCCGGGGGCTTGTTACACCGCCGCGGTACACGGAGGCCATGGGTTGGTGCCATCGCTGCGAGAGGTATTACCCCGCACAACGTGATCATGACACCTGCGTGATGTAATCATCTCTACGTACACCTATATTCTCATCAATCTACTCTCTCGATTTCTTACTTTTACCCTATCCGTAGTAGAAAATCTTGCACTGTTTGGTTTAACTATTATATTATGGCCTTCGTCGGGTTACAGCGCTATAATTATGATTTTACCAAAGGGTTTCGCTTGTATGTGTATCTGCTTCTTCATGTAATCGGTTTTGTTCGATTACAACGCTGTTATTATGTTTTTACTCTCACTAGGGTATCGCACAAGGAATAGATATGGCTCCTCTAAAATCAGTTAAGGACAATGATGATTTTTCCAATCGAAGGATGACCCGGTCAGCCTTCAAACAGGCTTCTGGGTCCCCGGAAAATGACCCACAACAGAAGAAATTGGGGTTTTCCAAACAGAAACAAGAGGGGTTGTCGAAGAAACCGAGGTTGTCCAAGACTGATGATAAACAGCAGGAGCAGCCGCAGCAGCAGCAGCAGCACAGGGATGGAAAAGATGTGAAAGAGGTGAGGAGGAAGACGTTAACGGGTGAAGCCCTACGTGAGCGACACATGCAAAGAGTTTAAAAGCTGGAGACTACTTACACCAGAAGAGGCGGAGATTTATTCAAAGAAAGTCACGGAGAGCGAGGTAGACACACGTCCTGTTTGTGTGTGTGTATACACTGAATTCGGTTTGAGTTGTTCCTTGTTCTATCTATCCCCTCAGATTCTCACTCCTATTACTTACTATTTTACATACAATTCTGATAGTACTCCCAATAATATAGATAACTATGGTCTAATTAGACCTGTTAAGCAATCAAACGAGGAGGACAGTATTTTAGAAGAATGTGCAAAGTCAGCTATTGTCACATTCAACAAAGAACACGTATGTGTGCGCCTGTCTTTCTCTTTTTGGTTTCATTTCATTCTTGATTCTTCCACCTTACCTTCTCCTAACTTGTCTTTCTTGGTTAATCTTAGAAAACTGAGTACAGGTTTGTGAACGTAATCAAGGCAAACTACCACCCTGCCTCTGGTATCTATTATTACATTATCTTTGAGGCTGAGCATGAAGATGTTGGTTCTAAGAATTTCCAAGCTTTTGTGCGGTTTTTTATGGAAACGCCGACTGTCGAGTTTTGTAGGATTGAAGAACCACCCAAAGGTACTTCTATGCTTGACTGTTTTTTTTTATTAATGTTCACTGAGATAGTTTCCTTGATTCTAAATGTTACGATAAGATTGTCACAGTTCATGTGATTTGCTTGCGTCAATTTTGTGAAAAAATTGCTCTCTCCCTCTCCCTGTTCCTCCTCTTTGTCTGTGTTTGGGCATTGGCTATGCCTCCATTTTTATTTCTTCCTTCCCTTTGTCTCTCTTCGTCCCTCTCTGTCTTTATTTGTTGTAGGGTCTTGATTATGGATTTACTTGCGTCTTCACTTCACCTGGTCTGATATTAGTTGTTTTCAAAATGAAAATGAATTAGATGTTAAATAGTTGTTTTCAAAATAGTTGTTCTGATGTTGTAGGACAAGATCGTAGGATTTTTTATATTTTGGAAACCTTTATTTAGGAACAATATTATTATGAAATTATATTTGTGCTACCTGTTTTGCACGTCTTATTTTTCTAATTCCTAGTTTTTGTAGGATTTATTATTCCCTTGGAGATTTTATTTTCCTTTTTATTATGGTCTTGGTTTCCAAGTAATTGTTTTGCTTGGTCTCCACTCTAAGTAGTTACCTTATTGTTAGGACTCCTATTAGTATAAATAGGGGTGTAAGTTATTCAATTATTCGGTTTTTTTATCAATAATATTCCGAGTTTCTCTCTACTTTTCCTTGTGCGCAAGGTTTACTCGTGAATTCGAGTTCTATCTCGTTTTGATTAGTACGCAACTAATCTTCTTGTGAATTCCGCTGCGTCAAAAACGAATTGAAAAAACGCAACTATGTTTTTAACTCCCTAGCAACGGTGCCAAAACTTGGTTCGTTGTTTTTGTACTCAAAATAAATTTATAAAACAAGGAATTAGTTATTATTTTGAAGAACAGCGGTTGAGTACGAGATCGTCCACGGGGAGTAAAAAGCTAAGTTACCACACTCTCAATTTATTTTTAATTTAATTCTAAAAAGGATGAAAGTTTGGATTTTATTCGATTATGCTAATGATTAAACTAGGAAACACTATTCCGTTTGACCAAAAGAAGAGAGATTAAACTAGGAAACAGTAAACGGATTTGGAAACAAAGGAGGAAAGAGGCTTGGGTTTCGATTCAACCTCCCCTTATAATATAACTGTATCGAAATCTAGGGTTTCATCAATTTGAAGAACGGACCACCGTTAGGGTAGCGATCCCCACTGATAGTCACCAAAAATATAATCTAGATTCGTACTCCGTATAGGCTATCTCAATACGGCACGGATCGTCTCACTGGACTTAACCAAAGGCACAACTTGTCTCACGACGTATAGTCTATGTCAAAGCCTATTTCGAAACATTGAAAGCCATTGTGTGTCGGTATTTAATATCGCGAATATAAATACAATATGAAAATTGAAAGAATAAAAACTTCATAAAAAGTATGAACCATCCAAGTCTGATGAGGACAACAAAAAATAACAAATTGCTAGATGAGGGTATTTTGGTAGTTGCAGGGACTCTAATCAAAAGTTGCATGGTTTGTACAAGGATTGGTAGATCAAGGTTCGTCCATAGTGGTTGGTAGTTAAAAGGTCATCATGAATTTAGTGCTTGCATTAGAATTCATCAATGTATGCATTAAACATATTTTAGTTCTTTGCATCTAATTGTTAGTAAGTTCAATGTGTTTGTTGATTAGGTTCATGTCACTTAGGCTTCTTGGACTTCAAAAGGCCATTGTTTAGCCTATAAGTTGGGATGTAATCTTTCTTTCCAACAAAGAATTTTGATTAATGAATTCAGTTTTACTAGGCTGACGCTATTGTAATTGGGGTTTGGGCTGCGGTTCCTTCCTTGGAGAAATCGCCTAACCCTTGCAAGGGTGAAGCACCTCTATCTTCTTCTTCTTTGCGTGCTTATCCAAGTTATATTCTTATTTCCCCACCCAAAACCACCACGATTCCTATTCTAGGCGGCAATACTCTAAGTGTCCTAAAACCGTCCTACATCAGTCACACAATCAAAAGTTGAATAAAGAAACCTAAAAGTCTATACAATTATACTACTTGAAGAGGCATGCTCGTTACCCTCGCTGGAGCGTTTAGCCGATCATGGAGTTTTTCACTCCGCCACAGCCGAGAACTTTATGGGTAAAAAGTCCCCATTTGTGCCCAAAAAACACTGCCTTTTGTAAATGCACCAAACTCCTCCTTGGTGTTGAAAAGGAAGTGTTCTCCTGTAATCCTAACTCTTCCCTCGTCTTCCCTCGTTTGTCAGTACTCGCCCATACAAATCCCTCAATAGTAGTTTCCAAGTCAAAGTTGCCGCCATTTTGTATCATTGGCCAATTAGCTCTAACAAAACATTTCCTTGGGCAAATCAAATTCCATGTAAAGGGTAATGTTCTGAAGAAGTCTACTTTACAAGAGAACATAATTTCTTCAATTATTTTGTTTGCCTTGGCTCCAAATATCAATCAGTTGCTCCTAAGTCCTGAAACGAGAAAACGGGTATCAAACTCCAAATAATACACTAAACGGACATAACAAGCCCAAGTTAGGGAGCGTAAATAGCCGTATTTACGCATCTATCAGGCACTGAAGGGTTCTGTTGTTGGTTGGAGCCTTGGAGGCAGGGTTAGTGTTTCTATCTAAGATTGTCGTTGGATTGTCAAGACTCTGTTTTGGGGAATTTGATTGTGACAGTATGTTATTTTATTGTCCCTCAATGGGCAGGAAAGGAAACGACTTTGTGTGTTTAGTCTTCCTTCTCCCGATGTCTTTGCTATGCAAAATTTTTCTGGAAAAACTAATACTCTCTATTAAGAAGGCATTTATCTATACTGAATATCTTGGCATATGTAACGTCTTCCTTACAGAATGGGTGAAGTCCAATTTCAAGTACGCGATGATAGCAGAAGACCCTTACAAGCCTAAGAAACCTTCCCCTGCCAGTTTCTGGTTCCTGTACTCTCTCTCTCTCTCTTAAAATTGTTGATTGATGTATGTTTTATTTAGGACTTGCATAAGGCAACAATCTATTCGTTATATTAGGGAGGAGTTCAGAAAGACATACAAAGAGAAGTATCCTAACGCGTCGGATAGTGATGTAAGTGGTTTTTAATTTCTCAGACGTAAATTTGTATTATTCTAATTTCATTTTGATGTGCATTTTTTTTCCTGCAATAATGTAATGTCATCAATTTGAAATCAGGTTGGTCAGGCTTCCGCAAGGAAGTGGACATCCATGTCTGGAGCTGTTAGTAATTTACTAGTTGAAATGGAAAATAGTCAATCTGCTCTCCATTATCGTAACTGCTCCGAAATAAGATAATTTATCTAATATTTTCTTTTGTTTTGCTGTTTAAAAATTAGAAAAAAGCACCCTATGAGAAAATAGCTGAGGAAAAGATGGTGGAATACCGCAAAAACCGCGAGGCTTACAAGAAGGGATTGGTATGATTCTAGTACAGTTTGTTTGTTTACTATATGATGATTTCTTGTTGCGCCTTCTCCTTTTGCTTTTGTGATCCTTTGGAAAGCTGTTTGATCATTTGTATGATGGCTTCATTATAGGCTGAGGACAGGTTGAGGAAGAAGAATCTGACTGGTTGAGGTCCAAAGTGAATGATGAGGATGAGGACGATGAGAGGGTGGTGGGGCTTTAGGGCATATTTGGTTTTTTTTGGTCATTGTGAAAGTTGAATTTGGTGTACCTTACTTGGACTTCTTGAATGAATAACGTTGGGTGCGACTATTCGCAGCTCCGTATTTTCTCCCTTAGCTCATTAAAAATTTTCAACTACCGAAATATGTTTAGACAGTTAGTTACCGAAATTGAGATACATTTTCGACAATTAGTTACCAAAATTGAGATACATTTTCAGCATCCAATTACCGAAATATATATTTCTTGTGCATTTCCGACATGTAGTTACCGAAATATAATCTTGTTTTCAACAGCTATTACCGAAATGTATTTTCGGCAGTTGTTTACCGAAGGTTAAACATATTTTCGACATGTAGTTACCGAAATATAATCTTCGAATTTTTTTAACGGGCTATGGGAGAAAATACGGGGCTGCGAATAGTCGCCCCCATAACGTTTGATTGAGAGGATCTGTTGTTTTGAGCAAAGTCCACTTTGACTCCCTGTGGTTATCGCCATATGCGGATACCTCCCTCATAGTTCAAAATTGACTACATAACCTACCTGTGATTTTGAAAATGTGCAGATAGACCTCCTACTGTCATATTTTCCATCTATATTAACGGAGGTGTATCTCACACGCCTCAAGAATATAATCTGAGACGTTCATAATGTATTAAATAAAGAATAGAATATCTCTGTAAAAAAATCATCTCGATCAATCATCAATAACCTAGTGATCTAATTTTTAGTAAATTCAAATTTGAAATTTTAATTTCATAACAAAATCGATTCGACCATGAGCTTTTCATTTTTTGATTGACTTGAATTTTGGCATAGATGTAGTATTCGTCAAAATTTACAATATCAACGGTTTGGATTCAATTTTTAGTATAGGAGATGGTGTGGTTAGATTTAAAAAAAAAGAAGAATCCAGGGACATGATGAGGATATATCAGTCTTTGAACCATGTGATGGCTGGTTCAGTAAGGCTCCACTTGCTCTAAATCTTTGTAGGATTTTGGAATTTCTCTAGGTTTCCTTTGCTAAGTAACCCCAATTTTTCTCCTTCATTTCTTATGTTATTATTTCCTACTAAACATCCAAACTCTTGTAACTCAAATTTGTAAGTTGAGTTTGACTTCATGAATATAAATGGTTCTGTATGAACTATGAAGCATAGTCCATGGTAGAGGTTGAGATACATTGACACTGTAAAGCCCGAAAAAGTAAGACAAGGCTACAGTTAAATTGAAAAATAATTGCTTTATGCCGAGTAAATTTATTTTTCTAGTTCTTTGCGTGAATTATTTCTCAAATGCACCACAGTTGATTACGACATTTCCCTTGTCTTCCTAAGCAATCTTAATTTACATATATTTTTCATTTGTCGTAAAATTACTTGAGAAGCTTAGATTGGATTATAGTTAACAATTATGAATTTGTTAGGTTCTAAGATAATTTATTGCTTGCACGTTGCAAACTTTGCAAATCGCCGAATCCCCTTTTTAGCAACTAGCTATTTTCCATTAAATGTTGGTCTCAGGTTTTTAGTGATCCAAATGGCCATGAAGTGATGAACACTTTGCAAAATGAGTGATATACCTACCTGTGGCTGTGTTATTTTCGATTGCTTAGTTGTCCTGTTTAGAGTTTGAGATTTATGGTTAGTCTCATAATCTCATTTGATTCAACTACTTTTTTTTTTGTTGAAAACCAAACTTGTAACTGAAGCAGCTGTTGGTTTTTCGTTAAAGTTGAACTTCTCAAAATCTGTTATTCTCATCCATGTTCCCTAGAACAACATAACAAAAAAATTTAGCTCTCTTTGCACATGATTTTAAATCATAGATATAGAAAATGTAAAAGATGATCACTGTTGTTTTTACACCACTCGAACTTCAGGGCCGACTTCGTACAAACTCCAATTTTTTTAATGTACTTCAAAGTCAAAGCTGTTTGAGCTTGACATGAAAGAATATCCAGGTTTGTTTTACCTCTACACTCACTGAGATATTTTTCTGGAATTTGGTTTACTAAATGTTGTAAACTCAGACCGGGTGGACGTCGATTTTGCTCTATGTGGTAAGTGAGTTCACAAGCTTCCAAAGCCGCAATAGGAGAACAACAAACTGCAAAAAAAGATTTACAAGATATTAGAGAAAGGAAATTAATCAAGGCAATGTGCAGATCAAATAGAAGATTCGCATGATTAACTCTGAATTAACAAAGATATCAGTTTTTCCATATAAATAGAACAATTCAGCAACTAGAGTGGCAGTTTACCAATTACAATTCTAGAGGAGGTACATTCACAGAGGATGAAGAGCTTCTCCTTACTTCTCGGACCAGTTTAATCCAACCTCTTCTCTTACACGCTAATCTGTGACAAGAGCAATCAGTGCGTTTGAGAGTGGCACACGCTTGATGCTCCATTCAGCCTCAACACAATTCAACACCCTGCATATGTGGCATCGGCAGCAGCTCCTCCTCCATGCTTCTTTAATGCAATGTTTTCAAATCGGGATACGTATCTTGTATCGTTTTTTTAATTGTATACATCTTATTGGGATACGTATCATGTATCTTAAGACAAGAGTGGGGAATGAGACTATTTGTATTACGCTGGAACCCCATCCCTATTTATACTACTCCATAGAAGGCTCTAGTACAAAGATATTTTTATACAAGATAAGATTTGAGGTAATTCTAGAATTATACATGTGATTAATTCTCAACAAAAAATTCTAGATATTTCGCAAGGATATTCTAGAACTTCTAGAGATAGATATTTTAGTGTTCTTGAAGACTAGATATTTATGTCTTCTTCAATAATATCTTTCATCTTTGGATTTTGTCAATTGGACTTGTTTGGACTTAACTTTCTTGTGCCAAAATACTAAATTTTGTTTATGCTTCAACAACGTTAATCATAATTAATATGAAAATACAATTAAAAAGTTGATACACTTAATAACACCAACAAACTATGTTTACTTTAAAAAAAAAAGTTTTTAAGAAGCAAAATTTCAAGTCTCTCAATTGAAGCCTACTACATTAAGACTTCATGTTTCTTTTGCTAGGGAAAGAAAAGTCAGGCAACAAAACACAATCGAAGTACGGTTCTTTCTTTTATACAAGCCCTACATTGAGGTTGAATTTTATCAAATGGTTTGAAAGATGTCATAATTAGATCAAATGGCTTAGATTAATGCATTTGGGGTTCCGCTTTCAGAAATAAGGTCCGACTTTTTCCCAATAAGTAATCGTAGGATATGTACCGAATTGAGATACGCGTATAAATCGAAGGATACGCGGTCGTATCGTAGGATTTCTATACAAAAAGGATACAGGATGGGATACGTATTGTTCTCCGAAGGAGACGATACAAATCGTAGGATACGTCTCGTGTATCGTAGGTTTTTAATAACTATTGTTCAGTGATATTACTTATAACCCTTTTGCTTTAGTACACAGTGATGTTTGGACGCCATTCACCCCTTCTGTTCATGGCTACAATTTATGAGTGCTCTTCATTGATGATTGCAGTTGTTTTACCTGGTGTATCCCTTTTATTATAAAATGAAGAGTTTCTTAATTGTTAGAACTCAAAGCTCGTGTTAAAAAACATTATGTTCTTCCTGTAAATATCTTTAGGACTGATGTAGGAGGTAGCTACATGAGTCATACACTTAAGTAGTGTAATTTTTAAGCATAGACGTATTGTTTTAACCGCCAATCCGCTAGCTCTTCCTGGTTGGATGAATTAACAAGGGGCTTGACGTGGCCGGGGAGCCCCTTTAGACTTAATTCTACTCCCTTGAGACTTAATTCCATCGCGCCCAAGATTTTAATGGGCTCTTGAAGTCTTGGTTGTATATCCTTTCTGTGGTTAAAACCATATACTGCTCGTAAATAGCAGCCTTTCATGTGTTCCTGGTGTCTTTGTTGGATACTATCCGATAATCAAAGGGTTTATGTGTTTAGATCCGCTCACAGGTAAATAAACCGCTCAAGACAAGTCTAGTTCATATGAAATTTATTAGAAGAATTAAAAAAGAGGTATCCAAAATTGAATAATAATGAATACTATACAAATTAGTCGAGTTCTAGTTTGAGTCCTTGAGAAGGATTTTGGTGTCCTTGAAAATTTGGTACGTATTTCTTATTCTCGATCACCTCCTAGCTTCTTCTTCTTTTTTTTTTTGAAATAAATATAAAAACATTCTAAGTTCGAAACTTGACAACCTCTTAGGGTCAGACCACAAGAAAGAAATCTCTTGCTAATCCCCTAGTCTCGACGTGGATAACTTGCCTTTGACCAGACTGGGGAGGAGAATAATCGTGGTGTACGTAAGCTGACCCGGACATCCCTTACCGTCAAACCCAAAAAAAAAAAAAAAACTGCATGTGTTCTTGACCACCATGGTGTTTTGTCATGTGTACTCATGCTGGGTGGATCGATGGATTCAAGAAACCGGGGGACACCAATAAATTGTTTAGAAAATGAGTTTTGCACTTTATTTTTTTAGATATCCACTCTGAAATTATCTTCCAGTGTGTAAAATTTCACACATTCAAAACACACTATAGAAGACAAATTATAGAGTGCATTAATAAGAAAGTGTGTGCAAATATCAGTTTTTATTTTTAGTTTTTCCTATAGTGAAAAACAGTGAGATACTACTAAACCTAAATTTTCATCAACCACAAAAACAGCTCTAATTGCAACATAAAATTATCATCCTTAATTTCCACCTCGAATAAATAAACACATAATTCCAATGTCGGCATACTCATTTGAAAGGCAGAATTACACTGATTTTGGAGTGTCTGTATCAATTTTTGGAGTGCTAATATCATTTCTCTTTATTTTTTAAGACCTATATGTTTGTTTGGAAACTCTATTTCTGACTTGTTCAAATATTTCCAACCGACGATTGATCGAGTTGAATCTTGGGCTCTTACACTCTGGTTGAACCTAAATAAGACTGAGGAGGGAGATTAACCTTAAAACAGCCCTCTTTTAGAACACTTCTCATTCTCATATGCTAGTTCTTTCCAACTTTGACTATTTTTATACTCTCCTAGATTTTACTAATTACTCTGTCTGTCCCAATATTTTATGTGATTAAACATGTAAATAATTCTAGTGATAAAATATTAAACGTGAACAAAAGTTTTGATAATTTAAAGCTAATATATATCCCTCGATGATTTAGAGAAGGATGATATGCTTTCATATGAACAGGATTCATACAGTGATCAATCTGATACTCCTTTACGCGCGCTGTAATCTGTTTGTTTTTTTATCTTTGAAAGAGAAATTTATTAATCATTGAAAACAAATTACGACAATTAAAGAGACCCAAATCCCATCGGCATCACAATGGGCGCAAGCATCCCAACTACTAACAATTACTGTCGAGATTAATTGTAGTCCCAAAAGGACTTACGCGGCTTTGCCTAAGGTCTCTATTTCGAATCTCTCAGGGCCTGGTGGTTAAGGCTATACAACTCTTTTGAGGCTAATCTATATATTGTCATTCTCCGGCCTTAACGGTACTCCTCTGCTAGTGAATGGTGTGATTGGTCCACAAAAAATTAATTGCTGTGTGTGTAAACTGTTCGGACTCCGAGTGACCCAAAAAATAGAAAACTGCATGCATAACTAATTAACCCAAAATAAAATGTGTAACTATTTTTGAGTTTACCGTAGAACTCTATTCGTGACTTCATCCAAAAAAGGTGTAAATGGTAGCATAAAAATGCATAACTAATGAGCATAACTAATGAGCCAAAATATATCCATGCCATGCACTAAAAAAAATGCAATCATGCACCAAAAACCCGTGTATTATCATACAAAACTAGGTGTCCACCCACCATTTGGGGACACTGTAATTTTTGGCATAACCGATCATTATAAGCATAACTAAGACCAGTGATATGTATGACCACGGCCTTACAAAAGCATAACTCCCAAAATCCCCAGAATTTTTGGGGATTTTGGGGGTTATGCCTTTGTAAGGTTTTGCTTATACATATCATTGGTCTTGGTTATGCTTGTAATGGTTAGTTATGCCAAAAATTACGGTGTCCCCAAATGGCGGGTGGACACCGTAGCATTTCCCACCAAACTATGTGTACCATATGAGAAATTTTTCAGTGCCGAGCGGGTACCATGTGTGCCCGCTCGGTGCATCCGGGCCGTGTATTTCGGTTTTGGATGGCTCGGATTTGGAGAGAGAAAGAGGAGAGAGAGTGTTTCAATCTGGACCGTCCAATACAATTTTGGACGATTCGGATGTGCCCGCTCGGACACCACGTTAGCCGGATGACGTGGTACACACCTGACAATGAAAAATTTCTCGTACCATATAGTCATATACTTTTAAGGTACATTCTTACGTAATTTACCATGAAATACGAACATACTAAAAAAGAATGCTGCAACATGCAAAAAAAGAAAAAAGAAAAATACATGAGAAAAAGGTACCATTGTTTTCTCCCGTAAGCTATGCTGGTAGTACCTAATGGCTAAATGAGAATATATTTTGATGTCTGTCGGTTTTGAGGTTGTATGTACATGACTGTACATGCAATTAATATTTTTTATGATTCCAGAATTGTCCCTCTCTAACACAATTTTGGAGAGAAACACAATTTGGAGAGAGAAAGAGGAGAGAGAGTGGTGGAGTGAGAGGAGAGGGAGGGTTTCAATCTGGACCGTTTAACATATTTTTTGACGATCCGGATGCGCCGAGTGGGCACGGCCACGTGGTACACACCCAATATCAAAAAATTTCACACATTTTGTACGCACAAGTGCAATTCACCAAAATTCGCACAAGTTCACCAACATTTGAATCTTACGGAGGCCTCCAAACTTTGGAGTCACTAGAAGGTTTGCCGAGTACTTTACTTCAAAACTTCTGAATTAATTAAGTAGCGCGCGCAAGCTGGTCCGCACACGTAGTTATAAAAAGAAAATTATCCTAATTCATACTCATGACTGATCACGAGTTGATCACTTCCCCTAATGAATGGAAAAGTTTTCATCAGCAAAATAGGAAGTTAAGAAACCCTAGTCTCGAGCCTCGAATCCTGACAAAGGGAAACAAGATTCTTAAGCACTTTCCGATAAAATCGTCGGAACGAATTAATGCTTTGAGGATCAAAACAAGAAAATAATACTCCTGCATGCTTTGTATGAAAATGGAAAACGCAGACAAAAGATTAAACATAACAGTATTCAAGGAAGCATAAGAATAGTAGCAGCTGAAAATTCAACAATGCGCAGAGAGATGAAAGAGTGAGAAGCTCTCGACAAAATAGGCAGAGAAGTTGAGAGAGCTAGAAGTGGTAAAACAGAAAGAGCACCACAGCCGGTCCACAGGTCCATAGGAAAAAGCTGATTTCAACCAATGCATGTTAAGTTGGAGCTTTCTCACGTGGCGGTATCCGTCGGCGATCCCAACCGTACGTCCAGTACTGTGTTGTATGATCAAAAAGTACTGTGTTGATGTGGGAACTATATTGGATGTGCGCATACCTACGCATGCATGCATGTGCCACCTTTCTACTAATAGTAAGTGCTAAATGGTTGCAATGGCCGTGAAATCCCCCTTCGAGACGGGTAACGGATCGGATATGAACGGATCAGCTGAGATGGGCATCACTATGCAAGCGTTCACCCCAATTACAACCACGTTACCTCGGAACTATATGTATACTAATAAGACAAACTTAGCGATGAGCATCCCAAGATTCCCATCTTCTCACCCTGAGCACCTCCCTCTAAGGAAACCCATTGCTTATAATTCAATTAATTTTTTTTATCACTCTTCCTATTGCTAAATTACTTCAATTAATTTTTTTTTATATAAAAGCGTAACTATTCAAATATGTAGTCACGTTGATATGCAATAACTTTTTAATTTTTTTTATCTTCAAACATTTCTCAGGCATGGAGAAGTTGTCACCAAGTGTGTGTTTTTTACTTGGGAAATAATTATCCGCCTATTGCATTGTTAATTGGAAGGATTGGCCGAGAATTTATGATTGTTTATTAGGTAAATTTGAACACAATGTAGAGAAGGCTCTATGTTTTGTGATTATCAAAACTCAGCAACGTACCCCGCGGCCAGGGACGGAGCCAGAATTTTAGCAGTACTGGCGAAATGCGACGGATTGGGGGAAGCTGTCAAGCGGGGGTGCTTGGGAGCGGTGCCGAGCGGCCAATCTGGCCGTTCATCTCTGCATGGACGACTAGGATTTAATTCGAGCGCATAAATGGTCGGATTGACCGCTCGACACCGCTGCCAAGCACTGATTGGCAGTATTCCCAAATCTGCAAAATGTATACTGAAAAATAAAAAGATGCATTGCAATATGAATAGTCATTGATTACAGGAAAAATTAAAATAATATAATAAAAACTATAGTAAATGATGTTTGTCATTTGCACATAGAATACGAAAAAGACTAATTTAGTTTTGGAATACTATTTTGGGTCTCCTTTCTTCAAAAAAAAATATAGAGAATTTAGGACTACTATATAGCAAAAAATAAGGAAAAAAAATCTAGCGGTGGTGAGTCTATATAAGTTGAGGATACAAATTTTTTTTTACATATAATAATTACATTTTCTAAAATTCTTGTCGTGACGGCTCCCCTACTAGATCTCCTGGCTCCATCCTTGCCCGCGGCGTACAACTTAATTTATAATGAGAAACCCAAACTCCCCAAGCAAACTAGGAAATAAGAAAAGGATAGAAAACAAAATAAGAAAAGGCAATTGCCTTTGTGGTTGTTTTCCTACCTCCTTAGGGGTGGCTACCCGCTATCTAATGTAGAACACATGGAGATCCAATTTCATGATCAGCTAGACCGTGTCAAGCTTCGAAAGCCCAAACGATGTTTATATTAACCGATTTGGCAAAATTCGGACGTGAGCCCTAGTATTTTTCGGCCTAATTCATTCGTTTAGGCCTTCAATTGCGTTATTTTGCCGTTTTAGAAAAGTTTTGTTTCGTTAATAACTCTTAGACCTTAATTCCTTTTTAGTTGGTTCTTTTTGGAAAAGTCTTGTTTTTCTTTTCCGTTTTCAATTTTAGGAAAAGCACCAATTTTCAGGACTTTTTATTTTCCAGTTTATTTTTATTAGGGTTTCGGGACTTTTTATTCACTTTTTCCTTGTGTGCAAGGTTTGCTCGTGGCTACGAGTTGTTTATCTCATTTGGACTAGTACGCTAACTAATCTCTTGTAAATTCTACTGCGTCACTACCCGTTCTCGATGTATAGTTTTCGTATCAATGAAAGAACCTATAAACTTTGACCAAAACAATCAAGTCAAAATCAAAGAAAGTCAGAAAATATAACAACCGGAGCGGTTTTTTTTTTTTTAAAGCAGAGTTTGAGAGGCTCAAATTTGAAAACTAGAATACAGAACATAATTACTGGTAATACCTAGCCCAAGATGGAATTGTCTCGACCAAGTAATTTTTTTATTGGCAAAAAAATTTATACTCTGTATTAAGAAAAACTCGATAGAGTACATTAAGGAAAATGAGGGAGGAAATCCAACCAAGAGTTGGAAAAAAGAAAACAAGAAACAGGCCAAAGACGAAAGTGGATCAAGACGGCAATGGCTAGAAACGGTGAAAGACGGCACCCGATGAGATCGCAAGAGACGAATAGGAACAGGAGGAGCAGCTACGGCAACAGGGAGTAGCCAGAACAACAGCGATGGCTAAATAGACGGTGATCGCAGAAAGGAGGAACAACTGAAAAAAAGAATACCAAACCGGCCGGATGAAAAATGCAGCAGCAAAAACAGCCCGATAATGGCACCCAATGTTGGAATGTCCTATGCTTCGGGTTTTGTATCTCTCTAGAGTGAGAGACCAGAAAGGAGAGTGAGGCAATGTAGAGAGAGTAGAGCAGTGTGAAGGCTCCTCCTTAGGGAGGGAGCCGAGCTCCTCCTATGAGGCTCTGCCAAAAAGAGAATGATAGATCTGAAAATCAGAGAGAGTTTGAGAGCAACATATGTATGCATTTGTATCAGTCTGTGAGTGAGTGTGAGTTCGAGTAATTTTGTAATCATGTTCCTCCACTATGATAAAAATCCGCTTGCCCCCTCCTGTGGACGTACCTTATTCATAAGCGATAAATCTTGTCTTGTGTGTGTTTGTATTCTTGGTTTGGTCCTTATTTCCACAACACCCAAACCACATTGGAGGCGCCAACCCGCAATCGGCGATGGCATATATCATGGAGAAACGCCGCAATGGCGGCGCAGCAGGAGAGAGGGATCCGCAAACTGGGGGAGAGGATGAGAGAGTAGAGAGAAAAGTTTAAAAATTCAATTAAGTCTTGTTCCGCTGATGTTTTTACTTTTTAAGTATTTATTTAGTATTTTGTAGGAAATATCATTCTCTCATAATACACCACATTAAATATTTTTTTCAGCAGAACGGAAAGTTCAATTATTTTCTGAAACAGAAAAATAAAGAATTAATTCGAAAGCCCAAACGATGTTGAACGTCCGAACAATGGCCTGCATTGGGCCGTTTCACATCAGACAGAAACCAGAAAGTTTTCTCGGACAACGCTTTTTTGGGCCACTACGGTTCATGCAAATGCAGAGGACAATACTTCAGTGTTAAAAAGCCTCCAACTGGGGAGCAGATCCCGTCCAGGCGTCCAGTCTCTTATGGTCATCCGGGACTATTACGCCAACCCAAGGGTCACCTTCCCTTGGAAAACAACCAGGCCTTGGACTACAGTCGCAGGGACGGAGCCAGAAATTTTATCACATAGGGGCGACCGTGCATGCGAGAAAAAAATATAAATACACATACATAATCACATAAATACGTTAAAATTCAAATTAAAGTAAATACATAAATCAGTTTAACCTATGGGATCGATCTTGATGTATGTGTCTTGTTTTTCTTTATTGTTTATCTTCTTTTTTTCATTCATCACAACTGGACGAATTCAATACATAGGCTTATGGTCATCCTGGACTATTACGCCAACCCAAGGGTCACCTTCCCTTGGAAAACAACTAGGTCTTGGACTACAGGGGTGCGGTTCAAGTGATCGTAATCGTCGGATGGTGTTTTTAACGGTTGAGATTTTAAAAAAAAACTTTTTCCTTAGAGTTTGGACCGTTTGATGCAAAGATGAACGACTGTGATTGAACTGCAGGGACTCTCTGCAGTTGGACTTCAGAGAATCCGCCTCCAATACCCATCTTTTATTATCAAGCCATAGAACCATCCGGGTGCTTGGAAGGAGGGAAATCCTTGAAGTTGGAGTGGCCTCGATTTTTTCACAAAGCACCCGGATGTTTCTGTCGTCCATAGACTCCATGCTTAGCTCGAGCTCTTGTTATAGTTTGAGTCCTCTGCAAACGGAGATCTTAGCTATCCTCCATGCTGTTAAATGGTCCGTTCATCAAAATAACAATTGTGTATCTTCTTCTTTTTTTGATTGCTTAAATGCTGAAATAAGAAATTTATTGTATGAATTAAAAAAAGGTATCCAAAATTGAACAATAGTAATGAATACTAAAATTAGTCGAATTCTAGTTTGAGTCCTTGAGAAAGGATTTTGGTGTCCATGTAAATTTGGTACGTATATCCGGATATTTATTTTTCAAAAAGTCTAAAGGTACATATTTTATATCTGTACTAGCGTGTACAAATCTCTTTTTCGGCCCATTTTGGATTTCAAAAAGATGATCGAATCCGCTCATTTTGTTTAAAATACTTTGCTTATGCTCCTTGCAAAAAATAAGCTCAATCCGGTATCGGTAAGAGCATTTACAAAACATCCAAACTTTGCTTTAGAATTCAGACTTGAATTCGGGGGCAAAGTTGAACGTTTTGTAGACGCCTTAACCGATACCGCATTGAGCTTATTTTTTGAAGGAGCCGTGAACAAATTATTTTAAACAAAATTAGCGGTTCCGATCATTTTTTTGAGACTCAAAACGGGACCAAAAAGGAGTTTGTACATAGCACCTCTGTTTATTTTTAGATCTTTGACCACTTCGATTGGAATAAAAAACACATTATGAGTTCAAAACTTTGACAACTTTTTGGTGCTAGGTCACAAGAGAAAAAATCTCTTCTTGTGAATCCCCTAGTCTCAGCGTTAATGACTTGCCTTTGACCGGTCGGGGAAGGAGAATAGTTGAGATGCCTATAAGCTAACACTGACATCCCTTGCTGTCGAACCCAAAAAATTTCTGTGTTCTTGACCACAATGGCTTTTTGTCATGTGCACTCATGCTGGGTGGATCGATGGATTTTTTAAGTGCCACCAAAATGAGAATAGAAAACACGCCATCTCATTAAAGCCTCGTGACAATGCAGATTCAAAACAATTGACCATCCTCCCGGATCAAAGATCTTAAATCAACTACAATCGAAATCACACAAGCAGAAACTAAGCATAAGTTGGAGTAACACTGTCCATATGATTTTCCTGACAAAATTAATGCTGTTTGGAAATGCCAACAGAACTATAATTTAGAAGCCAAAACAACGGTCACTACAGCACCGCCTCAAACAGCAGGTGCAGCTCCCTTCTTCCTCGGAGCTGCCTGGGCCCCTGGTTGAACAAAAGATGCCAACAAATAAAGCAAATTAGCAAAATGCTTATCTGCTTTTTTGGTCCTCATAAAGTAACCAAAGTTTTGTAATCATTCCTGAAAATTATTGTCTCGATGTTATCTTTGTGATATCTTGTCGGTTTCAATGTTATTCTTTTCATCAACTCAGTGACGGAAAACGCCAACTTGGACTATCAGAAGCCTGAGTGGTGATGGCAGGGACATTTTGCTAACAAGCAGTAATAGCAGAATAACTGCACATTTATCTCAAAGGTCGTCACCACGTCAGCTTCGTCCACGTATGGACTTCCAGTCACTCAGTTCACGGAAACAAATATTACAAGGATGAAATCCAAACAAACAATTTAGGGACAATTTTGAAACATGTAGTATTTTATAAGGACCAAAAATATATATAAGCTTTACAAAAAAGAAGAGGAATACATGTGACACATGCCTTTGGATGTGAATAATATTTGATACAATAAATAACATTCATTACCTTCTATGAAGCCACTCTTGAATCTGCGAGGTACATTGCGTAGGTACCTCATACGACCCGTCCCAGTTGTCTTCCTTCGGATCGCCTTCACACTCCAGTTATCTGAAATGCAACGAAAGCGGGTCAGACTGTAAGAAATTGATACAGGATGATGTAAGCGAAGGCAGTTAAAGTGTAGACTACAAAAATCAGATAGCAGTTATACACATCAGCCTTGGTTATTTAGAAAGGAATCCGAATATGGTAAGTCAGATAGGTAGCTGAGTTGTATACTGACATACTCTGCATTGTAGACAGCAACGAAAGTTCAAAATATTCTTACATTCTATAATCTTCTATATAGTCGAGGCTCAACTGTTGAGCAGCTATGTTATTATTAACAATAGTAACTATAATAAATCTACAAGGGTCCCCTTACATCCAAGTATATTACCATGTCCCAAGAAATGTCCTCTTAGTGCGTTGACACAAATTTATATCTTTTAGTTTGGTCACCATCTGTCAAGATCCTAATTCCACCACCGATTGTAGATTGTAGACTTCTTAATTTATTGTGAATAATCAATCAACATATTATCTCTTGCTCTCTTTTTTTCATCTTCTGTAAATACCTATATCGCTCCACA
The DNA here is from genome assembly GCA_020567845.1 of Rhododendron henanense subsp. lingbaoense. Lineage (NCBI taxonomy): Eukaryota > Viridiplantae > Streptophyta > Magnoliopsida > Ericales > Ericaceae > Rhododendron > Rhododendron henanense. Next base: position 1,874,678 of record CM036324.1, read on the forward strand.
TGAGATCAGAGCAACAATGATGAGAGTGATGAATCATCGTGGAGATGCAACATAGTTTGTATACAATAAGGACAAAGTTAAGCAGTTTTGATTCCTTAATCTGAAAATCTCAAGCAAACATAAATGCACTACATCAATGGCAACTACAACAAATTCATCTTCCGCAACAGAAACTATTCCCTCTCTAGCATTCCTAATATCAAAATTTCAACATCCAGTAACAATAAAGCTATATTTGAGATATTGCCAATGGAAGGCAAACATCCATAATGTGATGATCCACCCCTAATTCAGGCCATGGAAGATAATTGCAGTAAACAACTAGCCTGTCTCAATCAACAGATAAACATGTCTTAGAGTAATCATGCTTTTAAAGTAAGACATTGCAGCACATATTTAATTCTATGTTGAGATCTCAAATTCACAATCTTAACCATTTTGCTCGACCCAAACATGAACAAACAATTGCCAGAAAACATATTAGGCAACAAATCAACTGTTGTACAGTTATAGTACCAAACAATTATGGTATTGTTGGGTTATGAGAGAGATAAATATCTGGGACACTTCCCGTGAATCTCCGGTCAGGGAATTTGCCTGATCAGCTCATTCCGGTCCAAGGGAAACGCATTACGATTTGTTAATTGAGAAAGCACGATAGCGATCAATCCAGTTAAACAATTGAAAGCTAAATCGAGAAACATAAGGCTTCTGAGACGGGCAAAAAACAAAGGAACCGGGCCAGATAAATTGGTCCAGCTCAGCCAGATAAATTGGCGGTGGGGATTGTTCCTCAAAATGGAGTGCTAAATTGTTCAGGGGAGATTCAGGAGTTTTCCGAAAACTAGAGACAGGGCGACAACGATCTCACGTCTCCTTTTTGTGTAAATAAACGACAACAATGGAGTGCTAAATTGCTCGAATAAAAAATGAACAGTTGATGATAAAGTGTTTCACACTCTAAATCGATACATACACAGAGAGAGAGAGAGAGGGAGAGAGAGAACATTACATTTCCTCTTACGGGCAGCGGGGAAAGCACAAGCGGAGCATCGGCTCTTCTGGAGATGAAAACTGCGTCGGCCACACCTCACACAGAGCGTGTGAGTCTTGTTCCTCCTCTTACCGAAACTTCCCGTTCCCTTCCCCTGTTTCAGCACACGAGTTCTCACTTACATGAGCTCTTACTCCAGTTATATCTATGTGTACATCGACGAACATTGAACTACAGAGAGAGAGAGAGAGAGAGAGAGAGATTACCATTGTTCCGCAGCTGCAGAAACCCTAGACTCCTGAGCTGCTGAAGAAGACGAAAATGAAGGGCGGCCGAAGAGATGGGAGTTTATATGTGTGGGAATCAACGAGAGAGTGGCTTAGGGCTTAGCGTGGGCCGAGTTGGGCCTTAAGAGAGATCGGGCTTTCAGAAGAGATGGGCTCGTAAGTTCCGATTTGGCCCAAATGAATGGGCTGGATAATTCTTGATCAAGGAAGTATACTGAGGTTGTGTGTGTTGGGCCCAAACTTGCATGATACTGTAGTAGAGAAGCAAGCAGTGACGGAACCAGAATTTTGTAAATGTGGGGGCCGGACTATAACAAGAAGCTTTTGAAATTTCAAGATTTGTTTGGTTTAGATTTTGAGGGAGCTTTTTTTTGGGTAGGAGAGAGATAGAAAGATAAACGAGATTAATAATTGAAGAAACAACTTATGTGAGACCATGAGCAGAGAGAGGAATTGAGTTTTGAGACCCAAAACGAACAGATTCTTAAAGCATTTAAATGTTTAAATAACACCCAATACAAAATATAATTCTTAACAAACAAACAAAAAACAACTAAAAAAAATTTAAATTTTTTTTAAAAAAACCCCGAAACATCGCGGGAGCTGTGGCCCCCATAAGCCCACAAGTGGCTCCGTCTCTGAGAAGAAGCTAGGTTTTGTTAACCATATATGTGGATGGACTAGGGCCGCAAACGATTGAGTTACAGTCATGATAGAGAAGAAGCTAGGTTTTGTTAACCATGATGTGGATGGATTAGGGCTGCAAACGAGTGAGTTACAGTGCTCGAGTTTAGCTCTTTCAAGTTGATAAAATGTAAATAAATAAATAAATTTTGAATATTAAGTGTGCTTGAGTTTAGCTCTTTCAACTTGATAAAATGTTTAAAAAAAATCATATTTGAATATGAAGTGAGTTAAATAAATTCGGTGAGGTTTTGTCAACAAAATAAACTCGGTAAACAAATCGAGCTACTTGAGAGTTCAGCTCATAATATGCTTTGGATAAGCTATGGACATCTATTTGAGTAATTTTTCTTTAATATTTTTTCAACATAGTAATCAATATATTGTTTCCAGTTAACATTTAGTACATTCAAAGTCTGTATATGGTAGTCAAGAATAAATAAAATCCATGAGTGAATAATACTAGAGTAGTAGTTTCTAATTTTTCTGTTCCAACCTTGTAGTCTTTTTTTTTTTTTTTTCAACCGTCATACATCAGCGGGGGTTAGTGGGGGGTGTTAGAGTTAGCACGTGGTCCAGAAGCTATCCATAGCTTGGGACCCAAGAGTATTGCCCCAGTAGAGGTCGAACCCAGTACCTCCCCCTTATGGGAGAGATGATATACCAATTGCACTGGGCAGTGGTTGTCAACCTTATAGTCGTTGTAGAGAAAACAACAAAAGTTGAGAAATTTTTGCAGCGAGAAGTTGACATGTGGCCTAAAATGGTGGTCCCAACCGCACCAAAATCTAAACCAGTCATTGATTTTTGCTTTTCTAAATTGAAGTTTGTGATGGATATTTTTGGGGAGTGAATTTGCCACTATTTTTTTTTTTTTTTAATGTCACTCCCTTTTGTGTCTTATTAGATGATTTGTTTTGTGAGAGAAGAAAAGTGACATTAACAAAAATGGGAGTGACAAAATCAATTTCCTAGTTTTAATGGATAGTTGAAACATGCACAATAAAGCCATAAGAGTGAGAGAAAACCAAACCACCACCCCACCCCTCTCTTTCTCTCTCTCTCTCTCTCTCTCTCTCTCTCTCTCTCCTTCGAAGCCTTCTTATCCCTGTTATCGATCACCAAATTTCTATCCCTTATCCTCGGTTTTCAACTAGTACTATTGCTGAGTTGGAACCGTCGTCTTTGAAAGATGGGGGTCCATATATACAGCTACCATCATAAATGCCATGACAAACTTCCAGTCCCTCGAACCGCATTGCACCCGACGCAAATACGTTCTGTTTTACTATAAAGGAAGGTTTTTTGGTTTGACGGTCAGGGTGTACAGGCTAGCTTATTTGCACTTCAACTAATCCTCTATCATGTTCGGTCAAAGACAGATCATCCATGCCGGGATTAGGAAATCCACAAAAGATACATCATTTACTCTTTAGGCCACGAGAGTTTCTCTATTCCCGACAAGGACATGAGACAAGTCAAAGTAAGCATGAGTTAGCCCCGACGCGCCTTTCTGCTAAACGATATTCACTTAGAATCAGACCTATTTCAGATGCAGCTATAAGAGGAACCTTGTAAACAAGGACAAAATCTTATACATTTGTATAAAACCAAAAAGCCTACTGCAATTTAAGTATAGCTTAGGATCCTTAATCATTAGAGCATCTCCAATCCAATACTCCATTTGAGAGTATCAAAATAATGTTTTTTACCCATAAAGTGATTATAGAGGAAATTACTATTCATGTTTACACCAACCACAAACACTCTATTTTTGTCTCTAAAATCACTTTACAGAAAAAAAACATTTTTTTTATACTCTCATGAGAATATAGTGGGTATAAAAATTTAGTAAAAAAAGCAAACAAGGACAAAAATATATTTTAAAATGGTGAATAGTATTTTAGAGGTGATCCTCTATATTTTCTCTACCCTCTAAATATAGAGGATCAAAATCCAACACTCTTAAATGGAGGAGGGTTGAGAGGATGGATTGGAGTGGTTTGATACTCTCAAATAGAGTTATAGAGTATGGGTAGGAGATGCTCTTAGTAGGTCCAAATGGGTCAAAAAACTGGCTAAAAAATAATGAAGTACATATTAGTTGCAGAAAAGCAAGGATGAATAGAACAAGCTTTCACCAACCCACTGGTGCCTAGCTCCTTTAACTTATTCCTCATAATCAATGTCTCTTCCCTTTCAACAACAGGTAGTCAAAAATGAAATCATCAATAATCATTGGATTCCTAATTCTCTTAAACTAATCCCTACCAAAATGTTTCTGTGAATAAACAACAAATTGTACTCCTACTCATAGCTCAAAGCAAATACTCTCGTCGTCTGATCGTGTTGTCGATCAAACGGTGTTGAGAGATAGAGGAAAAACCATAGGAGGATGTGAACAGACAAAAAAAGAAAAGAAAAGAAAAGGAAATGGGAGCCAAATCAGAATACTATTTAATCACCATCAATTCAGCTCCCTTTTGTCTCAGGGCAAAGGCAAGAAGCTTCAAGGGTCCCCATCTCTCTTTGCTGTATAATTGTACCAGTTTCTAGAGAGGAAAGAAGCCAAACAAGTTGTGTAAATTTCAGAGAGAGAGAACAATGTCAGAGCCACAAATGCTGCTAAGAAAATCCGTTCAAAACACCAAGATTTTCCTCCACAAAACCCTCCAGAACCTCAGGTCAGTCCTCATTGGAGGGTACCAAAAACTATCCAAATCCCGTTCACTGAATCCCAACAGCCAAAATGTGCAACAGCTGGATGATTTCTACAAAGACTTCTCTGAGCTATGGGAGTCTGATAATGAGAAAATGAAGAAGAATAAGAAGACTTCTGCATTTGCCAAAGAGCTGGTGGAGGAGGAGGGAGAAGAGCGGAATTCTCAGATCAACAGAGATGAAGAGAGAGAAATGGAAGTGAAGAAAACGGGACGTAATTCACTTGAAGGCAAGAGAGGGGAGCCGTGTCATGTGATTGCCAATGGGGGTTGTGTTTTGGCACAGAGGATGAAAGAGTTGGAAATGATGGATGTGAATGATGTGGATCATGTGTTGGATATAGAAGAAGTGCTTCACCTCTACTCTAGGCTTAAATCCCCGGTCTACCTGGACATTGTCAACAAGTTCTTCATGGACATGTACTCTGAGTTCTTCCTTCCACAGCCCTCTACAAGCATTACAAATTCATCGCGAAGACTTGGCCCTTTGAAGTTCTAGACACTTCCAATAGATTTACTTCTTCCCAGTGCACACGACTGGATATCTCTCAAATGATTTCTTTGCTTGTCATTTCTCTGTGTGTGTGTGTGTGTGTCTAGGTGAATGCGAGAGTGATTTGCTATAGTTTGTTCCTAGTAACCTACTAATAACTCAACTCTATGAGACCAAGAGTTCATGTCATCTCTTTGCCAATTGCCATGTGTTTTTTCAGTATGCTCATATCATCTCCATGAAAAAGCTTCAAAAACCCACATCCAAGTGCATCTACAAAGGAAATAGAACAACTTTTGTACTGATTTCATGAAGCCACTTAACACCCGTGAGATATAACCAACATCTCTGCCATTTAATGAACAATTACCAATATTTATGTAAACTGGTATCTGAAACAAATCTCTTCAGAGTTTACAAATTTTCGGACTTCTATTTTTTATATAAGCAAGATTCCAAATTACTTCAAAGAGAGAAACACTAGAAAAGAGAATATGCAATGGACAAGAATGCTGAACTATTGGTGTCAAACAGCATTTAGACTATGCAGTGCAATAAATTTCCCACATCCAAGCACATTTTAAATCTCTATCATTTCTGCCCATTTTCTGAACAAATACACGACATTTACATAAACTTGTACCTAAAACTACAAAAAAAAATTGCACTAAATTCTCTTCAGAGTTTACTTGAATGACAGAAACACTACAAGTGGAAGAACATGTAATGTAGCTATGAACAAATTTCTACCATTCTCCACATTTGACAGACAACCATGAGAGATACTATGATTCATTGTATATGAACTGATAGCCGAAACTAAAAAACTAGAACAAATCCTTTTCTGAGTTTCCTAAACACTCCCAGACTACTTCAATGACAGAAACACTTGATGTGAGAGAATATGGACTGTGAAAAAGCAGGTCGAACTAGTAGCATATACAGTGGGAAACTACCTCAGTAGCTATGGAAAATTTTCAACCTTTTTTTGCCTTTAATGAACAAATACTAGCATACGATTCATTGAGTATAAACTGGAAGCTGAAACTACATACTACAAGTCTCAACAAAACCCCTTTTGGTAAAACGCTACCTTTCTCACACGGTCTTTGAACAACTGATCCGAACCTGGCCCGCTGGAGCAATCAGCACTCCAAGATTGGAAAGCTTCATCATTGCTTTAGCAAAGTCCTGTCTGAACAAGGAAGCATCCGAGGCATATGCTCTAACCCAAGCCTCAGTTTCTTCCCCAACTGTCAATTGCTGATCAACATAGAGGATTCCTCTACCCTGAAGTAGGCTACGGTAGTATAACGTGCCAAAACCCGATCCCTTCCCTTCATAGTCCATCTCCACTCCTGGCACCTGTGGCGAGGGAGGTGAAACTGGGTTCCCAACACAAGATGGTGACAATGATGGGCATGATGATGATGGTGACGGTGATGATGATGTGTGGTTATTGTTGCATCTTGATCTCAGTAGGTTAAGGAATTCTATATCCAGGGTTGGGTCAGGTTCATCGGTCCCGTCAAAGTTGTAAAGCCGACTGAGGAAGAATCTGCAGTGGATTGTTCCAATGCTGTGAGCACCTATTGCCAGCAAAATCAAGAAAAGAAACCGAAGTATAAGTTCATTGGCAAAGCTGAGCATCATCAGAAAGATCTAACAAGATAAAACCACTTTCTGTCATACATGTTGGACTGGAACAAGATCAGAAAAAAGAAAATTCTCCAGATAGGTATTCACAAGCACCACGGTCAGAGAACTCATTAACAAGAAAAGGATAGCATAAATGAATAATACTCAATTAAATTGCTGGAACTGAAATACCCATTCAATGAAACACAAAGAGGCTCATCGTAGGTGATTAGGATGATGAACATGAATAATACAGTTCAATGGCTGAAAAATAAGAGACCCAACTTCTAAGACAAGTTGCTTTGGTTGGCAAGACACGAAACTCACCCTAACCAATTACTATATTACATTCACTTTGGTGTTCATGTGTTTTCCTTCACCATGTACATGCCAGTACATTTTCAGGTTTCTTGATCATGCTGTCTTCAAAGGGTGAAAAAATGTTCTATAAGTGTAGATTCCTAGAGTTTCATTGACAAAGCAAATACAGCAATTCAAACAACAATTAGCTCATCTTAATCCAACAAAAATTAGAGAGGACAGGAATTGCAATACCCTGAGAAGAATGAAGGCTCGAACCAACTGACAAATAACAACCCTTACGGAAGATAAAGTTACAATGCAAAGAACAAACCAAAACCAGGGACTTTTCAGCGAGAAAACATTGGAGAAAGAGAAAAAGAGCGAGGAAGGAAATGTTAGTACTTGGTACCTAAGAGACTGACTGTCTCTCTTTCATTGAATCCCCTCAATGCAAATGATGCCACTGTTTTTGGGAGAATGTCATATGGAGTAGGAAGATCATAAGTCGCAACCTCTGAGAAAGACATAGTGCTGTCTCTCCTACCAGTTTCCAGAGGGTAGAATGGGCCACCGGCCTGCAATTTCAAGGTTCAGACCTAACTTAGATAACAAATCTCTGATACAGATACACATGAATATAGAAAGAGTGACAGAGATTTACCAGAGCAACACTCTCTCTGGCAGCAAAAACAAGAATATCAGCACAAGAAACTATTCCGGGGCAAGCTTCTTCGAGCTCCGATTTGATGATGTCGATTACGTCAAATCCCTTCAAAGTTTCATTTGGAGGAGACTCTTTCTCACCGTCAACTCCATCAACGGCATCAAGTAAAACAGATGCATCGCAACCCTGAAATAAAAGAATCAGGAAAACAAAACAACAACAATTGGTAGTAACTATTAAGACCCAATTTGGACTAAGAATATATTTCACGAAGTTGCAGAGAATGAAACCCTAATCAGTATGAGGGAGAAAAAGAAATTCCATGAATTCCAGAGAGATCACTAGTTCAAGAACCAAATCACAACACCTGCATCAGATGTGGAATAAAAGAACAACCCAGATCAATACCAATAAGATTTCGTAGTCACAAATTCAAGAACTGAAGATTTCACCTCAATGAAGCAATCATGAAAAACTAAGCGCAACAGCGACGGAGCAACATCAGCGTGCCGATAGTAGAGATCTTGGACCCTCGATCGGATGATTTTCTCGGCATCGGGACAAGACTCACGGTAGAAATCGTACTCGAGCGAGCCCGAAGAATCACCATAGAAATCGTACCCAGAGGAAGAAGAATCGCTGGCCTCTTGTTGTTTCTTGAACTTGTTGGACAAAAACATGGGGCGAGACATGGATGAAGCCGAATTCGACGGAGACAGAGTGATTGCGGGGAAACTTTTCTTCGTCTCCGCGTTTTCTTTCTTCAGAGAGATCAATACGCACATTAGGAACACCAGAAAGCTCAGTTTTCTCATGAAATCCATCTCTCAAGCAGTTGGAGAATACAATCAAATCTCTCTCTCTCTCTCTAAGAAATGAGAAGTTCGTTGCAGGGGAGTGGGACTGAAGAGGAGAGAAGGAGAGTCGGTTACGAATGTAACAATTGGGCGGGAAGGAATAAGAGTGAATGACGGAATTGCCCTTCTAACTGAAAATTTGGGGGTGTTTACTGTAGTGAAAAATTTGTAGATTTTTATTTGTGGTCGAGAAATTGTGAGAAATGAAAGTGTAGAAAACAAGACGTAATTCTGCTGGTGAAGGCAAGAAAGGAGAGCCGTGTCCTGTGATTGCCAACAGGGGTTATATTCTGGCACAGAAGGAGTTTGAAATGATGGATGTGGATCATGTGTTGGATACAGAAGAAGTGCTTCACCTCTACTCTAGGCTTAAATCCCGGTCTACCCCGACATTGTCGACAAGTTCTTCATGGACATGTACTCTGAGTTCTTCCTTCCACAGCCCTCTACAAGCATTACAAATTCATCGCGAAGACTCGGCCCTTTGAAGTTCTAGACACTTCCAATAGATTTACTTCTTCCCATTGCACGCGACTGGATATCTCTCCATTGATTTCTTTGCTGTCATTTCTGGGTGTGTGTGTTTCTAGGTGAATTTTGTGTACTTTAAGACTTGAGAGTGATTTGCTATAGTTTGTTCCAGTGGCGGACCCAAGAATTTGACATAGTGGGGGCACCAATTTTTTTTGTAACGCAGTAATATATGAGTTATAGTTAAGCAGATTCACACCAAAATAATTTTAGCATTCATGATAATGTAATAATTTTAAAGTATATATATGTATTTTAATAAAAGCTACTTGGGCAAACTGCGCACCTCGACTATATGAGTTAAAACAAAATTATCAAATGTTCATCATCTATTTTCATATTATTAACTCAAAAAATACAAATTTCGGGGACCAAAATGTACAAATACAATGTGCAAATTCATATTGAGTACTACACAAATTATTGAAAATGTTGGGAAATGGGAGAAATATTGGTTGTAAAAGAGTTGTAGAATTTGACTAAAAACAAAAAGAAAGAGTTCTTTCCCAAAGAGTGCAACTTACTGGTTACCACTGTACAATTAACTCTACAAATTACAACTAAAAACATAAAAACTTAGAGTGGGGGCTCGAACCCGTGTCCTCTCGTTCCCATAGAGCGCCACTTACCACTGCACCACGCACTAACTTTTTTTTAAAAAGGGCGTGGGGGCACGTAACCCCACGTGCCCCAAGGTGGGTCCGCCCCTGGTTTGTTCCTAGTAACCTAGTAACCTACTAATAACTCAACTCTATGAAGTTCATGGCTATCTCTTTGCCAATTGCCATGTGTTTTTTCAGTATGCTCATATCATCTCCATGAAAAAGCTTCAAAAACCCACATTCAAGTGCATCTACAAAGGAAAGAGAACAACTTTTCTACTGATTTCATGAAGCCAATTAACACCCGTGAGATATCACTAACATCTCTGCCATTTAATGAACAATTACCAACATTTATGTAAACTGGTATCTGAAACAAATCTCTTCTGAGTCAACGAATTTTCGGACTTTTATGTGCATCTACAAATCTCTTCAGATTATGAATTTCCGAACAGCGCTTTTATTTTTGATAGAAGGTGGGGAGAGCATAAGGAATGTGGTAATATTGTTAGGCATCTTGTTTCTAAGGTTCGTAATGGCTTCAGATTCAAAGGAAAATCTGGAGTGTCGTGTGGGTCTGCTGCATTGGAGGAAACGTGCGAGGCTGAATTCCATATTCAACGAGGACAGTTTGGGGCTTATATTGCAACACATCTTTGAGAGCCCTGGTTTCGATCATGAGGAGTTTAATCACACATAAGCTTTGCTAGAAAAGGCTCTGAAGAATGAGGTAATTTATTGAAAGGACAAAGCTAGAGTGGTGTGGGCTTAAAGAGGGGGACATGAATACTTTTTCTTTCCATGCCATGATGGTTCAGAGGCAACAAAAAAAATCGGTTAGTAGGGCTTGAGGATGAGAGAGGCAGGCGGCGTGAGGGGACCATGCTGTTCAAGAGATTGCAACTAATTATTTTCAGAAATTTTTTGCATCTGAGGGGATATCACATGTGTGCTGAGATGTGTTGAGAGCATAGTTATGAGTCAGATAAATAGGTTTTTAACCAGACCTATTTCATTCAACGAGGTAAAAGCGGTTGTGTTTGGTATGGATCCAGGGAAAGCACCAGGACTGGAGAGTATGGGTGCCGGTTTTTAACAGAAGTATTGGCCAGTGATAGGGCCAAGTATAGTGGATGTCGTTTGCAGCTATTGCCATTCGGGAAATTTGCTTCGAAGTATCAATCATCCGCATATAAATTATTAGTGAAAGTCAAAGTAAGCAGTTTTCACTTGAACAATTTTCAGTAAGCAATTTTCCACAATAGGCATCAAAGGTCCATGTCGAGATGGACAGTTGGATCGACCGCACTACAACCCCTCCCATTCCAGGTAAAATATCTGACTGCACTACACGGCACACGCCCGCACTACAACCCCTCCCATTCCAGGTAAAACAACTCGTCTAGGTTATCCACAACCAAACACCGAAAGAAACAGAGCACTATGTCTTCCATAGTATATTACAACCGAACATTGAAAGTTCGCATGAAGAATAAAATCTCGAGGAAAACACTATACACCCACGGGGAAGGACATGTCACAGTTTTAAATACACAGAGCCACATAAAAAAGGCAAACTGAAAATTTCAGCATTCAATAGCTGAATACTATAGCTTAGATCAAAGATTACAAGTAACAAAGGTCACTTTTCTCTTCTTTTGCTCTAGGAAATAAACAACGTAGCAGGAAGCAACCATTACATGACAACCACCTTCCCACAAGCAAAATAGGTCAGCCATAGTAAATGGATTGTTAGTTGTCTTACATTATCTTTATAAACAGAACCATGATAAACAAGACTGCAGATGCAAGTATTTAGGGGTGTGCATCTCTAACTTCGATCTCTTCGACTAGATGTGTCCCTCAAGGTATTCTGCCTCCGCTTGGTATCGAACCTCCTAAACAAGATCATGAAAAAAGAAGTAATGATGGTTATTAGTAAAGCCAGAGAAAAGAGCATACTAGGACAACCTTTATCTAATGACCAAAATAAAAAACAAGAGCAATCAAACGAAAATCTAGTCAGAGCAAAAGGAGATTCAACTTATGCAGTGTATGGAAATGAATGTATTTACACTCGTATTCTTTTTGAAAGATAGAACACTCAGCAGAGTCCAAAAAAAAAAAAACCGGTTTTTTAAACCAAGTTGGCCAATTCATCATCAGGACGAAACATTAGAGAAAGTATGAATTGGATGTCTAATAATTAATTATTCTCACGTGAATCATGACATTATGGCTCTTTCGGGGATGATATGCGCATTTCAAAGGGGGTCAAACCCGCAAGACTTGAGGATAGGGACAGAAAGTAGTTTGCAGACATACCTCGGGAAAAACTGGAAGGATTGACATTAACAGCCGTAACTGTTGGAAAAATGAAAGGATTGGGGTGACCTTTGGCTTGCTCAAGCCAATAACTTTCTCATATTCATGGTGGAGGTTTTCCCCTATTCATTGTGGGGGTTGCTCTACTATTCATTGTGGGAGTTTCTCCCATATTTACAAGGGTCCCTTCAGCCTATATAAGGAGCATTCTGGTTCATAGTTCAAGACGAATTTCACAAGTATACTAGTATAGAGTGAGAGAGAGGAGTTAGTTCACAAAGACGTTCATCGGTAGTGTGCCGACGTTCGTGGTAAGAGCCGGATCAATCCTGGGAGACAAATGCTGAGTAACCTCAACATCCTTCGATAGGCGGTGAATCTGTTTTAAGGACACCGTGTGAAAAACGGTTTCGGTTCATGAATCCATTTTGTATTTCGGATTGCATTTCAATTTTTGTAATTTCATTATGTTGTAATTCTGTTCATCTGTAAATATAATAGAATTCATATTCTGGATTCCCGATTAAAACATTTTGGGTAACAGAAACAAACATGAATACAGGACTGGGTTTGAAGGGATTAATAGCTCTTTACCGACGACCGACTAGATGGATTGGGATTATAGACCACCGACATATTTCCGACATATTTGATTGGTAATGGCGTCAGTTGTGGTTGCCGGAGCTGGCTCTTTAAGTCCCCCTTCTTCTTCTTCTTCATTTGATTGGTAATGGCGTCAGTTGTGGTTGCCGGAGCTGGCTCTTTAAGTCCCCCTGGGGCCACCCCGCCATGTCAACGTCATGGTTTAGGTCGTGCTTCGGATTTGGGCTCCCTAGCATGACGGTAAAAAAAACCCAGTAAGTCTAGGGAGCAGGACACGGGAGCATGTCCCAACCCCATGATGCTAACGTGGCGGTGGGCCTCACATCCGCGTTGGCAAAGTTAAAAAAAAACACATTTACAATTCCCTTTTCTTCTCCTCTGCACCACCCTTCTATCTTTGCAACTTCCGTCCCTAATGATAATAATGATTGGAATGTATGAGTAATGAGTATCGCTTTTCAAACTACAAAAAACTATTATAATATAGAAAAGTTTTAATTTAATAATTTTCAAACTAATAAAAATTATTTATTAGAATACAAAGTAATTTACCCAAAACAATTTTTCAAAATCATTTTCCAAAAAAAAAGAAAGTTTTCTTCTTTTTTTTTGAAAAAATAGTTTTGTGCAATTTTGAAAAATAAAAAAAAAGTGAAAATAGACGAGAGATAAATGCCTTGTTCTCTTTGCAATTCAAAAGAATTTTTCAAAAAATACCTCCTAGATTCCCCATACTTCTAATATTTCTCTCTCTATCTCTCTCCACTTATTACCCCTACTATTTTTCAAAAAAAAATTCAAATTCCAATCCAAACACAGCAAAAGTTTGTGTGTAATGATGAGTACTTGATTGAAAAGATGTGGGATTTACTAAATTTGATTATTGACAAAATGTTGCTAGCTTGGTTATTTCGATATGAGTATTTTTTTGAGCAAATATTGTTAATCTTAACAACATACTAATATTAGGAGGATTGTTTGTTAATAGATCAATTAGTAGAGTTAATGTAACTTCTGAACGAACTCCAGTGTGCATAGGACCTACTGGTATTGTACGTGAGCGTTTGTGTGTTTGTGCCCGCGGTGGTAGCATCGAATGCAGTCATGCCACCTCATTAAAACGGTGGGTCCCATTAAAACTGTAACTGGCACACGAATACACCCTACCGCACTTGACCATTTTCCATCCCTGAGCTGGCTTGACCGTGTAGAATCATCTCACTATCAAAAATTCTAAAATCATCCCAGAATTCCAAAGACAAAATGTTGTGTGGGACCCATCTATTTTGTGATAGAGTATATATAAATTTCTTGTCGTGGAAGTGGTGGTTGACAATGGGAAGATGGGGGAGGGTTTCGTGCAGTAGGGGCAGTCACCGGGAGGCGGTGGGGTGGCAGGGGGTTCGATTTCGGGCAAGGGCAAGAGGAGCAGGGGGAGAGTGTTTCAGGCCAGGGGGAGGGGGATGGTTTCTCGGCAGGGGGAGATGGGGAGGCGGGTTGGCAAGGGGAGAGGGGCAGGCAGCAGAGGCTTGCCTGTTCATCCTGATTTCGTCCAGAATTTCTTCAAGTAGCTTGTGCGTTTTCTTTTCGTGAAAGCGGTGGTTGACAAAGGTCTGCAGTATCAGAGTCCAAGACTGGTACCGACGACCCTTCATTGTATCTTTCGACGTGGCGGCTCTGCCCCACCTGCGCGTGCAGCGAAGGCTCCGCCGGCCTCTGATTGCGGCGATCATCGGCACAATATATGCCGGAGAGGCTGTCGTAGGAGGTGCGAAAGAGTGAGAGTGGAACGCAATATCGCAACTGATTGCAAATAATGGACGCAGAAGCACCACTAGTATTTGCGTCCATTAGCATTTGCAATCAGTTGCGATGTTCCGTTCCACTCTCACTCTCTCGCACCTACTACGACAGCCTCTCCGGAATATATTGTGCCGACGATTGCCGCAATCAAAGGCCGGCGGAGCCTCCATCGCACGCGCAGGTGGGGGCAGAGCCGCCACGTCGAAAGATACAATGAGGGTCGTCGGTACCAGTCTTGGGACTCTGATACTGCAGACCTTTGTCAACCACCGCTTTCACGAAAAGAAAATGCACAGGCTACTTGAAGAAATTCTTGACGAAATCAGGATGAACAGGCAAGCCTCCGCCGCCTGCCCCTCTCCCCCGACCAACCAGCCTCCCCATCTCTCCTGCCCAGAAACCCTCTCCCCCGGCCTGAAACACTCTCCCACTGCCCCTCTCGCCGTTGCCCGAAACCCACCCCACTGCCTCCCGGTGACTGCCCCGTACCGCTCAAAACCCTCACCCGAGAAGATCAAGGCACTCCGATGTTACTCCGTCGCTGTTGCGCTTAGTTTTTCATGATTTCTTCATTGAGGTAAATTCTTTCGGTTCTTGTTGATTTTGATATGGGTTTTTCCGTTGTTCTATCCCTCGTCTGATTTGGGTCTTGTGACTTGGTTCTTGAATTTGTAAGTCTGACTACGAAATCTTGTTGTTATTGATCTGGGTGGTGGTTTTGTTCTACATCTGATGCGGCTGTTGTGTTCTTGAAGTAGTGATTCTCTCGATATTCCTGTTCTTGCTTGAATTATGGTTTTGTGACTTGGTTCTTTATTCGTGGGTTTTGATTTTGATTTTGTTTGTTTTTTCTTCTTAATATTAATCTTGGTTTGTTGTTTAATTACTAACTGATTAGGGTTTTCTGATTGGAAGTTTTATACTCCCCAACTTCATGGAATTTTCTGTTCTTCCTTATTGATTACTGATGTGGGTTTGTTGTTTATTATTGTTCTTCCTTATTGATTATTTGTGCTGGTATAATTGTTTTTGCTGCCAGAGAGAGTGTTGCTCTGGTAAATCTCTGTCCTTCTTTCTATATTCATGCGTATCTGACTATCTGTATGAGAGATTTGTTATCTAAATTAGGTCTGAACCTTGAAATTGCAGGTCAGTGGCCCATTCTACCCTCTGGAAACTGGTAGGAGAGACGTCACTTTGTCTTTCTCAGGAGTTGCGACTAATGATCTTCCAAAAACCGTGGCATACTTTGCATTGAGGGGATTCAATGAAAGAGAGACAGTCAGTCTCTTAGGTACTAACATTTCCTTCCTCACTTTTTTTTCTCTTTCTCCGCTGTTATCTCACTCAAAAGTCCCTCGTTTGTTATTTGCATTGTAACTTTATCCTTCCGTAGGGGTTGTTATTTGTCAGTTGGTTCAAGCCTTTATTCTTCTTATGGTATTGCAATTCCCGTCCTCTCTATTTTTTGCTGGATTAAGATTAGCTAATCGTTGTTTGAATTGCTGTATTTGCTTTGTCAATGAAACTCTAGGAATCTACACTTGCAGAATTATTTTTTTCACCCTTTGAAGATAACATTATCAAGAAACCTGAAAATGTACTTGCATTTACAGGGTGAAGGGAAAACACATGAACACCAAAGTGAATGTAACATAGTAATTGGTTAGGGTGAGTTTCGTTTCTTGCCAACCAAAGCAACTTGTCGCATAAGTTGGGTCTCTTATTTTTCAGCCATAGAACGTATTATTCATGTTCATCATCCTCACCTACGATGAGCCTCTTTGTGTTTCATTGAATGGGTATTTCAGTTCCAACAATGTAATAGAGTATTATTCATTTTATGCTATCCTTTCCTTGTCAATAAGTTCTCTGACCATGGTCCTTGTGAAATTCAATCATACCTATCTGGTGAATTTTCTTTTTTTTGATCTTGTTCCAGTCCAACATGTATGACAGAAAGTGGTTATCTTGTTAGATCTTTCCGATGATACTCAGCTTTGCCAATGAACTTATACTTTGGTTTCTTTTCTTAATTTTGTTGGCAATAGGTGCTCACAGCATTGGAACAGTCCACTGCGGATCCTTCCTTAACCTCCTGAGATCAAGATGCTACAATAACCACACATCACCATCACCGTCACCATCATCATCTTCTGCTGGGGACCTGGTTTCACCTCCCTCGCCACATATGGCAGGAGTGGAGATGGACTATGAAGGGAAGGGATCGTGTTTTGGCACGTTATACTACCATAGCCTACTTCAGGGTAGAGGAATCCTCTATGTTGATCAGCAGTTGACAGTTGGGGAAGAAACTGAGGCTTGGGTTAGAGCATAGGGCTCAGATGCTTCCTTGTTCAGACAGGACTTTGCTAAGGCAATGATGAAGCTTTCCAATCTCGGAGTGCTGATTGCTCCAGTGGGCTAGGTTCGGATCAGTTGTTCAAAGACCGTGTGAGAATGGTAGCGAGTTTCCAAAAGGGGTTTTGTTGAGACTTGTAGTTCACAGTTTCAGCTTCCAGTTTATACACAATGAATCGTATGCTAGTATTTGTTCATTCAAAGGCAAAAGAGGTCGAAAATTTTGTATAGCTGTTGAGGTAGTTTCCCACTGTATATGCTACTAGTTCGACCTGCTTTTTCAGTCCATTTCTGTCATTGAAGTGGTCTGGGTATGTTTTGCAAACTCAGAAACGGATTTGTTCTAGTTTTCGGCTATCAGTACTTATACTTACAATGAATCATATCTCTCATGGTTGTCTGTCAAATGTGGAGGATGGAAGAAATTTGTTGATAGCTACATTACATGTTCTACAACTTGTGGTGTTTCTGTCATTCAAGTAAATTCTGACGAGTATTTAGTGCAATTTTTTGTAGTTTTAGGTACAAGTTATGTAAATGTCATGTATTGTTCAAAAAATGGGCAGAAATGGTAGAGATTCACATGGGCTGTTAATTGACTGAGCCAATCAGTAAAAAATATACCCACTTACCCACTGCCATTTTACAATGTGCTTGGATGTAGGAAATTTATTGCATTGCATAGTCTAAATGCTGTTTGACATCAATATTTCAGCATTCTTTTCCATTTCATATTCCAATTCGTGAACTCTGAAGAGATTTGTTTCAGATACCAGTTTATGTAAATGTTGGTAATTGTTCATTAAATGGCAGAGATGTTGGTTATATCTCACGGGTGTTAATTGGCTTCATGAAATCAGTACAAAAGTTGTTCTCTTTCCTTTTTAGATGCACTTCAATGTGGGTTTTTGAAGCTTTTTCATGGAGATGATATGAGCATACTGAAAAAACACATGGCAATTGGCAAAGAGATAGCCATGAACTCTTGGTCTCATAGAGTTGAGTTATTAGTAGGTTACTAGGAACAAACTATAGCAAATCACTCTCGCATTCACCTAGACACACACACACACAGAAATGACAAGCAAAGAAATCATTGGAGAGGTATCCAGTCGTGTGCACTGGGAAGAAGTAAATCTATTGGAAGTGTCTAGAACTTCAAAGGGCCGAGTCTCTGCAATGAATTTGTAATGCTTGTAGAGGGCTGTGGAAGGAAGAGTTCAGAGTACATGTCCATGAAGAACTTGTTGACAATGTCCAGGTAGACGGGATTTAAGCCTAGAGTAGAGGTGAAGCACTTCTTCTATATCCAACACATGATCCACATCATTCACATCCATCATTTCCAACTCCTTCATCTTCTGTGCCATAACCGTTTGCCATCATAGGACATGGCTCCCCTCTCTTGCATTTTCTTTCTTCAGAGAGATCAGTACTCACATTAGGAACACCTGAAAGCTCAGTTTTCTCATGAAATCCATCTCTCAAGCAGTTGGAGAATACAATCAAATCTCTCTCTCTCTCTCTCTCTCTCAAGAAATGAGAAGTTCGTTGCAGGGGAGTGGGACTGAAGAGCAGAGAGGGAGAGTCGGTTATGAATGTAACAATTGGGCGGGAAGGAATAAGAGGGAAGGAATAAGAGTGAATGACGGAATTGCCCTTCTAACTGAAAATTAGTTTAGCATGGAATAAATTTGTTAAGACGGCAAATCACTATGTGAACCCTCCATACTCCTATATTCAACCCAGAAACAAATCTTTAACTCCCCGAAATTCCCACGGCTCTTTGCTAACAACATAACCATTATAAAAAGAGAGGTCAATCTCAATCTGTGATAGAGATATACTCCCTCCGTCCAGATTTAATAGTTCCTCGTTCAATTCTAACCAGATAAAAAATGAGTTATATCTTTTAATTGGTAATGAATTTTATATCCAATGTGGATCTTGTTTGATATATTTCAATTAGTTCTATACAACAATGTTTTCAAAATTACATAAAATATTACAAATTACAAAATATAATCATTTGAAAAATGATACGAACTCTAAAAAATGACTATTAAATCCGGACAGATGGAGTATTATATAGCAAAAACAAATCTTGTCTTTTTGGATTTCCCATCCGAACTGAAAGAGTGACCATCCGAACAGTTGAGCTTGTGGCCGCAAGGTCAGGATGTGTTGTTCGCAATATTAGGGTTTATGGCTGCAACGTTAAAGGGATTAGCCGCAATGTATAAGGGCATGGGCGCAATGTATAAAGCTGCAATGTTTAAACACGTGACCGCAAAGTCAGTTCACTGTTACGCCATTTTTTCCATTCTAAGGTCCATATAATGCATATTATTTTCCTAAAACAGTATAAGGGACTCGAAAAGGATTTGGGTACAATAAATCTATCTGTCTCTTGAAGATTAAGCGACGGTGGGAGCACGGTTGGGTAGATAAAACGGCGAAGGTTGGCGGCGGTGTGGTGGTGGTGGGTTCTCCTTCCTTCTCAGCAAGAATGGGGGAGCAAGGGGGAAGTGTGGAGGTGAAAGCACACAGAGAGATTCTGGAGTAGAATTTTGGGCAAGGAGAGATTCTTCATATTGGGCAGTTATTCATTGAGGCTATTCAATCCCGTATTCACTCCTTGGCATCACTACAAGGGTCCCTTCAGCCTATATAAGGAGCATTCTGGTTCATAGTTCAACACGAATTCATAGAAATTTCTCAAGTATACTGGTATAGAGTGAGAGAGAGACAGACGCTGAGTTAGTTTGCCAAGACGTTCATCAGTGGTGTTCTGATGTTCGTGGTCCGAGTCGGATCAACCCTGGGAGACAAACGCCAAGTAACCTCAACACCCTCCGGTAGGCGGTGAACCTGTTTTAACTTTTAAAGACACCATGTGAAACACGGGTTTCGGTTCACGAATCCATTCTGTATTTCGGTTTGCATTTCATTTTTGTAATTTCATTACGTTGTAATTTTGTTCATGTGTAAATGTAATAGAATTCGTATTCTGAATTGCCGATTGAAACATTTTGGGTAACAGAAACAAACATGAATATATATAGGACTGGGTGTGAAGGGATTAATAGCTCTTTACCGACCACCAACCGGATGGATTGGGATCATAGACCACCACATATTTGATAGGTAATGGCGTCAGTTGTGGTTGTTGGAGCTGGCTCTTTACGTCCCCCTTCTTCTTCTTCTCCTCCTCCTCTCTCTAGTTTGAACTAGATCTGGGGAAGAATTTTGGTTTTTTTTTAATAGATTCGGCTGCTTCTAACGTGAGGTGAGGCCCACCCCGCCATGTCAGCATCGTGGTTTAGGTCGTGCTTCGGATTCGTGCTCCCTAGCATGACGGAAAAGAAACCCAGTGAGTCTAGGGAGCAAGAAACGGGAGCATATCCCAACCCATAATGCTGATGTGGTGGTGGGCCTCACGTTCACGTCGGCAAAGTTAAAAAACAAAAAAACAAAAAAAACATTTACAATTCCCTTTTCTTCTCCTATGCACCACCCTTATCTCTTTGCAACTTCCGTCCCTAATGATAATAATGATTGAAAGTATGGGTAATGAGTATCACTTTTTCAAACTAATAAAAATTATTTATTAGAAATACAAAGTAATTTGCCCAAAACAATTTTTCGAAATCATTTTCCGTTTTGTGCAATTTTTTGACAATATGATTGAAAAATAAAAAAAGAGTGAAAATAGAGGAGAGATAAAGTTTGTGTGTAATGATGAGTAGTGGATTGAAAAGATGTGGGGTTCACTAAATTTGATTATTGACAAGATGTTGCTAGCTTGGTTATTTCAATATGAGCACTTTTTTGAGCAAATATTGT
The DNA here is from genome assembly GCA_020567845.1 of Rhododendron henanense subsp. lingbaoense. NCBI lineage: Eukaryota > Viridiplantae > Streptophyta > Magnoliopsida > Ericales > Ericaceae > Rhododendron > Rhododendron henanense. The sequence goes on from CM036324.1 coordinate 1,895,389, forward strand.
TAACCTTAGTAACATACTAATATAAGGAGGATTGATAATAGATCAATTAGTAGAGTTAATGTAACTTCTGAACGAACTCCAGTGTGCATAGGACCTACCGGTATTGTACGTGAGCGTTTGTGTGTTTGCGCCTGCGGTGGTAGCATCGAACAAATATTTTATAACCACACCCAAAATCACACACACCCCAACACAACACAAGAGTCCCACACACACTATGTGTGTGGTGTGTGTGGGACCCTTGTGTTTTGTTAGAGGGTGTGTAATTTTGGGAGTGGTTGTAACATCTCTCAACATCGAATGCGGTCATGCCACCTCATTAAAACGGTGGGTCCCATTAAAACTGTAACAGCCACACGAATACACCATACCGCGCTTAACCATTTTCCATCCCTTCCCAGTCAATTTTATTTTGCTGAGAGCTGGCTTGACCGTGTAGAATCTCACTATTAGGGCTGTAAACGAGCTGAGCAGCTCGCGAGTTCGGCTCGGTTCGACTCTGTAAGGGCTCGGTTCGGCTTGAAGGATAAATGAGCGAGTTCGAGCTCGATTTTGCGGCTCGTTTGATAAACGAGCCGAGTTCGAACCTAGCACGGCTCGGCTCGAACAGATTCACGAACAAGTTCATCTCGGCTCGAAATATATAGGCTCGGCTCGGCTCGGCTCGGAAATGTAAAAATACACAAAAGTTGTCTTTTATATTATGCATAAAGCCCTCACCGTTGGATAACACCATGAAGCCCCCACCGTTGGATCATGGGAGAATGGTCTAGAAGACTTTAGTAAAAACATCTCCACCTGACTAGATCCCTCCATTACCTCAAATAAAAACACCACTTTTCTCTCTCTCACCACACCAGCCTCCATTGCGGAAAATTTCTCCTCCACTGCCATTGTTGCTCTCTTTCTTCCTCTCTCTCTCTCACTCCCACACACATCCCTTCTCTCCCTTTTCCAGATTTCATTCCTATAGACTCCGGGGATTGGTCCGCACCATCGGCAATTGGAAAACCCATAATTGGATAACCCACAACTGAGGAACCCACAACCCAGCACCCCGATCTGTCTTCCGATGAAGAGGCTGCAGCAGGGAGAGAGGCAAGCGAACCTCCAAAACCTTGCCACAGCCATCGAGGGACAGGAGCAAGGATTAAAATGGCAACATCTGAAGAGAGACTGTCGGGACACTGGTACTGCAGACCATTGTCAACCACCACTTTCACGACAAGAAAACCCATAGTCCGCTTCAAGAAATTCTCGAGGAAATCAGGATGAACAGGCAAGCCTCCACCACCTGCCCCTCTCCCCCGGCCAACCCGCCTTCCCTGGCCCGAAACACTCTCCCCCTGGCCCCGAAACACTCTCCCCTTGGCCTGAAACCCAACCCCTGCCACCCCACCGCCTCCCAGTGACCGCGCGAAACCCTCCCCCAAGAAGATCAAGGATCTCCACATCTGATGCGGCTGTTGTGTTCTTGAAGTAGTTATTCACTTGAAATTCTTGTTCTTGCTTGAATTATGGTGTTGTGTTCTTTATTTTTTTTATCCACAACTGAAAATTAGTTTAGCATGGAATAAATTTGCTAACAACGTACCAGTATAAAAAGAGAGATCAATCTCAATCTGTGATAGCGATATACTCCCCCGTCCAGATTTAATAGTCCCTCGTTCCATTCTAACCGGATAAAAAATGAGTTATATCTTTAAATTGATAATGAATTTTATATCCAACATGTATTTTGTTTGATAGATATCAATTAGTTCTATAAGACAATGTTTTCAAAATTACATAAAATATTACTCCTTCCGTCCCTTTTTAAGTGTCCTGCTTCGTAATTCTAACTTATTAAAAAGACATCATCGTTACACCTTTCACATCAACTTTTACCTCCACTTTCTCTCCTTACCCTCTATGAAAATATCATAATTACATTTTTACTCACTAACTTTTCAAAATAAATCTACTTTTATGGGCAAAATGAAAAATTCACCAATTTTTACCCACTAACTTTACAAAATGGACACTTATTAATGGACAACTCAAAATGGAATACTGGACTCTAAAAAAGGGACGGATGGAGTACAAATTACAAGATATAATCATTTGAAAAATGACACGAACTCTAAAAAATGACTATTAAATCCGGACGGAGGGAGTATTATATAGCAGAAACAAATCTTGTCTTGTTGGATTTCCAGTTCGAACTGAAAGAGTGACCATCCGAACAGTTGAGCTTGTGGCCGCAAGGTCCGGATGTGTTGTTCGCAATATTAGGGTTTATGGCTGCAATGTTAAAGGGATTAGCCGCAATGTATAAGGCCATAGGCTCAATGTATAAAGCCATGGCTGCAATGTTTAAACACGTGACCGCAAAGTCAGTTAACTGGTACGCCATTTTTTCCGTTCTATATGCATATTATTTTCCTAAAACAGTATAAGGGACTCGAAAAGGGTTTGGGTACAATAAATCTATCTGTCTCCTGAAGATTAAGCGACGGTGGGAGCACGGTTGGGTAGATAAAACGGCAAAGGTTGGCGTCGTGGTGGTGGTGGTGGTGGTGGTGGTGGGTTCTCCTTCCTTCTCAGCAAAAATGGGGGAGCAAGGGGGAAGTGTGGAGGTGAAAGCACACAGGGAGAGATTCTGGATTTTCGGCAAGGAGAGACTCTTCATATTGGGCAGTTATAAGTCTATGAGTACGTACAACGAGAACGGATCTCGCACGTATCGGTCTACGTGAAAAAAAAATAAAACCAAAACAGGTTAATTTAAAGTAATGGGTCCCCTGCTTCAAAATAACCGAAAACATCATAGCACTATCCTTTTTTCCGAAAGAAAAGAAAGACTGAAATTAACCATGTGATTTGAAGGAAAAAGGAGCCGGTGGGCCCATTACTTCAAATTAACCTGTTTTGTTTTTATTTTTTTTCCATGTGGACCGATACGTGCGAGATCTGTTTTCATTGTACGTTCTCATAGCAGGGCAGGGCTGGGCAGTTCAGTAGTAGGTGGGTTAAGCAAGACAATGTAGTAATCTCTCATAAATGAGATGTGGCATTTTGACAAGAACACACTCCAAAATTCGATTGACAAGTAAACTGGGACCATCTACCATTTGTGGGGACTCGGGTGTGATCATGGCCGTTGGATTTCGTATAATAGATCATTACATGATTCACTTGACCGTCTACTACTATTTGTGAGGACTTAATTTTGATTTCAAAAATGGGAATCATTCATCTTTTAAACACGCACACTGAATCGGAATCAATTAACCTCAAATAATTTGGAAAACCATATTGATCAAACTTTCATCAAAAGAATTGTGAAACACATCTATCTTCAAAATAATAAATTTGAATAGGACTCATTATCTCAGCTGGACCCTTAGTTGTATCATACAGCATAAACCATCACAAATAAAAGGCCTTTTTGTTGCAAGTAACAAAAATTAACATTTCAAAGAGCAAATTGGTGTGTGTATAATGTCATTATGAAGAAGCTTCAAAGCTTTACAAAGTCATGTGAAATAGCATGTAAATCATAATCTTCTGTAATTGGGTAAAACAAATTTGACGACAATGATGATAATAAATCATAAATGAGGCCCCAATGCCAATCCAACAAGGAAAGCCAAAGCCCCTGAAAATTTGGGCAGCATACAGCTGAAACTTGAACATGACGAAGAAACGATCTCTCCCCAAGAATACAAATCTTGACTTGGCCACACAATAAGTTACTAGGGAATCCGAATCACTATCTGGGTAGATCTTGCAACAATATTCATCCAATGTGAAACCCCTCACATGCGAATTCTATATGTACTTCCACATAAGATCTAGTAACCAGGAGAAGAAACTAGAACATTGTGCTGCTTCAAACAACGCTGAAAATGAGCCAAGCGGTTTTGTAGTTTTAGAATGCCAGCAGCCTTCTGGGATAAGATTACATTCAATCTAGAGACATAATTGTCCAACTCATTTCCTGGTTGATCTGCCTCCACCAACAAACTCATCTCCTGCAAATTTGAACACACTATGTAAATAATCTGGAGTTTAAACGCGTGTACATGCAATGTGCTATGCCAGAAAAAGATATCATAGCAGAAAGTGGATCAACTAAAGAAATAGTAGGATCAAAACCAAAATGAAAAATAAGAAAATAGCAGACTATAGAACTAGGAAATTAACTGACGGACAATTTTGAAAGAACGAAACAAGTTATTATGAGGATTTCCAAATCTTCCAAGGGCAATAATCCTTTTTTTTTTTCCGCAAATGACACCATCTAGTGGCCACTAAAACTGAACTATTCACGATATGTAAGTAAAAACCACTTCAGTAAAAGATAACCAGCCAGCAAAGTCCATTGCAAACCTCTCTAACTATATCCATTGTCTCCTCCACTAGTTTCCTATGAGCATTAACAAGATCTTCCTCTTCCTGATACATGGAACACAAGCCACAAGAGTCAAACAGATTGAACCCTGGATGATATATAAATAAAGCACTGCAAATGTCACAAGATTCGACCTTATAGTTAGTAATTCTCCAAACATTCTTACCTTCAAAAGGGCATTCATATCATCATCAGCATGAGAATTTTTTGTCTCGAATTTCGGAGGGTCCTTCCATTTTGTCTGCCCATTGGTCCTTCTCATTTTATCTTCTGAGTTTGAGATCTCATATGCTTCAACTTTCCCATTTTTCTTCCATAATGGTTTCTCTGGCTCTTGGAACTCTTCTGAATCATCAAATTCCTCCTGATCAGTATTTTCAGGCCATGAATCAGCTATATCGTCTTCATAGGTCATCCCGGATAAAGGAATTGTTGTCGATTCCTTCAGGTTTAAGGTGGATGATAGGATATCTTTCTTCGAGTTATTCCCTTTAGAAAGGCTCTTCACCCTAAGAAGTCGAATTTATGAAGTATGGGTATCCTCACAGAGGAATAGAGGGAGAGAGTTTATATATCAAATGAATTGTACCTGTCAGCATATCTTAAGGTGTTAAGAGTATGTTCACAAGATCCTGCGTTCGGAGAAATGCAAGAGATCATAACAGTCCGAGAGTCGCCAACAAATGAATCCCTGAGGACTTCAGTTAATTTACTGCCTCTGAAAGGAATATGACCCTGATCATTGTCAAGCGCTCTGATGCATTCTTTCAATGCAAGCAAGCTTTTATTGATCTCAGCACCTTCCATTCTGCATTCGAAATTTCATAACACCTTAGATGAAACCTAGGTCACAATTCCATTGCGCAGGAGCGGGTGTGGGAGCATCAATTTCAAAAGATTAGGAATTGAGAGCGTCTACATAAAATCATCGCAATACTCTACTAGATACATTACTGCAAATTAAATTTCGTTTTTGATGTAGTATATCTTTTATTCAGATGATTATTATTAGGCGTGTCTAATAGACTAATACTATTTCTAACCATAGAAATCACATTAGCTTTGTGGTTGAAGTCTCCCTTATATGTCCAAAGATGCAGCCTCGATACCTGAAACAGTTAGTTTTAATAGCTTTTGCATTGGTGTGTACCACCTGGTACTATTTCTGTATCACTAGGAACCAGCCATCATTAAAAGGTAAGCCACGTGCATCGTTTCCATTGCGGTTGCGGAACTCACAGATGCAGCAGCATGAATTTGAGGATTTTATAAGTACTAAATCATGAATTTGCAGATAATTCGTGGATCCGTGCTTCTAGCGTGCATGTGCTACCCTTACCTGGCGAATTATGTGACTTCGGAGAAAACACCACTTCCAATCTATTTAATGCTTGAAGGAAATCCACGTGAACTAAATACAGTCCTGCTTTAAAAGCTCTAATAACATGAGAATCATCTCTAGCACTTCACCTAAGATCCAAAGGGTACGAGAGAACGGGAAAAGACAATAGAATGGCCACAATAGCGTAGTTAAGAGCATAGCAACGAAGCAGATGAAAGGCAAAGTGCTTCATAGTGAAAGAAAAAGAGTTTGCAAAAAGGTAAACAAACCAAAAACAGAAGTAAAATCAAGGAAAAGAAGAATGACCCAGTATACATGACTTAAAAATAGAAGATTAGAGAGCAAAATAAACTGAAGTCTACAAGAGTGTACCTATACAAAATTTCTAGGATTTCCATACAAAGTTTGTTCCTTTTGCCAACGTATAGCTTGATTTTGACAGCTTATTGTTACTTAAAAGGATTAAGCTTTCCATAATCAGAAAAAGATTAAGATGCGGGAAAAGGGAGGGGAATAAACCCCAAGCAAGTGGTCAATTTACCCGCTCAAAATGACCTGTTGATGTTAAACATGATTGGAGCCCACTAATTAATTTACCAGATCCAGCATCAAGTGTCTCAGGTTCGGGGCTTAAAAGTTCTGCATTTTTGCCTAAGAGGAACACGAAAACTTGAAATCGAAGTAACATAAACCTCGTTTGCTTGTCATTGTCAGTTGTATCTGCACCACGTTCACTTCCAGCAAGGTCTATGAAGGAAAGTTTGCCGACAACTTTGGGAGGCTTAGTTTCACTACCATCAGCCGACCTTTTAACAGCTAGCTGAAGTATGGCATGTGACCGTGAGGATTCCTCATTTGCACCGGTCGTGCCTGTACTTCTTGAAGCGTTTCCTCTCTCAATAAGCTCCTTAATTGTCTCGACATCTGAAACTTTGTACTCTTGCAAACCCACAATGCAAACTTGTTGTTTACCATCCTCTCTCATACAAAGTTTCCTGCACAAGAGAACAAAGTTTCATGAATACCTAGGTTGACTAGAAAAAAGCTGGACGTGGAAACTAAACTTACTTCCGATCACTGAGAAGATCAAAAAGTTTTCCCCCGTATATCTCAAAGAAGCTAAAAAACAACTGAAAGCCTTGGTTCCGGTAAGTATGGTGCATCAGCCTCAATATATCCCGAGACGCCTTAAGGGGCAACGGTTTCATAGTGTAAGTTTTCCCACTTCCTGAACAAGTTAACAAACAAACAGTGAAAGCTTATTGGAGTATAATTTCAATTCAATGCCCCTTGGTACCCGCCCACACGAGAAAGATAATTGTCACAATTTAATTGGCTCGAAAAGGGAAAAAAAAATACATTTTGTTTCCAATATTTTAAGTCTTTTTACTGATACTCGTAAAGTCAATAAATGAATATAGAAAATACAAGGCTCCAAGCATCGAATTAGAGAGCCCAAGTTTATCTTCTGCAAAATATCTAGCATGACTATAACTCAAAGTGCATAGTAATAGTATAATGTAAGATGAACAATCCGAGCACCTAGTTGAGATTTGTGGTTAAAGAGTCAATATTGATAACTATCGGTTCATGAAGTTGAGGGCCTGAGGCTGTGTTTGTAAGGCCCCGTTCCGGAAAGAGAAATAAGTACTTATTTATTAAGAAGGCAATTTCAAGCTCAAAAATCATGTACTTACGCAAATAATTTTTCTACCAATATGAATCTTGTTTGATAGATCTCATTGAGATCTTTAATACGGTGCAAAAAAATTAAAAAATTATTTTTCATTTACATTATTTTTTAGTTTGAAAATGTGAAATAAGTACATATTTTTTAAGGTGTTCTGGAACGGAGCCTAATTTTCGAGGGGTATATGTGATAGCATAAGAAATGGCCATCATTCTTAGTGGTATGGTAGGAAGTTTACAACAGCATTCATCAATGATGAATAAAGTCATTACCAGTTTGTCCATACGCAAAGCAAGTTGCTTTGGTGCGCTGAAAAATTATTGGAACTATGGGCTCTACAGTTTCGCGATATACCTGTGGAAACAAAATAAAAGACTAAGATAAACAAATGGTCTAAGGAATTATCTCCATCATGCGGATCCAGAAGTACTTAATTGTTTTATTATCATGTCTAACAATTGAATCATGCACTCACCTCGTCATTTGAAACTTCCTCATTCAGCACAGCATCAAAAACAAATTCATGGTTTTCCACATATTCTGTTAGGTCAACCTGCAGAATGTTGACAGTCAAAATTTTCAACAACCTGCGTGGAGTTCAAACAATCTCTATACTAAGTGGGATGGTCCAATAGGTAAAAACGTAAAGCCAATACAAGAGAAGAGAACGAAAAAACAGAGTGTATACTTGTTTCTTATTCAGGACCCGAGCAAATTTATTCAAGGACAACCAAAACCACTGAATTCAAATTTGGTTGAGAATAGGTCTATCATTAAAAGGAAAGGTTAAATGATTTGTTTGGAATCAGTGGGGGATTGCAAATACACGAGCGGAAATTTTCAAAACTCTTCCTGCAACTAGAACTTAATACCGTTGTAGTAATGATGCATTTCACTGAAACTAATCTCTCTACTTAATGACACTTTGAAAATCAGATCTTAATAACCATAATACTTGGGTTGTATAAAATGCCATCCAACTCAAATAAGCAAAGGCCCATAATAAGAGCACCAACAACCTAAGTTCTATGGACAAGTAGAAAAAGTATATAAATAATGGCTATACGATGAAGAATAGACAAATAGTTGAATTATATGAACCCCAAAAAGTGGCATAAGGATGATAAAAGAAGCTACAAAGCACCAACATGCTGGATAAGCTCACATATCAGTGTCCCGGAGGTCTGGGACACGTGGTAGACATGCGCAAAATACCTATTTTTCATTTTTGTTTTTGATATCAGTTGTTGTCTGATAGCAAGCACTGCATGAACCACAACACTGACACTAACCTTAAGTTTAGTCTCGTGGACTGCAAGAGAACTGGAATGTGGCTCTATGGTTATGATGTCTTCCTCATTCTTTGTCAGCTCCTTTTTATTTAGAGGCCTCTTGCGCACCTGCAACCAAGCCGTCACTAGCATATTTTAAATACTAATAGAACAAACCAGTAAGATCATAACAAAAGGCACATGTCAAGTAGTAGGCTTAGAAGTGGTTTGCAAGCTGACAATCAAAAATTGGTAACAGTCAGCTGCTGGGCCTCACATATGCTAAAGATAAAACTTAGGAGGGGAACTTAATCGTAAAACATACCACAACTTTGATCTTTGCAACATTGCTGGCCTTGTCTTTATCTGCGGCAAAACTTTTCAAAACGTTGTTCTCAGGTGCAGCAGCACGAACTCTACCAGTTTGCTTATTGTTCACAAAGTATGTCTCAGAGTCATCAAAGCTTCTACCCCGGGCAGAACGATAGAAAGAAGGGGCATCATATAGGCCAGGAACAGATATCTGCCATAAAATACCCCAGAAAAAGTAGCAGATCGATGAAAAGCAGCTTAAGTTTTCAGTTAAACACTTAAAACTCCTAAATATTGGTTGAATTGCCAATTTCAAATAACGATAATCAGCACTTGTGGATGGGACATAAATCATTCAAGGACCAACATGATGTCTCTTTATCGATGCTATTTACCCCCACTTTTTCCCCTCCAACTTAAATAAAAATAAGGATGAATTGGCACACTCCTTAGTCCTTATTACAGCACATGCAGCATATTACAAGAACAAATACCATATTCTTTATGTGGCTGATCAACAACAAACATCTACAAATTAGGACATAGTTGCAAACTAATCACATTCCAAATTGCAGATGCAGAGCATGGTGGTCTTCCATCATGTCATATCCTCCACGCACACTACACAAAAAGCAAAACCAGCATACATACATCTAATTCAAGAAAATAGACAGGCATTGGCGAATGATACTACACTTCATAGACAGGAAAAATTCCAAGGCTACATCTTAATCATCATCATAATGCTATGTATTCTTCAATAGGCAAAAAAACACACCTCGGGAAGAAGCTCAGTGTCAAAAGAGTGTAGATCTAGAAGTCCAGGACTGAAACCATTTGGAGACTCCAAGTCTTGACTGTTCTTTCTCCTGCTAACAGACAGCGGATTAACCGGAGGCGTCGATGGCTCCGTGAAAAACTCATTTCCTCCATTGACATTCCTCTGTGAATTTTTATACATTCTCGAACCCTGACCACCGCCATAGTAACCGTAGTCCTGCCCCCCATTCAATTACAAACATAGACATAAAATCAATCAAACTTCAGACCATTAACAGTAGATCTATACAGGCAAATCAGAAAATATTGAAGGCAGTGTTCGGTTCATTGGAATGAATGTGGTTCCTTTCAAAATCTTTCCAAAGAACTAAGAGCATCTCCATCTTCGTTCGGTGTTGTCCCAACTGAATTTCAGTAACAAACATCCAAAACCTCTCTCCACCCCACCAGCCAACCTATATCAAGAACTCGATGTTTTCATCGATTTTCGCATTAGGGTGCTTCCCATCACTTGAAGTTTATACCAAATTCTTTCTCAATTCGGTATTAGATCTATCCACGGGTGGAGGGAGTGAGATACAAGCGGGGTTATGTACCCCACTCAATTTGATTTCTCACAGGATATTTGATAGGTTGCAGCCAGACCCACAAATTTTTTTGTTTTTAAATTGCCCCAACTTGCTTCAAATGCTTGGAGATTCCAAGCACTCTCTTCTTTTCGAGAGTTGAAAGTATTACGAATGAGACTATCATACATAGTTTTCGGAAAGAAAAAAAAACAAGTCTTTTAGACCAATTGTTTAAGCAAAGTTACACCTATCAGAGCATATCTACCTTATAGTTAACCTCTTAATTCAGTTATTTCTTGGAATTAAGTAAAAAAATCAACTTGGATCTAATTTGGACCCCACTAACCAAAGATTACACGCACGACGACATCGAAAATGCAAAGAGAAACTGAAAGAATCGAAACCTTGGGAGGAGGGATAGATGGGTTTGAGGAGGAGTGAAGGTGTTGAAGACCAGCAGATTGAAGCCACCGACCGTTGGATGAGGAGGAATCCAAGAAGTTGTCCGAGTGCTGCCGCTGGTGATGCGCCGCCGGTGCACCGGATCTCTGCCCCTGTCTCCCCATTGCATTCATCTCTCTCTCTCTCTCTCTCTCTCTCTCTACACTTCGATTCGACCTTCAATAATGTATCCCCCAGAATGAGTTGGTAATGCTAGAAACTGCGATCGCAATGCCTTTATGTCTCTCTCTCTCTCTCTCTCTCTCTAAACAATGGATAGATGTACGCTAGGTTTTGATTCTAGAGTGAAGAGTGAAACTTTTTGCTCAGTAACAGTGAAAAAGATTGAAGAAGGGTCGACTGGAGGAGAGAGAGAGAGAGAGTGCGTGGGATGAGGGAAAATTATGAGAACACCAAGGCGCTTTGAAATTTGAAGATTGTGGGGGCAAAGGTGTTCAGTAAGAGACACGTGTGGAGAGGTTATTGGGTGAGGGAATCGTCCTACCTTTTTTTTAAACCCAGGCAATTGAAAGCATCAATAAATAGAAAAAAATGTTTGGTCTAGGGCACAGGGCACTGCATTTTCAAAAGAAAAAATCTTGCCACCGTACCCAACACTCACACCCTATTGAGATTTTTATTTTTTAAGTACTCTTTTCGTTTCTATTTTTTGTCCCTTGTCCTAACTCAATCGAATAAAATTAATTGGTAATGCTGTTTTATATGCAATATGTATCTTGTTTGATAGATCTCAATGAGTTCTTTTAAACAATGTTTCCAAAATCACCTAAAAGATTATAAATTACAAGATATAAATCAATTGAGAAGTGGCGCAGACTCTCAAAAGGGACTAAAGAATTGGGACAAAGGGAGTATTTATTTTTTCGTTTTATGAGACATGTCATTTTCTCACAATAGATCACCTTTAATTTAAAATACTCCGTAAGTTAGTGGACCGAGGCCTCATATTCATCATTTATTTTTGTGAGGCTAGTATTATTTCAGTGGGGCTAGTAGGGCTAGTATTAAGTATACGAAACCCACAAAGATGTGTGATGGATAAGGGTGTTGCGACACCACGTGACGGTGCCACCAGACCACTAAATAATTACTCCAAGAAATGGTGCTTTTAACATTCATAAATTTCCGTCACAAATAAACAAACCCTGTTGCAAAAACATAACTTAGGTGTCCACGTGGCAAGGTTTCGCACACATCGAGCTTAGTCCCACCGCCCACTTGTAGGAAGCTCAATCAAAGCTGAAGCAAAGCTTCGTATGAACTCCAAGCCATCTCATGCATATAGTTTCACGCAGCAACTCTTGATCTTATGAAGACTGATTTGATTTGGATCGTGATTCTCAAACGTTTCGAATCAAGAATTGGTGATGTAAACTCTAGGCAATGAAAAAATAAACTACATGGGCTATATATAGTTGTTACACTCCGAATCTGTAATACAATTGTGAACCGAAACCCGTGTTTCACACGGTGTCCTTAAAACAGATTCGCCGCCTACCGGAGGGTGTTGAGGTTACTCGGCGTCTGTCTCCCAGGATTGATCCGGCTCGGACCACGAACGTCGGAACACCACCGAAGAACGTCTTGGCGAACTAACTCTGCGTTTGTCTCTCTCTCACACTATATCAGAATGCTTGTGAACTCTTGTGAATTGTTGTGCTGAATTGTGTAAAGAGCTGGTCCTTATATAGGCAGCCAAAGACCCTTGAAATAATGCACCCTCTTGAATACGGGAATGAATGGCAGCAATGAAGATGGGAATGAATAGGTGAGTAACCCCCACAATGAAGAGGGGAAAAACTGACACCATGAATATGGGAGAGTTATTGGCTAGGGCATGCCAAATAACTCCCCCCAATCCATTCAAATTTCCAACAGTCCCCCACATGAATGGACTTGGGACCAGACCTAATGCAGATGCTAGAGAGAGAGCACAACGGATAATTCCTGCATAGGATAGGTAGCTTTTGGCCTTGAACCTTCCCTCGTAAAAGCCCATCGGATTTACTGGCTGACCAGTGAACGTAATGTCTTGAACTGTTCTGCCGTTGGTGTAAATCGAGTCAATAGACTTCACACAGGAGCTTCTCCTAACGCAGTTTAGTTCTCACTATTGGGTTCATTTTGGCCATGACACCCCTACCTGGTTCTGCAAGTATTCTCTCGAGAATTTTGCCTTCCAAATTCTCATAGAAGCGGCCCCACTTCATACTCACATAGGTGACCTTCTTATAAAGGGTATCCTGCTATACCCCGCCTGGCATTCCAGCGCATAAGAGTCATTAAAAACCAACGCTTAACCTGTTTCCATTTGCAGGTATCACTGTTCTGTACCATAGGAATGGGTAGGAGAGCATATCTCCTCAGTGATCATTCTCTGTTACTCGCGAGTAGGTTGTCCTATTGAACCTAGATCTTGGGATCTCCAGTCAGCTAGGATAGGTTTTCCTTCACGGCAACTTGAGCGTAGTAGGCATTAGCCCCATTCCCCTCGATGCACTATAAACCAGCTCTCGGTTTAACCCTTTGGTTAGTGGATCCGCAATATTGTCCTTTGATTTCACATAGTCAAGAGTGACAATCCCAGTAGAGAGCTTTTGCTTAATGGTATTATGTCTACGTCGTATATGTCTCGACTTACCATTATACATGTTACTCCGTGCCCTTCCAATAGCCGATTGACTATCGCAATGAATGCATACTGCAGGCACAGGTTTTGGCCATTTTGGAATATCTTCTACAAAATGGCGTAGCCATTCTGCCTCTTCAGTCGCTTTATCTAAAGCAATGAATTCTGATTCCATTGTTGAACGTGCAATGCACGTCTGTTTCGAAGATTTCCAAGAGACTGCTGCACCACCAAGTGTAAAGACATATCCACTCGTGGATTTTGAGTCTTTCATGTCTGATATCCAATTTGCATCAGTGTACCCTTCAAGTACTGCTGGATATTTGGTATAGTGCAGCCCCAGATCACGAGTATACCTCAAATAGCGTAGTACTCTAACTATCGCCTTCCAGTGATTAAGCCCTGGATTACTCGTGTATCTACTCAATCGACTCACCGAGTAAGCTATATCAGGCCTTGTACAACTCATTAAGTACATGAGACTCCCGATTATCCGAGAATACTCCAATTGAGACACACCTTCCCCCACATTCTTGGATAAGTGAAGGCTCAAATCCACAGGGGTACGTGCTACCTCTGTACCAGACTTGTCAAACCTCTCAAGAATCTTATCAACATAATGAGACTGAGACAAAGCAAGTCCATCAGATGTTCTGGTGATCTTGACCCCCAGAATTACATCTGCAAGGCCCATATCTTTCATGTCAAATTTAGAATTCAACATGTTCTTGGTAGACTTGATCATCTTATCATTACTACCGACAATGAGCATGTCATCAACGTAGAGACACAAAATCACGTAACCATCAGCTGTGTCTTTGACATATATACACTTGTCACATTCGTTAATTTTGAAACCACTTGACAACACAGCATTGTCAAATTTCTCATGCCATTGTTTTGGTGCTTGCTTGAGCCCATACAAAGACCTAACAAGCCTACATACTTTCCTTTCTTGGCCCGGCGCGGAAAAACCCTCGGGTTGTTCCATGTAGATCTCTTCATCTAAATCGCCGTTCAGGAAAGCTGTTTTGACATCCATTTGATGTATCTCAAGGTTACGCAAAGCTGCGATCGCGATGATCATCCGAATGGAAGTAATTCTTGAGACTGGTGAGTAAGTATCAAAGTAATCTAGGCCTTCTTTTTGTCTGTATCCTTTGATAACAAGCCTAGCTTTGTACTTATCAATTGACCCATCTGCTTTCATCTTCCTTTTGAAGATCCATTTGTATCCGAGAGGCTTACTGCCTGGTGGCAAATCCACCAGTTCCCACGTATGGTTTTGCAGTATGGAGTCAATCTCACTCTTAATGGCCTCTTTCCACAAAGGACCCTCAGGGCAGCTTACAGCTTCCTGGTATGTCCGAGGCTCATTTTCTACCAGATAAGTCAGAAAATCTGGACCAAAAGATGTTGATGTTCTAGCTCGCTTGCTACGTCGTGGTTCAACATCAACTTCCTCTTCTTGGCCTTGTCTGCTTTCATTAGCCGGATGCAAAGTCCGTTTAGCAGAACTTGACTCTCCAATGGATCTATAAGGAAATATGTGTTCAAAGAACACTGCATTCCTAGACTCCATGAGAGTATTCTTGTGAATATCTTGTATATCTGACTCATACACAAGAAAACGATAGGCACTACTATCGTCTGCATAACCGATGAACACACAATCAACGGTTTTAGGGCCTATCTTCTCCTTCTTAGGAGGAGGTACAGCCACCTTCGCTAGGCATCCCCATGTTCGTAAGAATGCATAATTAGGCTTCCTACCTTTAAACAATTCATACGGGGTTTTACCAACGTCTTTGCGAGGTATTTTATTGAGGATGTAATTAGCAGTGAGAACAGCATCTCCCCACATGTTCTGAGGCAACCCAGAACTGATCAACATAGCGTTCATCATATCCTTCAATGTACGATTCTTGCGCTCAGCAATTCCGTTAGTCTGAGGCGAATAAGGTGCTGTGGTTTCATAGATTATTCCGTGTTGGGCACAGAATTCTCCAAACGGTGACTGAAACTCACCACCACGATCACTTCTGACCACCTTAATCTTTCTGCTCAGTTGATTCTCAACCTGAGTCTTGTAATGAACAAATTTGTCCAGGGCCTCATCCTTGCTTTTCAGCAAATACACATAGCAAAATCGAGTGCTATCATCGATAAAAGTAATGAAATACTTGTTACCGGCCCGAGTTTGGACATATTTCAGATCACACACATCAGTGTGTATTAAACCCAAAGGTTCTGTGCTTCTTTCTACTGTTTTGAAAGATGCTCTGGGCATTTTAGCCTCTACACAGGTCTCACACTTGTGTTTTTTATCAATTTGGAAAGCTGGAATATGGTCCAAGTTAATTAATCTACGCATAGAACCGTAATTAACATGACCTAGTCTACCATGCCATAAAAAGGAAGACTCAAGCACATAAGCAACTGGGGATTTCTTTTTATTGATAGTAGGGATAACAGTCATTACATTCATCTTAAAAAGACCATCGGTCATGTAACCTTTCCCTACATACATTCCAGCTTTAGTCAGAGTGACCCTATCAGCCTCGAAAACCAGGCGGAAGCCGTGCTTGCTCAACAGCGAACCAGAAACCAAATTCTTGCGAATATCTGGCACGAACAGCACATTATTCAGAGTCAACTCTTTTCCCGAAGTCATCTTCAGGACCACTTTCCCCTGCCCCGCAACATCCGAGGTAGCTGAGTTCCCCATAAATAGTTTCTCACCGTTAGCAACCGGCTCGAAAGTAGTGAACATCTGCCTGTCACAACAGATATGACGTGTAGCTCCAGTGTCTACCCACCATTCCTGCGGGTTTGAACCCACCATGTTCACTTCAGATACCATAGCCGAGAGGTTGATATCAGACACTGCTGCCTCCACCTGAGCCAAATGAGCCTGAGCGCGAGGGTTAAGCGGCTTTTTACACTCTGAAGCTCTATGCCCGAACTTGTTGCAGTTGAAGCATGCACCCTGAAACTTTTCTATCTGTTTCTTGGCAACCCCACCTCTCGGTCCCAGATTGACCCTTTTGTCCTTCTGTTTGCCAGCTTGCTTGTCAGACCGCTTGTCAGAACGCCTGTCATACTGGTTTTTCCTCACACCGGAAGACTGACCATGCTCCATCATATTTGCCTTGGCCATATAGGAGGTCTTCGCACTCCTATCCATACCCCGATTCTCCTCTTCAATACGGAGTTTGATGAAAAGAGCCTCCAAGGTCATCTCCTTATTCTTGAACATGAGATAGCTCTTGAACTCTTTCCATGCTGGGGGTAGCTTGTGGATGACTGCAGCCACCTGGAATGCTTCACCCAGAATCATCCCCTCAGTCCTGATCTCATTGAGCAGGAGCTGCAGCTCTTGGACTTGGACTGCCACAGACTTGGAGTCCACCATCATATAATCAAGGAACCGGCCCACAACAAACTTTTTGGACCCAGCACCCTCGATCTTGTATTTCCTGTCTAAGGATTCCCACAACTCCTTAGCCGACGGAGCCTCGCCATACACAGAATACAGCGAGTCATCTAGAGCATTCAGGATATAATTCTTGCACATGTAGTCATGCTCTTTCCATCTGGCCACATCAATACGCTTCTGAGTGTCGGGGTCGTTCTCATCGATAACAGGCGCTTCCTCGACAAGCCATTTTGCCAAGTTCAAAGTGGTGAGATAGAAAAGCATCTTTTGTTGCCATCTTTTGAAATCTACCCCAACAAACTTGTTCGGCCTTTCCACATGAGACATTGGAACCGAGGGAATCCCAGGAATAGGAGCATGAATCGGAAAAGCACCACCGCCATTTCCACTGCCACTACCAGTCTCTTTGTCTTTGCCAGTGACGGTGGTTTTCTCTTGCACAGTTGTCATATTTTACCTGAAATTAGGAACAACCACATATAAGAGAACAACTCTCAATATCAAAATGACAAGCTATATAAGCATAGATTAACAATCTATCAAACAAGCTAAGTCTGACACCCCCACAATACCATGTAACCTGGGGGTCCCAGGGGGCGCGCCCCCTGGCGGGGGTCTTAGGGGGCCGTGCCCCCTGACGGGGGTCCTGGGGGCAGCGCCCCTGGGCGGGAGTCTGAGGGCTGGCCCTCAGCGGCGGGGGCTCGGGGGCAGCGCCCCCGAAAGGTAAACGGTATACACAATCTGCTACTTGCAAAAGTGTGGCCATCCACCTTCCCCTTCTGGTTTTGGAGTCCAGTTCATGTACTGATGTATACCACTTGCCGTGCACAAGGGCTGAGCACTCACACCGTCCACTGGTTGAGTACTTCAGGCCGAGAGCAACCCAGGCGTCAAGCACATGAACTGCACACCGGGCAGATCATAAGCACTGGATCAAGGCCAGGTGATGTCAAGGCAGAAGCCAAGTAGATCACCCCAGAGGCCAACAAAATTGATCCAAGGCCAAGCCGCGCACGACTGCCTTAGGCCGTAGCCTCTCTGTTCGCAACATGATCGAGTCACGCATGACTGATCTTGGCCGAAGCCAAATAGGTCTGTTTATTCTCGTAGCAATCTCCAAACAATCTGCTGAACAGATTGATAACTCGTCTTACACCAATGATTCTCCATCATGAAAACTAATCTGTTTCGAATCTGTTCTTGCAACTCAAACGTTAGTCCAAAACAGAAATCGTTTTCTGGAAATCCGATTGTCGATCAACCGATCAAAATCTGTTTTAAGCTTGTTAGAAAATATTTGCAATCGGGAATCCAGAATACGAATTCTATTACAATTACAGAATTACAATGGAATGGAAAATAAACACAGAAGCTGCAAACCGAATCTGTAATACAATTGTGAACCGAAACCCGTGTTTCACACGGTGTCCTTAAAACAGATTCGCCGCCTACCGGAGGGTGTTGAGGTTACTCGGCGTCTGTCTCCCAGGATTGATCCGGCTCGGACCACGAACGTCGGAACACCACCGAAGAACGTCTTGGCGAACTAACTCTGCGTTTGTCTCTCTCTCACACTATATCAGAATGCTTGTGAACTCTTGTGAATTGTTGTGCTGAATTGTGTAAAGAGCTGGTCCTTATATAGGCAGCCAAAGACCCTTGAAATAATGCACCCTCTTGAATACGGGAATGAATGGCAGCAATGAAGATGGGAATGAATAGGTGAGTAACCCCCACAATGAAGAGGGGAAAAACTGACACCATGAATATGGGAGAGTTATTGGCTAGGGCATGCCAAATAACTCCCCCCAATCCATTCAAATTTCCAACACACTAATCATGTAACCTATACTTGTTACTTCTTTGAATAACATAACGGAATTGGCTGAGGCCGTATGTACTCAACTATCGAGTCGGGGAACAAGTAAAAATCTTCGTGTCTTGAATTCTTGTTTTCTGTTCTTGATTATTATTTGCGCATTGTGCGTTTATTGGTTTGACCGAATTCTCAACACCAACACATCTACACCTGTGTGTCTATCACCTCCAAAAAAAAAAGCAACCAACTACCCTCACCGAAGCTGATAGAATCACCCAACGGCCCGCGGCCCCCATAAATGCGCATACTCATTCTCGTATCAAAGCTAAAAGTGGCATTCACAACAGCTTCTTCTGTATCACTCACTTGATCAGCTTGGCCCTTTGCCTCGTTCAAGCACTTTCACAAACACTTGGA
The DNA here is from genome assembly GCA_020567845.1 of Rhododendron henanense subsp. lingbaoense. Classification (NCBI taxonomy): domain Eukaryota; kingdom Viridiplantae; phylum Streptophyta; class Magnoliopsida; order Ericales; family Ericaceae; genus Rhododendron; species Rhododendron henanense. The sequence continues at coordinate 1,914,515 of CM036324.1, forward strand.
TGAAAACGAAGATTTTGCGAATGAGTAGGCTTCCCAATATACATTTCGCCACTGGAGGCATCGATGCAGCTCGCATAAATAGGGTTGCGATGGAGTGTCCATTGGCCGCAGATTATTAACGTGCAGATACATATGAGCGTGTTCGGGACATGGTTGAACAATTTGGTAACAGAGGTATACCTATGTATTGATGATTCAATGAGTGGATTTGTGTTTTTTGCTGAGTGTACAGGCAAGCTTTTTCCAGTCTTTTGTATGCAAAATATAAATGACGTTTTCCAACAACGTGTTTGTCCTGGCAGTATGCAATCTAATACTGTCTGTCTCTACGTTACCCGGAATGCGGATACATGAGCGTTAACGTGGTATGCACTGTTGACTTTTAAGGGTTTCTAGGATCCCTCCAGATGAGGGAATTAGGGAAAGCGAGCTGAGAGAGATGTTTCAGTAGTATAGGAGGCTGGCCATCAATGGCCGTATTGGTTGTTGTACGTGTTGTTTCTTTCTCGTTCGCCTTTGAATATATAGAGTACTTGTGTGGGAAGAGAGAGCTGCGTCGGAAAGAACAGACAAGTGAGAGAACCCGCGAATGATTTCTGAGAGAGAGGTTTTCGCGTTTGTGTTCGTTGATGACTATGACTGGAGTTTCCTCTCAATCCTGTGTGTGTGATTCCCCAGAGGCACAACATGCACATGGCCTAAATTGTGATACGAGCATAGGCACGTAACATTTACAGTACATTTTATTTTACATAGTCAAGGAGCATAATGAACAAGTTTACAAATTTTAACAGGCCAATTTACTCAACCGCCCTAGATTTTCGTTTACAACAATCGATTTTCTTGGAAAACTACTATACCGTTTCGAAACAATAGTGTGTACCATATTTGGGAACATGGGTTCGAAAACTTAAATGGCTAGGGTGGTAGCATCCGCTGGTAACTAAGGGTCATCATTTAGCCCGAAGACCCGCGACCCGCCCAAAGCCACCCGGCCCGAGCCCGTGAAACGGGCGGGCTAGCCTGGCCCATAGTTTGTAATGGGCGGGCTTGGGCCTATGAATTTTTACTCGGCCCATGAGCCTGCCCGTGGTACCCGCCCAAAAGCCCACCCACGGGCCCGCCTATTAGCCCGAAATCCCACAAAACCCTTTCTTTTTTCCCTTGATTTAGTTTCTACCCAAGGAAATTTAAGCCCGCCCGTTGGCCCGCCCAACTTTTGACCCGCCCATCGGCCCGCCCGCCCGTCCGTCAATTGGGCTAGCCCGTGGGCTGGGCTTGGGCTTTGATTTATGGTAGGTAGCCCGGCCCGCCCGGCCCTCAAAAAAGAAAAAGCCCAATCGGCCCGGCCCGTGGGGCAGGCTTGGGCAGTGACTTGACGGGCTGGGCCGGCCCGGCCCGATGATGACCCTTACTGGTAACACAACTCTACCTCATGTGATTTGGTGATCAACACATAGAAAGCAAGGGGAGCAAATCAGTTGGTGCAGATTAATGTATCAGACTAAAATGAGCATCGATTCGCATTCGTTTATGGCATATGCAATCATTCAATCATTATTGTGTTTCCTTTTTCGCCTCAGTATTAATGTGGTAACTGGTAACCCTTAGAAAGAACTAAAATTAAGATGCCTATATTTCAAGAGGAATGGCATAATAAGCCAGTAATTTTCAGTTTATTCATATGGAATTGCCATTCTCAATAATCGCTATAGAACTATTTTCTCAACTTCCTGCCAATAGACTCCTGATGAGTACAGACACCGAATTGTTTATCAAATAGCGTCATCTGTTTGAATGCTTCCATGGTTGTCGTTAGAAAAAAACCTCAGAGCTGTTTCATAAGCGGTGAAAATAGCCCCATTGACAATGAAAGCTCTAGCAAGTGCAGTTCCTAGTCCTCGCCACAGCACCGCGTACCCCTCTTCCCTCACACTCTTGGAAAAGCAATCGATAATCCCCCCATATTTCAGCGAGGTAGATTGCGATTGAGCCTGAAGTCGTGTTTTCACCACATCCAAAGGGTAGCTTAAAATCCAGCTAGCAACTCCTGCTAGTCCTCCGGCAAGGAGCATTGTTTTAAAACTCTCTTGGCCACTTGTTCGACATCCTGGATGAAGTTTTTCCCTCATATACTCGTACGTACTGAAGTAAATCCCATGAGCTGGTGCATCCCTCAGCACTGTGATTGTTAGGCCTCTGTATATTCCCTTCAACCCTTCTGTACGAACTATGCTTCTAGCCACGCTCACTGGACCTCTGTGGGTATTCACCAGCTGGGTTGCCACGCTTATCGGTCCTCTGTGGGTAGTCGCTAGTTGGGTTTTTTCATGGCTTGCGCTCTGCAGTTGGAGGCGGACTTTTAGTAGTTCGACAGGTGAGAGGATTAGGCTTTGTATGGCTCCTGTTCCGAATCCTCCTATGGCAACTCCTTTGAGGGAAGGAGGATCTGTGGTGAGTGTTGATGAGTCGAACGCCCGTGATAGGACCGCGTAGATCTGGAAAACCATGGCATTCTGCAATCAATGCCATCAATAAGTTCATCATCAGTTTCAGAGTTTGTTCTTTTTGAGACTCCGTTCCGAAAACCTTCTTAAAAAATAAGTACTTATTTTGCAACTTCAATTTCAAAAATAAGAAGGGTATTCCACAAAATCCAAACTTAAAATTTATTTCACATTTTCAAACTCAAAAATAATGTAAATGAAAAAAAAATTATTATTTTTGCACCGTATTAAAGATCTCATCTATCAAACAAGATCCATAGTGATAGGAAAATTATTTGCGTAAACATATGATTTTTGAGCTTGAAGTTGCCGTATAAAAGAAATAAGACGGTTGCTATGAGAATGGGCGCCGGCGGAGGGAAATCGTACCGACGGCCGCACCGGGCAGTCTCCGGCCACCGGACAGCCGATCCGAGCCGTCCAAAAATTCTATAAAAAAAAACCAAGGGGGCCAACGCGGAAATCAACGGCATCCGAGGTGTGTAGGGTGCTATTTCATATATACACGGAAAAGGGGTGCTCGGATCAAGCACCCTACACACCTTGGATGCCGTTGATTCCCGCATAAGCCCCCTTAGTTTTTTTTTATAGAATTTTTGGATGGCTCAGATCGGCCGGAAACGGCCCGGCGCGACCGTCGGTACAATTTCCCTCCGGGGGCTGTCGGTATCACATATCTTTATCCGTCCTTACTTCTTTTTTCTGGAACAAACCTTCTTATTCAACAAAAAATAAGAACTTATATCAGTTCTGGAACACAGCCTCGAGTAAAGTCAATTAATTCTAGAGGTTAGTTTCGTATCCGTTGGACTCCTACACTCTCTTCTATTCTACCCAGAGGTTAGTACTTAGTAGCATACCCGTTGGACGACTGGAAGTTTGGAAATCATGTTTTTTTACTTTAGTTTTACTTTCATTTTCCAATCATTATCCTATATCTTTCTCCAACCATTACCCTATATTTCCAATTACTAATTTCATTTATCTCTCTATTTCTCTCTAATCATTACCTCTCTATCCAATCATTACCTTATTTCTCTCTCCACCCACTACCAAAACTAAATTAAACTAAAATGTCAACTAAACACAACCGTTGTTTTCTTAAAACATGCGTTTCCATGTGCGCAGTGCCGTTTTGAACTAAAATTTGGTAGGTGAAAATGCTTTCTTTTTCTAAGGTAGGTCAGGGAATTGGAGATATGTCATAATCATGCCTCATCTTTAGGTGTATACAAACAAAGATATGTTGGCAAATGCATTTGTCTAGGCAAAGTTTATCGATACACGTTTTTACCAAGAGACAATTAGCACCTCATATTTGGAGATAAAGACCCTACTGAGTCAGGCTCCAAGACAATGAGTGGAGGAAAAATCATTGGTGATTACTGTGAGAATGTATTTGCAAGATTCAATCACAGACAACATTTGTATTCCAAAAAACCCGGAAACAACATTCCTAGGAGAGAACGAACGGCCAATAATTAAACGATACATTATCTAGACTCGTTTTAATATGCAAGGTAGTGGTATTATTAGATACTCGACAATCGTGTAAAAATACGGGATATATGATGTTTTAGCTGGATATTCACCTTGGGAAGGCGTGTAGTATCTAAATGGAGTTTTTTTGTTTTTTTTTCCTTGATGAAGTAGCATGGTAAAAAAAATAAATACGAATATTCTGTCTGTCTTGATGCGTGAATATGATGAATCTGATACAATTATACGTCACGCCAATTACAATAGATATTGGCATCCGAGTCCATGTAACAGATCCGAAAAGACCCAGTGGTGTCATCTAATTCATGTACCCCAATCAGTATCGACAATTAGAAATCACGAACAGAAATTCCTTCTCAACGTGGATATTCAAGAAAAACAAGAAGAAAGAAATGGATTTTAGGTAAGAAGAAACCTGAAAAGTGACAGAGGCCAGGGGTGCACCCATGCCCCTGTAAAGACCGAGGGGACCCTGGCTCGCCACCACGTTGCGGAGGATGGTGAAGGCGGAGCCGGTAGTAGAGTGCTGTTGTTGCCGGACTCTGAGGGTATCGAGCGGATAACCGGCGAATATTCCGGCTATCCCACCGAATCCTCCTGCCACAAATTCTTTGCCCCAACTGCTCGCGAGAAACTCTGGCCAGAAATCCATTTTCTTTCTTTGAGCATTCCCCTGTGTACAAAAGATCCGACAACACCCTTTTTATGCCTTCTCCTGCTAGGAAAATCAGTTCTGCTTTTTTCCTTATTTGTTCTGATTAACTGCAGTACTAATCAAAAGCTAATTTCCCTTTTGCTTGTATGGGCATAGAATCAACATGGAGTCCCTCTCTCTCTCTCTCTCTCTCTCTCTCTCTCTCTCTCTATATATATATATATATATATATATATATATATCAGATGGGCAAAGACATGCCCATATCCCAGGCTGTGATACCCATATCTGACGTTATGACAAGGACTGTGTCTCAATTTTAAGCGTGCAAGGATGCCTAACTGAGAAACGGATCACTAGCACTTTCTGGTAAGAGCTCTCACGGATTCCTTTCTTTACTTATCTGTCGAAATCCCGGAAAATATCGGGAAAGTCCTTTTATTTCAGATGTGTTCCGGACTGTCTCCTTTCCTTCTAAGTATGAGAGAGAGAGAGAGAGAGAGAGAGAGAGAGAGAGAGCAGGGCTGTTTGCACAAAATACTCTGAATATTGCGCAGTTTCCACACTCCAAAAGCCACCGGTGCTATTTTGTTGGAACTCTGCGAGTGGCCTCTGCGAGGAAACGGCCAAATTCCTCTTTCTCAGAGGGGCCACAAAGGTGAGTGCCACGTGGACACCAAATTCATTTCATTTTCAAGCGGTCACGGGATGCCTCAGTCCCTTTTTCCACCACAATCACAATTTTATGCGGGACCCAAAATTATGTATGTGAACTCCACATAAATTTGTGATTGGAAGGTATTAGGGCACCACGTGTCGATGCCCAATTATCACTGAATAAGTTGTTGTATGAGAAATTATTCCATGCCACGGGACATCCTGACACCTAACAAATATTGAGAAATTATCCGGTGTTTAAGGAGCATTGTGATATTCTTTATTTGGTTATTTATTTTGAGTATATTCTGTGCAAGTGTTGATAAATAAAAAATAAGTATTTTATGTAAGTGCTTGTATGGGTTCCATGCATTTTGTGATATACTCACCAAATTATTTATATTGGTCAAAATGTGAGATATTACATAATACTCCTTGGACGGTAACCTCTCAGTGCCATACAATTTGTGAAACAATATACTAGGCTCAAAAAACGTGATCTTAGTGAAATTGTGAATCTTCGAGACAGTGATCTAATATCTCTACTACCGCACAATATTACGAGTCTCTAGCACCTACACTCGGAACATTGTGCAGTGCTAGAGATATGATATTAGTAGATGATTGCCTAAACACACTGCATGTTTCTCCACATCTCATGGGCTTTTTAGAGGAGTTTGTCGTGGCCCATCAGACGTCTTGAGCCCCCAAACTCAAAACGTTTTCAGTGGAAATACACACCCGGCACCGAAAAATTTCTCCTGACGCGAGCCATAGGCTGAATCTCCATCGTGGCTCTGAACTGGATTCAAATAATTAGAGTGCCAATCTAGAGGGTTTGATGTGGCATGTGAGTAGGATAAAGTGCTACTCTTATGTCATCACAAGAATGAGGGATAATGCTAATTTATTTTTTAGTGGGTTGGACTTGTTAGTTAAAGGCCTGACTTTTGTTAGGCATGGACCCATCTGACATTACTTAACTTTTAAAGAAAATTATTCAGTGTTTCGGAGTTTGAATTACAAACCATTGGTAGCTTTTGATTGGTATCGCAAAATTAGTCAAGTCAAGGTGCGCATAAGCTATTCTGAACACCTGAATTATAAAAAAAAGAATCGATTAGATAATTGACGTTGTTAGTCCATGTTGGGTTTTGTCTCACATGTGCAAGAAGCATGGGATCCATCATCCCTCCCCATGCTTCCTTGTTTCTTTTCTCTTTTACATATATGCATGTGTGTGCTGGCATAGAGAGAGAGAAAGAGAGAGTGCGGAGGGGGAGGGGGAGGGGGAGGGGGTCCGGGGGAGTCGGTGTGGCTCCCTGGAGAGTGCCGCCGGAGTGGGAGTGCACAATGTGAGGGAGAGAGTGCGGGGGCCGGTTGTGGTTTTTCGGAGTGGAACCGGTTGTGGATCCCGGAGAATTTTTGTAACTTGTATAATTGTGTAAATATATATAACGTGATTTTTCTCTCAATCTCTCAGTGTGTGTGTGTTTGTGTGCACAAAGGTGTGGATCTGGGTCGGGTCTCGACCCAACAGTCCATTTCTGCAAGAGTGCTAACCACCTATTTAACTCGACAATTACTAGAAATTTGAATAAGTGAACATGGGTTTTTAGGTTCTACCATTTCTGGTTTTATTGATCATAATAATGAATTGATATGAAAATGACGTATTGATTATAACCGAAGTATACTTCTTTGTTACAGTGCAGCTGTCGTTGGGCCAAATTTGGCCTCCGAAGCCTATTCCAAGCCTGCCACTTCAAAATAAGTTGAAGAGACTAAAAATTTTCTAGTGTGGTTTGTGAGAGAGAGATCACGATATCTACATTATACTTATAGATAGAGAATGATTTCCAATTTTATCATATTACTAAGAAAAAATAAAAAAGAGCCTCTTTAAGAAAACTAAATTGTAAAAATCATTCCTAAAGTTTGTTCCAAAAAGGATAATATGTATGTTTGTTAGTTTGTTTTTTTGGCAAAAGTAAAAGCCAAATCAAATTGAGTGTTAAGTCAGTAATTATTTCGAAATCAACGGAAATTCTAATCTCAAGGAAGATTTTTAGGGAATCACGCAAGCAAAAACGCGTTTGGGTCTATTCCGAGTCCCATAAAAATCTAGAAAAATTTCCATAAATTTTTTAATATTATTTTATGGAATCCTGTAAAAAATCAACTCCAACAGACATCAGTAAGTATTATTTTTGGATTCGTAGGGCGAAACTGCTCAATTTGCCCCTATGTAACCAAAAGTAATACTTACTGCGTGATTCCCTGCAAATCTTTCTTACAAATACTTCACACAGTACACGTCAAGTGTGTGGGACCCACAAATAAATGTGAGTTTTTATGTAAAGTATTTGTATAAGTATTTTTTTTTTAATCTGTCAAAACACATTAAGTATTTTTAATGTGAGTGTTTGTGGTCATAGAATTTTTCTTAAAAGCGATAAACATATCTGAGATTCTGAGGTGGTTTTCCAAACACCCGACCCGGTCCAGTATGCCTCGTATCTGGGCCTCCGAAAGCGGTTGGTATACTATCCACACAAAACCCATTTGAGTGCAACCGACGAAGAGACAGATAAGCCGCTGCCGTGAAAATGGTGTTCCTACCCCTCTCCCTCTCCCTCCCCCTCTCCATCCCCTCCATCCCCCCGCCGCCTTTCACGGCGGCGTTATCCCTTCCCTCTCTCTGCCCTCTCCGGCGATCGACGGCGATATTCACGCGTTCGAGGCGGCCTCCAGGCGTCGTTTGCGGCATCCCTTGGGATTTCAGCTTCGTAAGCCCTTTTCACTCACACCTTTATCTTGCAACTTATCTTCAAAAAAGGTAGATCCGTTTAGTTTTCCTTTTTCACTTGTTTAATTAGAGGTTTCGCGGCATGTTAAGCCCTAGTAAGGTTATTCGCTTTGCATCAAATTAAACCTCGCGCTCCGCCGCTTGCGCGGGACCGTCAATTCCTTTGGATGTTAACCTAAGGAGATGAAATAATCGAGAATCTCAAGTAACTGGCCGAGTTGCTTAAAGTTGGTACAGTAGTGATGAATCCCGTCAGTAGAATGGGATGACATGAGAGACAAAGGCTGGGGGAGCGAGTGGAATAATCGAGAGAATCTTGAGTAACTGGCCAAGCCGCTAAAGAAAGTTGCTAGAGTAGTGATGAATCCTTCAGTAGAATGGGCCGGCACTGACACTCGGAGAGAAAAGCTAGGCGAGCGAGTTGAATAATCGAGAATCTCGAGTAACTGGCCGAGCCACTAAAGTTGCTATGTTAGTGATGAATCCCATGCGTAGAATGGGCTGACGCAAACACTGAGAGACAAAAGCTAGGGGGACCGAGCCATCAGTAAAATGGACCGACACTGACACTGGGAGACGAAAGCTAGGGGAGTGAGCGGGATTAGAGACCCAGCAGGCCTAGCCGTAAACAGTGGATTCTAGGATGTTTTAATTGAGAATTTCGAGTAACTAGCCAAGCCGCTAAAGTTGCTAAAGTAATGATGAATCCCGTCAGTAAAATGAGCCGACACTGACTGAGAGACAAAAGCTAGGGGAGCGAGCAAGCAGGATTAGAGATACTAGTGGAGTAGTCCTAGATGTAAACAATGGATACTAGGATGAAGCGGAAGCGAGAATGTTGTGTTGAGTAATGCAAACATTGGTGAGATTCGAATGCTTAGAAATTGAAGGCAAGATTGTGAATATTATGTTTAAGGTAATCGGGTTTATGTGACTGAAATACTGGCCTAAATTTTGTTGGAAGTAGTTGTATTTAAACTTAATTGAGTGAAGGTTGTTTATTTGATTTTTTTTGTTTGGTTTGTAGGTCCGTTGAGTTTTTCCTTTCCCTGTGTTCAATTGCTGAAAATAAGAAGTTATGTTAGATATGGAAGACGAGATTTTTGAATTTTGTAAAGCTTATTTGATTTTATGTGAGTAAAATACTTTCTTAAATTAGGTCGGAAGTAGTTTCATGTAAACTTGATTGAGTGAAGGTTGTTACTTAGACTCAAAGAGCAACACCTTCTACATTCAGCGGAAGCAATTGTTGCTGTTCTAGTGCTGCTCCAAAGTGTTTCTTAGGGAATATCTTGCATGTTAAACTCCTATTATGTTGGTAGCGTGCAGTTTAGGGGGCAAATTGATATGGTCAGGCTTCTTTCATGTATCCTTCTTCTCGGGGTAAAATCGATACTGTTTGCAGTATTGAACATTGATTTACTTTGCCATTTTAAAATGAGAAAGTAGCTGCAGAATTAGAACCTTGTAAAAGTTCTGAAAATGTAATTTGAACCTTTCATTTTACTATGATATCTCAGCAATCAAACTTTGCATATGGGTACTCCAAACAAATTGCCTATGAGTATCGGGTATGGGTATGGCAAAAACATGCCGGGTACGGCGCCAGTATGCCATAGTTATGGGATGGGTACTGCACCGGTACACCTGTTTTTTTTAATGTATTAGATAACTTTATTGTTTAATGTTAATATCTATTTTTGTCCTCCCAGGCTCCCATTCTTATTTCATATTTTTTATCTGGCTTTATTATACATTCTTATTTGCAAAAGAACTAATTTGAAGTACCCACACACAAAAGAGAAAAGAAGTTCATATTGAAAGTATAAGTTTAATGAGTAGAGGTGGGAAATCCAAGAATAAATAAGGCCATTTTTTCTATAGCATGCTAGAAATCTAAAATTATATAAAAATATTGGTGTACCCTAGCCGTACCTGTGGGCGGAGAGGGAGGAAGAATACTGTGGGGTCACTTGACCCCATCAAGATTAAGAAATCACAAATAGTTATCAGTTTTATTAGATTTTGACACGAATTGGCCCCACGTATATCAAAAAACACTTCAATGGTTCTATTAAAATCATTTTTGGCCCCTTTTTTTTTGTTGCCAAAACTCGATTTAAATTCCTAATGACTCTATGTATATGATATTATGATCCCACTGCGTACAAATCTTGGCTCTGCCCGTACCCTATATTTTTAGGTTTTCGTTGCATTCTGTATCCGCATCTGTACCGTACCCGTACTTGTGCTTCATTTGTCTTGTTATGCATGGTCTGCTTTACAGCTGCGCAGGATGCAAGAAGTCTATCCTGTTTTCTTTTGGACGGAACTGAAATTTGTTTCTCAACTGCATGCAATCATTTGGCTTTATCCGCTATTCACTCCTTAAGATTTTGTGCACATTCACTGGCATGACAGGACTTTGAGATAATCGAACCCCCGTATCGAGCGGAAATATTTCCCGAGTTTGAGCCGATGCCAATACCATTTCCTCCACCACCGATGCCAGCTGATCCTCCTCTAGAACACGTCCCAGACGACGAGGGAGAGGAGGAATACGACGAATATGAAGAATCCGAAGATGATCTTTATTTTTTATGATTTTGAACCCCCCTGGTAAGGTTGTGCACATCATGGTTTCTTATGGTTTCCGCATAGCAGAAACTTAAAGAAATGTACCTATTTAGTACCATTTTATAATCTCCATTCGGGAATTTCAGAAACTTCTTCTTGTCATTTTCTGCCTTTTATTCCTGCTGCAAAAAAAATTTTGTTTTACCATTTTTTGTATTCTTTATCATACGCGGAGTTACATGCTAATGACCGAGACAGACAGCTTATATGTGGCCAAGGATACGTTTACGGTGATCGGAAGGCTCCTAGAGTTGATGATGCGATTTTCCAGGTTTCCAGCAATCTTTAATGGCAACTATTGATAGCTAACCTTTCTTTTTCGACATTGTTGTGTTTGAAACACAGCTGCAACAGTTCACATTTTCGAAATGAGTTCCCAAAAACAACTTACCCTGTACGGTTTCACTGTTCAAAAGGAGAAAAAAACCCAAGGTAGAACATCGTTTTCTGTTATGACCGTCCTCGCTCAATAGTTCTGATTTTGGTAAACTATCGAAACAGTTTGCGTTACAAGACGTAGTTTGAGAAACAACTTACGCAGTGCCGTTCACCTCATCAAAAAACACCCATTCAGAGCATTGCTTTGGGTTCAACAAAATTCCTGAAACCGGGAGCATCAAGAGACCCAAATAAGTACAGTATGTTACTTCTGCACTTGCAAAGAATTCCTACAGAGAATACAACCAAAAAAAAAAAAAAAACAGAAGAACAAACAACACTTCTAACAATTAAAACACAAAATCAGAATATGTGACCAAAGCCCCCAAGTGTTGTCTAGGTTCAAATCAGAGTACTTAAAAACGGCCCCTGAAATTCTAGTAAATTTTGGATACTTCCAGAAAAATTTTGGGTAAAAGTCATAAATTGTTAAACTTTTCTGATTCCTCTCGTCGAGAGTGACGAACCAACTATCCACAAAAATTTGACGCAAAATTAACAAATACAAAAAAAAAAAAATTAATCTAAGACAAAACAGGAAAAAATCCGATGCTTATTTTCGGAAAACTAGGCCAAGATTGAAGAGAATAAAACAAAACAAAAACAAATGAATCTTTAGAGCCGATTATGAGTAATAGAATATAAATTGAAACCAAATACAAGAATGTACAATCAACCAAGCCAGGACAACTACTTCACCGATAAGAAAGAACAAAGGTTCTTTAATTGATTAAATTCCTTAATTCAAGTGGAAGGAAGGGAGGTAAAGCATATTTGCAACTTTAGAATCGTACTTGTTGTCGGGTCCCAAACCCAAAGCCACTTCCTTAGGAAAAGGAGAAAAAGTGCACTCACACAGTCACATTAGCAACTACTACTGAGATGATCGGAAAAGTTATTTTATATACAAAAATAATACATACGCAACAATGTCGGATGACGATAAATGCATAATCATAACACGTATATAACTAACTCACACCCGCTATAATTGTGTTCCGATAATGCATTTATCGATATCAAATAAATACAGTATACTATAATGAATTTTGACTTGATTAATATTTTAGACATGCTCTGTAAAATGAACTTTTTTGATCAAAGTGATGAAGTCCATATGCTTGTGAGGTAAATCGGTTGTGAGTTTGGTTGTAAAAGTGGGAGTATAAATAAATTTTTGAGTTTGGTTACTATAAAAGTGGGAGTGTGAATAGATTTTTGATAGAATATGGAACTAGACAGGAAAATTTTCTGAATTTGATTTGTTGAATATTGAAGTACTTGACTATGGAATTATTAATGTAGCTACAAGAAAGTTCCAAAGTTGTTTACATTTGAGAATAGACTTCTGTAAATTCAACACCACAAAAGTATAAATTTCGACAACATAAAAAATTCCCTCATATCACGTAAAATGAAGTTCCTTATTTTTCATTTGATAATACCTTTAGTTTTTCTCAGAGTTCATTTGATAATTATAGCCACTAATTGATTTGTGGAGCTTCATGTATACAAATTATACATGGAAGAATTGGGTGATTGAACAACATTAAATTCACGATCATGCAATCATATTTGCCGTAAAAGAAATAAATTGTCAATATAGTGTGTACTAATAATAAATATTGATTTTCGGTTAGTCTTATTTTTAAAGTGAATGATGTTCACATCGAAGTTGACAAATGAACTACACGAATCATAAAATAGAACGCTGCAATTCATTTCGTATCATATAAGGAGTCACACGAGAAACGATGCCACTCGAGAATCATATAAAAATCAATAGTGGCCAATAACATCCCACCAAATTGCTACCAATGACATCATCATATTCGAATAGCAAGGCTTCATCCTATTCATCCTGATCCTGTCCGGCATTGAATTTTTCTAATGTGCATAGCTAGCTTGGGAGTAATTATTTAGTGCTACCAGAGTACCTCAACTATTTACGTAGCTACGAATTATACAATAAAATTATAAAAGTATTATTATTTGCTTTTATTCGGTGCATAGGAGACAAATGATCACATGTGCGACGATTTTTTATTTACAGAAAACACAACATAACAATGTTGATGTTGTGGTACTCCAAAAATACCCAATTATTGGCCCTTCCCTCTGATCGGAGAAGTTTTTGGACTTCGAGCGTGGTATCCGTCGACGATTCAGACCGTCGAAGCAGTAATCCAACGACGCAAATTTATTTCCTCCCTCCCCTCACCCCACCACTCACTCTCCTTTGATTGATTGCTAATTTATTCCTCTTGATCCGCTCAACAGCTCGAGTCTTCACCCCCTCCTTTTCCTTTCCACCGGCCAGGTGGTATCGCCAGGTAAAGCACCCAAAAAAGCCAATGACAAACAACGACGTCGTAAGACAGCTTTCAGTCCTCAAACGGCGCCGTCATACGCCCTGTTTCTGAATATTTTAGCGTTGGATTCACGTAGACACTTCTCTCTCTCTCTCTCTTCTTCTTCCCCAAAGCAAAACAGCACTCATGATCACCATACTATGAAACTGATCCAACTCTGAATTCTCTCTCTAGTTTCTCCCTCTACCCTTGAGATGCTGACTTTCTCAAAACCATTCACCGTCACCATCACCATCACCATCACCACCGTCACGACTCACCAGTGCCGGCCTTAGCCCAAGAGGCCGCTTAGCCAGTGTGAAAATTAGAACCGCCAACTATTTTTATTACCCGACATATAAGATCAAAAAAGAACTTAGAGCCCATTATCCGAAAGCTCGTCTTTTGACACCGGCGAAATGTCAGGGCCGGTCTTGACCACATCCACCTCCATTTCCCCCCACCATTGTTTCACATTATATACCCTGGTGTTAATAGTAATGTATTTTCACTTTTAGTTGGTTTTTCTATTGTTTTTAGTGTCGTCTTATCTGAAAAAACAATGGGCTGCGCCAACTCGAAGATCGAGAACGAAGAAACCGTCTTGCGATGCAAGGAACGGAAGCAGTTGATGAAGGAAGCCGTGACGGCGCGGAACGCCTTCGCGGCGGCGCACTCCGCTTACGCCATGTCGTTGAAGAACACCGGCGCCGCCTTGAGCGACTACGCCCACGGCGAAATCTCCTCCTCCTCCGCCGCCGCCGCCGCAGCCGCCTCCGCCCTCCCTTCCGCCGCCGTCTCCCACCCTCACTACGACACCACCCTCCCTCCTCCTCCCCCTCCCCTCCCCCTCTTCCCTCTCCAGCGCGCCACGTCGATGCCGGAGATCAACTCCGTGCACAAAGCCACGGCGAATCTGTCCGAGACCGTGATAGAGGAGGGAGAGGAAGGAGAAATCGAGGACGAGACGGAGAACGGATTGAGACACAGACCGACTCGCAGCAGCGGTGGAGGGATTGGTGGCGGCGTTTTTGCGACGACGCTGCCGCCGCGGAATGCGACGAGAAGTGATCGGACGCCTCCGCCTCCGCCGCAGGAGGATTCGAAAGGCGTGCTGGATTATATCTTTCTGCCCATGGAGAATATGGCTGGACCTAGTTTGGCCGAGGTTGATCATGAAGGTAGTGTTAAAGACTATTCCTTTTCTTCTTCTTTCCTTTTTTTTTTTTCCTTCTAAAATCCGATTCCACCACCAGCAGCGAACTTAGGCCGGCCACATCGCGTGGCCGCCCCATAGTGCTGCAAACACACCAAGCTGTTCGATCGCGAGCGGCTCGTCTTGTTATGGGCTCGGCTCGCGTTTAAAACTCATATGGAAAACTTCTTGTTTTAATAAGCAAGTTGAACTCCAATTAGTTGTAACTCATGAACTCGACTGTAGAGGTTCGGCTCGTTTATTTGACGAACCGAACTTGAGCACCCTGATACTACCAAACAGTCGAGCTCGAGGTCGATTTTTTGGGGTCGGCTTGAGCTAGACTAATTTTGAGCGAGCTGATCTCAAACACTTTAAAGCTCGGCTTGTTTGAAGCCCTACGTCACCCTGGAGCCCCTACCATAGCCATTTCGCACAAACTTTCGCTCACAAGCTGCAAGGTGACCGTAGGAGTGATCGAACTAGGAACTTGTACTCTCTCTTTTTTGCTCATCGATTTAGATTAGTACTTAAAAGGAGTTAACTCCTGACGTCCCTACTCCTAGCACCTAATTGCACCCTCTGATGCCATTGAGCCAAAGGCCTCTTGACAGAAACTTATAAAGCACTTATCTCTGTTTTTCTTTCTTGTTATGTGAGCTAATCCTTTGGGTTATATTATTCTAGTTTTTAGTTGTTTAGAAGCTAATTTCAGTGGCTAATAGGTTGTTAGGAGTTAGTTAATTGTGGTTAGTAGTCTGTTACTTGGACCATCTCTGGCCTTTACTCAGGAGTAAAAGCTTTATGTGATATGAAGCAATGTTCTCTAATACTGTAATTACGAAGCAAATCAAATGACAAACTCATACTTAAGCATGAATTTAAGCAGACTCTTCGTTAATGACATAAGAGTAAATTTGGAAAAGACGAAATGGCTTCAAGAAAATGAGTAAATCGTGGTGTGATATACGGTTTTAAGTCAAGGAGTCGATGGAATTTCAAGGGGGGGTTAACTCAAATTTGAGTTGGAGGGGAGATTTGAGTGAGGCTGGATATACTCTTATGAGTTTGTTAACTGTGGTAAGTAGTTTGCTAGAATTTAGTGGTTTATATTTTATATAGAGTACATGTTTGCTCTGTAAATGATTGAGAATTGATCAAAGTTAGGCCAATATTGTTCACAGGTAGGAGCGAGAGGGAGGTGAGGGAAAGGTCTAGAAGAGCTGATCGTGTTGATGGCAGCTCTGGTGGAGCAAGGAGGAGTATGAAAGCTGAGGGGACAGAGAAATTGGCTGAGCGACCACCTCAGCCTCCGCCTCCCACAAAGGCCCCGAAGAAAGTGAAGCAGGCAGCTCCCGCGGAGGGTAAGAGAGGAGGGAAGGGTGCCGCAAGCGTTAATATGTTGCAAATTTTTAATGACCTCGACGATTGTTTTCTAAAGGCGTCGGAGAGCGCTAATGAAGTTTCAAAGATGCTTGAAGCAAATCGGTTGCATTACCATTCCAACTTTGCTGATAATCGAGGTATCAGGCTTTAGTTTTTGTACATTTTGATGATTTTTAGTGTCCTTCAGATTTTGAAACAATTTGAAGCATTCGTGGTACTTAATACAAGTTCTTTGAATTTTGTCGTACTATTTAGTGGAAGAGTTTACATTTGCTTGATCATTAATATTTAATAATTGTATATATGAAGATCACAAGGCTAGAAAGTTGAAAAGAATGAGTTAAGTTACACTCTATTGTTAAAGGAGCTCGCTTTGTGTGCCCTGATAGGTGAAATCTGTTACAGCTTTGGCATGGAATGCTAGTGTTTCTCTCGACCTGTCATTTGCTGCAATGGTAGATGTATAGTTCATAGTTCTCTTGAGAAACAAATGGTGATGCAACACCTAAATTTTAGACTTTTGTTTGATGACAGAACAGTTCACAAGTCGTATATAGCTCGACTTTCTTCACTTTCACGCCATTCCAAGTTTATGGGCATGAAGTAGTAGTATTCTTTTTCTGCCCTGTTGTGTGAAAACTGCTAGCGTTTGCATTTTCCTGCTTTATTGTCGTGGAAAATGGTTAGGCTACTAGTAAAAAGGGTGGACCTTTCTTTTCATAGTATTTGCTTAAGGCATTTTATTTGGGGAATTATGATCCCTTTCCGACACTAGTACTACATTATAACACCTTTACAGAAGTGGTTAAACTGTTTGGCTAATTGTTCAACCCAAGTTACCCAAGTTGTCGTTGCTTTGTAGGACACATTGATCATTCTGCAAGGGTTCTGCGGGTCATTACTTGGAATAAGTCTTTCAGAGGTTTACCTAATACGGACGATGGATTGGACGACTTTGATTCAGAAGAGAATGAAACACATGCAACAGTGCTGGACAAGATGCTAGCATGGGAGAAAAAGCTTTATGATGAAGTGAAGGTACGTATGTTTATCACTTCATCCGGTGATGTTTCCACCGTCTTTGTAATACTGTTTGTCTTCCAATGAGTGATATTTAGTTAAGTTTTCCTTTCCTTTTCCATTCTCCTAAGAATAGGATACTTAGCTCAAGTGAAGATAGATTTAGCTGCATTTTTTTGAATCTAAATTCTTAAATTGGACAAAACTAGGATGTTTCTTTCTGAAATAGTGAACTTAGTAGTACGTTTTTACACTGTTCCCGTGGTGTCTCTCATTCTCTAATTGAATCAAAGTTGATTACGTTGCAGTTTCCTTAAAAATACTATGTTCATCAAACAAATGATATAGTCTATCATACCCAGCGAAAACCTTGGTTAAAGCTGAAATTTTGTTTTGTGCTGACTGATGCTCAACAGACCGGGGAGCTGATGAAGATTGAATATCAGAGAAAAGTTGCTTCGCTGAATAAGCTAAAGAAGCACGGTGCTAGTATTGTGTCAATAGAGAAAGCAAAAGCAACAGTAAGTCACCTGCATACAAGATACATTGTCGACATGCAATCCATGGATTCTACTGTGTCAGAAATAAATCGTTTACGAGATGAGCAATTGTATCCAAAACTTGTTGCACTTGTTGATGGGTAAGTTCAAATTCGAAACAAGACTTTTTTTAGAAGTACACTTAATTGGCAGTCATATGGAACTTTGCCTGTTTTTCTGAAGTATTTATCTTGATGAGTAATGTATTGGTATCCGTCTTTCATATGAACTAATTAGCGAAACTAGTCTCCGTGCGTTTAGGAAGTCTATGTTTCTGTAGCTTGTCTCCCTTTTCCTGTCTTCCCTGCAGCCTCCATTCGGTTGTACTTTAATTAGAGTTTCCTTTGTACATGATGCAAGCATTTGCAGCTTCAGTTTTGATGAACCGGTGATAGGAAGTGATAGTGAAGCAATTGTGGTCTTTTAAGTTGTCTATAAATTTGCTGAAACCTAAATTCTAATCAATTGGGTTCAAATATTTTAAGTCAACTTCCATATTCCTTTCTCGATGTTTAGATGATTAAGGACTCCCTTCATTGGTTTTATGCATTTCGTAGATTCTATTTGGAGGTGTTCCCACTCCGAGCTCAAAAAGCACAGAGAGTCTATAGAGTTCAGAGGCATAAAAGTAGTCTTGCCCTTGTTTAACTACAATTTACTGCCGGAAACCTGAAAAGTTGGTTAGTAACCCGTAACAATCACACTATACAATAGAAAATGGATCTGATTTCACCAGATACTTTTTTTGGTGTCAAAAGAACATGCAATATCAATCATGAAACTTGAATTGCACCTGAATTTTGTGTGGCATGTTTTCCTGTTACTGGAATATATACGAAGCCTTACTATGATTATTTTGTGTACAATGGCAGGATGGCTGAAATGTGGGAACACATGAAAGTGCAGCATGAGAACCAGAAGAAAATCTCGACAGCATTGAAGTCCCTCAACATCTCGCAATCAGCGAAAGAAACAACCGAGCACCACCATGAACGGACAGTCCAGCTGTTGGTGATTGTGCAGGAGTGGCATTCACAATTACACAAGCTCATGACCCATCAAAAGACCTACATAAAAGCTCTCAACAACTGGTTGAGACTCAACCTCATTCCGGTCGATACAAACCTAAAAGAAAAACTCTCATCCCCTGGGAGGACTCAAAGTCCCCCAATTCAAGCCCTCCTCCATTTATGGCAAGATCAGATGGAAAAACTCCCTGATGAGCTGGCAATAACGGGTATAACTAGCTTTGGAGCTGTTGTGAATACAATAGTGCAGATTCAAGTGGATGAGATGAAGTTGAGGGACAAATGTGAGCAAACTCAAAAGGAGCTTAATCGCAAAACAGGACAATTTGATGACTGGTATAAGAAGTACATGCAAAAGAGAACACCACCCGATGAGGTGGACCCGGATAGGTCAGAGGATAAGGATCTTGTCGCAGAGAGGAAGTTGGCGGTTGAGACGGTGAAGCAGAAGTTGGAAGACGAGGAAGAAGAGTACCAGAGGCAGCGTGTTCATGTTAGGGAGAAATCTTTGACAGCTCTAAGAACTCAACTGCCTGAGCTTTTCCGGGTACTTTCCGAATTCTCTAGTTCTTGTTTCAAAATGTACACTCAACTGCGGTCCATTACAAGGCCTAAGAAGTCGAATCAGAGCTCCCAATAAATTTTAGATTGTCTGGACATAATTTGCATATGTTGTATAATGTGAAAGGAGTTATGTTGATGGATTTAGTGGTTGACTTTTTTTGATACTTACATTGAATACTTGTGTTGATGGATTGATGAACTCAAGGGTCTACAACCACACAATGTTCTCTTAGTTTCTTTGTTTTCCATTTTGGGACAAAAGATAAGAAATTTTACTGCACCAAATTGGTCTATCGTCGGGTCCAGTGATTTTTTATGAGCATAGAACTCCATGTGTTATTTGCAAGCCTATCTACAGGGGATAGAGAAAAATTATCCCCAAACTGAACTGGGGGCAGATGAATAAACCCAACAAGATTCAAGCGTTTGATCAAACACGTTATTTCTTAGCAACCAAACTAGCACTATTAGAGACACAGACAGATTCAGATACAGATGCGCCAAGAGTAATCCGATGCACATAGCTTCCACGAATGCGCTATAAGACAAACCTACATCGGACGACTTCAGATATCAGGGTGTTCGAACAAGCAAATCCACCTAACCCAAATCAGTCATCAGTCTTTTGGAAACCAAAATGAGAACAAAACACAAAAAGTCAACAGTCTCTTAAAGAGCCATGGCCTCTCTTTCCAGTGTCTCTCTGCATAACTTCACATGGTAGACAATTTTACCCCTGTTTGGTTCTGTTTCCCCATGACCTCAATCCACCACTCCACATCAACATCCCAGCATGATTTTATTTTCCCTTTGGCCCATAAACGTAGAGCATCCTCATCTCCCTCTCTATTCCTCTTCTTCCGGTAGAATAGCGAGCAAACTCCGCCTGGTTCGTGCTTAGAGCCTTATCTTTCTTTTCCAGCTCGTCCTAAGGCCAGATAAAGGAGGAGGGTTATGCATTAGGTAGCTGACAGTCAGCATGTAAAAAGCCCGTTAGATCTTTATGACATGAATCCAAATATGATAACGAGACATGCTAGGGCGTTCCCTTTAAGCGATGCGTTGCGCCTGTCTTCGGGTGCTTCGAATAATGAGCAAGGGGCGCCACACCGGCGCCTAGGTGTGGTGATAAGTGAGCAAGGGTTCTCGCGCGTGCCTGGACGAGCGCGGGTAAAAAAACTAGCCCAGGACTACAGGATTCATTTAGCAACTTTGAATATAGGAACATTAACAGGCAAGACTAAGAAGCTAGTTGACACCATGCTTAGAAGGAGGATTAGTATAGCTTGGCTTGAGGAGACTAAGTAGGTAGGGGAGAAAGCTAGAGAAATAGAGGACACAGGTTATAAGCTTTACCATACGGGTAAGGATAGACATAGAAATAGGGTAGGTATCTTAATAGATTAACACTTGAAAGATTCGGTAGTTATAGTCATGAGGAAAGGAGATCGGATTATTTTAGTTAAGCTTGTGATCGGAGGGAGCATAATTAATATTATTAGTGCTTACGCACCCCAAGTAGGCTTGGATGATCTTACTAAAGAGCAATTCTGGGAGCAGATGGAGAAAAAATTATTTATAAACTTGTCAAGCTGCGAGAAAGGAAAGTTAGAGACGTTTCTCAAGTTAAGTGTATAAAAGGTATTGATTTGGTGGTTTTGGTGAAAGACGAGGCGATTAGGGATAGATGATCGAAAATTGTATTTCGAGAAGTTGTTAAACGAGAAACATGAAAGAGGCTTTGGTAGGGAGGAAATGTATGTACCTGGCAAGAACATAGAATATGAGTTTCATCGGAGAATACAAAAGTTCGAAGTGGTTAAATCTTTGAAAAGGATGAAACCGGGTAAGGCCTTAAGACTAGATGGTATCCCTGTTGAAGTGTGAAAAAGTCTAGGTGACCTGGGGGTGACTTGGTTGACGAAATTGTTCAACAAGATTATTATGACTAGGAAGATATCTGACAAATGGAGAAGGAACACTTTAGTACCTATCTATAAGAATAAAGGGGATATTCAAAGCTGCAACAACTATAGATGTATTAAATTGATGAGTCATACGATGAAATTGTGAGAAAGAGTTATTGAGCATCGCTTGAGGATGGTGACTACGGTGTTAGAGAAACAGTTTGGGTTCATGCCTGGAAGATCAATCATGGAAGCTATCTACCTATTAAGGAGATTGGTAGAAAAACACGGAGCAAAGAAGAATGATCTCCATATGGTTTTCATAAATTTAGAAAAGGCTTATGATAAGGTGCCTAGAGACATCATATGGTCGGTTCTAGAGAGAAATGGAGTGACGAAAGGGTATATCAAGGTGATTAGAGACATGTATGAAGGTGTCGTCACTACCATTAGATCACCAGTAGGGGAAACGACTGAATTTTCAATCACTGTAGGATTGCATCAAGTGTCAGCCTTGAGCCCGTACCTCTCTGCCTTAGTTATGGATGAATTGACTTAGATAATTTCAGGAGGATATCCCATGGTGTATGATGTTTGCAGATGATATTGTCCTCGTAGATGAAACCGCTAGAGGTGTTAATATGAAATTAGAAATTTTGAGGGAAGCATTAGACTCAAAGGGTTTTCGGATAAGTAGGAGTAAAACTGAGTATATGGTGTGCAAGTTTAGTGGTACCAGCAGTGCGCATGAAGAAAGAGTGATGATCCAAGACCAGGAGATACAAAAGAGTGATCATTTTAGGTATTTAGGCTCAATTATTAGTAGAGATGGAGAGATTGTTGCTGATGTGACCCATAGGATCCAAGTGAAGTGGCTCAAGTGGAGGAGTGTTACTGGTGTACTATGTGATAAGAGGGTACCCACAAAAGTGAAGGAAAAATTCTACGGAACTGCCATAAGACCAGCGATGTTTTACGGGACAAAATGTTGGCCTATTAAGAAATAACAGGTGAGCAAGATGTGTGCAACGGAAATGAGAATGTTGAGGTGTATGTGTGGTAAGACTAGACGAGACATGATTAGAAATAAAACAGTTTGTGAGATGGTAGGTGTAACACCTATAGAGGAGAAGTTGAGGAAAAATAGATTAAGGTGGTTTGGACATGTGTACCGTAGACGAAGAGATGCAGTAGTTAAGAGAGCGGATAAGATAGCTTTGGATAGCAATGCTACGGGAAGGGGTAGACCTAAATTGATATTAGATGCTGTTGTGCGCAAATATACGAGTATAAGGAGTTTGTGTGAACAAGTAGCTCTTGACAGAGCTCAATGGAGAAAAATGATTCATGTAGCCGACCCCAAGTGATTGGGACATAAGGCTCAATTTAGTTTGGTTTGATTGCTGTGGGACTATTCACAAACTTGATTCAAATGAACCTGGACATGGGTTTGCGGATTCCATACCAATTTGTGATTGGGATAGGCCTTGGAGTAATTCTCCAGAAGTACTAAATAATCTCTCGTGGATCAGGATTGGATTAAAAGTGTCAGGCGGGTGTTTTCCAACGTGAATACAAATAGAGTGCATGATTGTTTAACTGGTTGACCAAAGGAACCAATTGAAGAGTTCTAAAATTTCAAGGGCCAAAATTTAAAATGCTTAATATTGGCAAAGTGTAACCACCAATCCACCATATTGAAGAATGGTTGACCAAAAAAAAGAATTAATGGTACCACCTTCATTAATGTATAAGTAGCCCAGTGCATGCGTTTACACTCTTTGCCATAAAAAGACCAATCAGAGACACTCTTAGATCAAGCAAAGCACACACATTCATTCATTCATTCATTCATATTCTCTCTCTCTCTCTCTCTCTCTCTCTCACACACACACACATACACACACTGACACTGCCATGGATGCCGGAAGTTGGTGCAACTCAGGCCACAGTACTCACGCCGGATATAGCCGGCCTTTCTTTGCGGGCAACTACAGTACTCGGTTTGTGCCATTTGACTTGCCTGTCAGTAGTGGATCAAAGGAACCCATTTGGAGACTTTTATGGAGGAAGATCAAGAAAGGGAAGAAGAAGCTTTTCAACATTTACTCAAGCTCAACCAACCATAATTTCACTTATAGTCCATGCGCATATGCCCAAAACTTCGATGAGGGCTCGATGTGGGAAAATCTTGATGATCTCTCCCGTTCATTTTCGGCTCGGTTCGCTGTTCCATCAAGAATCTTTCAGGAGGGTGGAGGATTGAGTGATTGATGATTGAGTGTGGTACTCTTTAGTTTGAATCGCCTGCTTATCTTATTACTCTTAAGTTTGTTTTTTTTTCCTTTAAACAAATCCGAGCGATGTTGGGCTGAATATCCGTGGATTGTGACAGGAAATCCACTTTGCCTCATACTCCATGATACTACGTCACCTAATAATTTTATGGTATGCGTAAAGATTCTAGTCGTTTCTAATTAGGCAACTCTGATTTTATCCCTTATAGTATTTTGTCGCGTATTTAAATAGTGTATTAAGTATTTATGCCGGCCGTACTTACGTATGTAGTTGCTATAGTATATGCTAGCTGCTGCTCCATGTCAATTCACAAGCAAATGAAGGTGAATATTTTTTGGCCCCTCTTATCTTGCACCTCTGTTTCTGTGCAACGTCAGCCGCACGATTGGTTAAAAAAACTTTTTTTTCGAAAAAAGACTATTGTGCAATCATGCAGCTGAAATTGTATTAAAAAATAGAGGTACAGGCACATTTTCTTGGCTTTTATGTGTTAAACTTGAAGCAAACCCTTTATGGCAAAATGAATTATTCAACACTTGCTTTTTAAAAAGTATTGCTTCGCTTCGACATTGATAGCGAATGACCTAACCGAGATCCTAAATTCGATTCTTATAGTCATCGAAAAGTCCTTGGAGCCGTTGATCGAGATTTGTCCGTCATTAACTTTAGAATCCTCAGATTAGCCGAGATGTCATAAAGATTAATCGAAATGTGGGTAATTTGGTTCCGACACCCTATTACGCAAGCAAAATACCGGTGAATATTGAATGTTCAGCGGTTTTGGGGGACCGAGGCTGCACAAGTATGAGCGGCGGGGCATTAAAGTTTAGTCAAAATTACATAATTCAATAGGGTCATGTGTAGACATGTGAACATGATTCATGAATTCTACTCCTTTATATGAATTGCAGTGTGTACAATAATGTCAGAGCTATATATGTAGTAGTAAAAATTTGTATGGTCACGCCTTTGTTTCTTTTTTTCCTATGATCAGTGTGTCCGAATCAACTTACGTGCTACTCAACTAATTTCCTCCCTGATCCGGTCAAGGGCAGATCATCTACACCGAGACTAGGGGATTCACTAGAAATTACTTTTTTGCGGTCTGACCCAACAATCGAACCCAGATTAATTGTGTGAAAACAAACCCACCAACTAACGGAACTAACGCTCAGGCCACCTTTCACTAATAGTGTAAAAATGCGTAGACGTGTACCTTTCACTAATAGGGGTGTAAACGAGCCGAGTTTCGGCGAGCTCGAGCTCGGCTCCAGCCTTAACGAGCCGAGCTTAGTCATTTACTAAACGAGCCTCTTTAATCGAGTCGAGCCTCCCTTAACGAGCCGAGCTTTTGTCGAACGAGCCGAGCTCCACTCGGCTCGTTTAGTAAACGAGCCGAATACTCGAGCTCGAGAGCTCGCGAGTAACTCGGCTCACTTACAGCCCTATTCACTAATAGTGTAAAAATGCGTAGACGTAGGACATATAGAGATGGCCCAGACATACCAACAGATTGCTGCAGAAGTTTAAGTAGGCATGTGCTTCCCAGGAACAACATTGGGGTCCATGCCCTGACTTAATTCATGAGTATTTCAGTAGGTTAATTTATTTGCACTAAAGAGGGGAATTACAACTTCTTTTGATGGTGAAAAAGGTTACGAATTCGATCGTTTGCTTTGAGGGTTTGTATCGTCTTTTATAAAAAAAAAATTCCTTTGGATTTGTAGCTTAATTGGAGTTTTTACACATAGACCCGAAGAGTAGAATAGAAAGACCAAGATAAAAGAGATTTGACTTCGAAACAACACTTTAAGAAAAAATGTACGTATGTTTAGTCAAGTTTCTGTTGACGTTCAATCAAGCTATTTTTTTCTTAGAGACGCATTACGAAATGAAAGATTCGGGTGACTAACCTATATATTAAGCTTGCAAAAAGTAAAAGAACACAACTTTAAAAACAACTCTAGTGTGATTTAGAGAGGCAAGGCAAGGCAAGAGAGAAAAACTAGAGAAAGACAAATGGAGTAGGAAAGATCATTAATGCAGGGTAACTGGGCTTTATTTTTCAATCATTATCATATATATTTCTCCAATTATTATCCTATATCTTCAATTATTAATTTCATTTCTCTCTCTATCTCTCTTCAATCATTATCCCTCTCTCCAATCATTACCTTATTTCTCTCTCCACCCACTACCAAAACTAAACTAAACTAAAATGTCAACCAAAGAAGAAGGGAAATGATTTTCACACTCCCCTTTTGATAACTACACACTTTTTTGTCTTTTAATGAAAAAAATATGTCCTTTCAACACTAAAAAAAAAAAAAAAAAAGAGTGTGGATATCAAAAAAGAGGTGTGAAATCACTTCCCGAGAAGAAAAAAGTAAAGAAAAGAAAAGGGCTTGATCAAAAAAATTTTAAAAAAAAAGGCTTCAGAAGAAATCAAAAAGGGAATAAATGTCAGAAGTGGGATTTGAACCCACGCTCTCTCACGAGAACCAGAACTTGAGTCTGGCGCCTTAGACCACTCGGCCATCCTGACATCTGTGTGGTATCTTCAACAAAAATTATATATATATCAAATAAAAATTTACAGGAATAAGTAGGCCCAGGAAAATTTGGCCCAGGCCCAACAAAATGACAAAAGTCTAAATTAACCAGCCTGTGTAAACAAACCCAAAATGTAAATATGTATAGAATCAACAGAAGGTCTAAATTTTTCCCAATAACTAAATTTCCCCTTAATCCATAGAAATTGTTTACATATAAGAAAAATTGCAAAAAAGAGTATGGATATATGTAAAAATACTTATTTATATGTGTGTAAATTCGATTGACGTTTAAGAATTATGTGTACATTATTCGCTGTCCAGTGGGCTGTGGTTAGCAGAACCGTGTATATAATGGGACGTTAAGTTAATCAATACAACTTATTGGCCTTTTAACTCTTTGATCATTCCACCTTTTTTTAAAAAAGATCGTTCCACTTTTGCTTCTTTTCTTGCCTGTCGCATGGCATGTTCTTCCCGATTGCAATACGCCAGTCGATCTTTTCCCTTACAACCGTGCTTTAGAGTTTCTCTTTAATAATCTCATAAAGCTCACAGCGTTAATTTTTTCGATATCAAATTTACTGATCTCATCTCTTGAATCAATCCCCTTAACAAAGACATGTTTTAATTCATTGTATGTGCTAGGTATATATTGGAGTAGTAATTTTTTTCAAACCCCGATATATCATTATAGCAAGGAATGAAGAAAAATCCATAGCATTGATTGACATTTTTTTCCCCCTTCTTTGTATGTTGTAGCAAAATTAAAGATCATTTTCTATTTTTATTGGTGTAAGAAAATATCGTCTTCTCTTCTTCTTTTGAGTTGAGGTGATTTTGATCCATCTTTCAAGTTGCACATATTCAAAAAGATGATCCTTTCTGCAAGCGGTTGGATGAAGGGCAAGCTAATAGCACAATACTGAAAATGAAAGAAGAAGCAAATTTTTTTCTAGGTAAGGTTTATTTGAGACCATTTAGTAACTTCCCAACTTTGCAAATCCGAAGTCTAGCATGAAAATTTTAATGTTCTCAAAACACACAAGATTCTATCAATCCAATACCATATGTCCATATCTATAATGTCCTTTACAAGCAAAGTCAATTTATTTATGTTCATACCTCATTGAATAAAATCGAACGCCCCGTTTGGAAGCTATGGAAAAGAAAGGAAAAAGAGAATGAAAGTTTGAAGGAAAATTTACTACTCGTAAGCTTCAGTTTGGTTATTTTATTCTCTTTTTCCTCTCAAAACCAAACAAAGGAATAGCAAAAATATATATTATATTAAATCATAATCTATTTGGTCAAACTTGGAATGAAAAGAGAAAAAATGTTATAACCAAAATCTCACATTAAATACCAAATCCAACTTTAATGTTTTATGTCAATTACTTGAAAGTTTGTTAAAATCTTCCTTCATATTACTTCCATGCTTTTTGGTGTATAAAACCACTCCACCCCCATGGATATTACAAACAAAAACTAATAATAAAAAAAATGCCAAAACCCCTTCAGAAGTCTCTTCAGGACTATATTTCCAAGATCAAAAAACGAAAAACCTACTCGCGTAAATTCCGTGTCCCCTCCAGAATTCTATCATCCTCTTCTAAGAGGAAAATTCTAAGAGCTTGCAAGCATCCCAAGACACGATCGATTGCTGTCGGTGATGCGGCAGCAACGCTAGCAGACATCGATAAGTTTATGTTCGAGAATTTCAATTCGTTGTATTTGGAGGACGACGAGGGAGATGACAAGAAGCAGAAAATTCAAGAAAATCATCGCGGCCTATCAAGCCCGGGTAAGGTTCTTCTCAATTGTGAGCTTTTCGCTAATAAGGAAATTATATGGTTTAATGGTAGGAATTCAAGTGGAGTTCTCTGCACTGTATCAACAATCCCAAATAAATTGACATAACATAATTTTTATACTAATTAATTTTCACACTTTTTGTTTTTTATCATCTACACTCTTATTTTATATTGACATCTCTTTTTTTAGATGACGAAGAAAAAGCCGGGACGATTTTGCTGGAATCGCCCCGGTTTACCGATCCGCCACCGGATCTTTGTGGGTCCCACCGCTTTTTTGTGGGCTCCACCTCATCGGGTTCTCTAATCACGAAATCGAGCACGATCGCGTCCGACGACAAAGGCTCGAGCTCCGTCACCACCGCCGTCGGTAAAATGGGCGCCGATGATTTCATCACGATTTTGAAATACTCTCCGAGTCCGTACAACGATTTCAGGAACTCAATGGAGGAGATGGTCGAGGCGCGGCTGAATGATCGGGGCAGGGTGGATTGGGAGTTCATGGAGGAGCTTTTGTTCTGCTACTTGGATTTGAATGAGAAGAAGTCGTACAAGTATATATTGAGCGCTTTCGTTGATCTCGTCGTCGTTTTACGGGAAAAGTCCGGCCAAGTTCCGGTGAAATCGCGGCGTAGACCATCGGCCAGCGATCGGAGAAAGTAATTGAAAGAGATTGTGTAAAGCCAGGTTTGCTGAACAAATGCAGATACAATGGCATTGTGTAATGTAAGCTGCCAAATGTGAATGTAATGATAAAAAAGAAAAAAAAGAGAGGGTGAAATCACTGAAATGTATGATAACTTACCATTTATACATAACAAAAATAACTGTTTTCCCTTTGGGAAATAATTTTAGTACTCTCTTCGTTAAAATTGCTGATCGATCGAGTTGTAATCTATGTGTTGAATTTTACTTCTCAAATGTTTTATTAATATGAAAAATTAATATTGTTGATCAAGTGTTCATGCAGCCCGACAATGACCTAAAAGAGAGAAGAATCAAGATTGGCAAGTGTCAACCAAGAAAATATCAAACGGGCTGTGCTAGGAACAAAAAAAATGGGCAAAGAAAAGACCCTTAAAGTGTACATGAACGTCTCAGATTCACTGCACAGTGAATCTAAGCCGTTCATGTACACTTTAAGGGTTTTTTCTTTGCCCATTTTCTTTGCACTTAACATTTCTCATATAGGGCGTCTTTCCCGGTGTACCCTTATGGTGTTTACCCTTTGTGGTGTCTCGGTTATGCCTCTTGTGATTTTCGATAATGCTTTTTGTGATTTCGGTTATGCTTCTTGTTGTTTTCGGTTATGATTCTTGTGGTTTTCGATTATGTCCTTTGTGGTTCCATATTATATAACACACGTATTTACACATGGCATAACATGGAATCACCCGTGACAAAACCAAAAATCACAAGTATAACTGAAACTAGGTATGGCCAAAAACCACTAGAGACATAATTACATAAAGGAGACACCGTAAGTGTAGATACCATAGCATTTGCCCCCGGTGTACACTCTTACCTCATGATGATTCTTCTCTTCGAATGGTCTCTAAAATGGGTTCCTTAAAATTCATTTTATTGAGAGTAAAAATAAAAAAGTGGGTTTAGTACTGATTTCCAAAATCCATTTCCAAACTTAGAAGACAATAATTTCCATTATTGAAATTGCCTATTTAAAATTATCCAACTTGGGCTATCTCAGTTGGTCAGGACTCTTGCATCTCACTAGGAGATCAATCAGGAGTTCGAATTTCCCCATCTGCGTGTATCTTCTTCTCTTAGAGGGGTTTTTCTTTTCTTTCTTTGCTTCCACCCTATAATGGGCTTATTGAGTTGTTGGACTTGGTTATTTCAAAGACTCTCACAATTAATGTAGTGTCCCGGGTTTGTACTTCATATATTATCGATTGAAAAAAGAAGAAAAGAAATTGAATATTTAAAACGTAAAAAAAGTGGGTGTGACGGAGCTATTCTGTGGTGATGCAAAGAGGTAGGAGGCGGGATCTTCTGTGCCGAAAAACCTGTGACTCTGTGCCGATGGGTTTTCTGACCGTTGGATTTAAAACATTAAAAAAAAAAAACAAACAATCCATAGGTGAGACAGAGAATGTTGTAACGTTTTTGCTATGACTATTCATTAGAAGTTAAATTATTTAACACGATTAGATTGCAATTTTTTGGATTGCCTTGGAGAGTGGATGGATTTGTTTGCTTTCACTTCTTCATCCTTTTGTATTAGGTTCTTTTGCAGGTTCAGCTTCACTTACCTTTATTGGTAACTAGCCAATATTTGAATCAAAGAGGTGATCTTGACAATAATGTACCAAAAAAGGTAAGCAAAGCTGAACCTGCAAAAAGAACCTAATACAAAGAGATGAAAAAGAAACATTTATGTTTGTGTGGTGCAATTGAATTTCAATCGGTATTCACATGCGAAAAGCCTATTTCATTTTCAAAAGTTCTTTAGGCATGCTTCTAGCTAGGTCTTCTACTTTTTTCACTTCAATAACTTATACGTTCCTCAAGATTTTTTCGCTGCATATGAAGAGTTAGTGATAGACTACTTCAAGCTGCATTTTGTGGTCTCATTTCATTTGAAGATGCGTGTAGGCACGGGCAATTTGCCAGTGTGTGTGTGAGTTGTTTTCACCAACCTGATCCATCTGTCTCCTAGATCCACCGTATGCTCCCCGTAGAATCATTTATTGTTTAATTTGTTGCAACAATCTAGATGTATGTATTAGTATATATCCAAATATACGTGTAGAATGTTACTCGAGCTGATATACACTGTAGGTATGAATTTTGTCAATATTTATGAGTGTTTGGGGGATTAGTTGCTGATCGATATTGATGTTTTGTAACGATGTGCAAGTAATATTGCATTGACATTTGTTTAATTTGTTTATGTCAGTCGGATTTGCTAGCCATTGCTGCTGTTTAAGCTTGAGTTTATTTTCCTCCTTATGAGGTGTTGTCAGAGGCTTTGGTTTTAATAATCCTTGAACAGTAACTAGTTCATAAGTTAGGGCTTTCTTTTTCCATTTAGGTGGTAATTCTTATGTTTAATGGTTAGATTACTAACAACCTGAAAGGGGTGGGGAATGCAGTGGCGTAAGCAGGAATAAGAGGGGGCCAAACCTGAAGTTATTTAGTTTGGAATGCAGTGGCGGGCTGATCTACTTGTCATGTGAGTCAAAAGTTCCTAGCATTTATTAAACTTTGATTTATTCCTTGATTTCACATTATATTGGGTGTAATCTTGGTTGGTTAAGTTCTAGTACTATATCTGATTCATCTCATCAGGGTTAGGCCTAATTAATTCTGTAATATCCCAAATAAAAATTTTGTGATATTATTTCAGAAAAATTATTTCCGTTATTAATCGATTTTTGAATAATTAATTTGATTAAATAGTAGATATAATTTTAAATTCAATTTGGATGTATTAATATCCACAAAAAATATTTTCTTGCCTGTAGAGATTTTTGTTCTGTAAACCGAGACCGGGGTTAGTCTAAAAATATTTTTGTTAGTCTATAGTAACATTTTCAAATTTTTCCAAACTCGAAAACCGAACTGCCGTGCACCGCATGATACGTTTCCGCGACCGCGATAATAATTTCCCCACCCTTTTCTCTTCATCAGGCGCCCCAAAGTATGGGAAAGGATGGAAAAACCAACTTTCTCATAAATTTTGGCATGTTCACTTACCAGGAAAGTAGTGGAAATCATAAAGATACTTTTCCCACCATGACTCACTTTCCCTCAAAATGCATCTTGCAAAAATGTAGGAATTTATTTTCTTGGGAAAGTTTCTCTTGCCTGAAAGCACTTCCGTCCTCCCGCAAATATCATTTTTCCAAACTCTCTCCTTATCTCAGTTGAGTTGACATTCAAATTATCTTTTCCTATATAGTTTGTTTTTCAAAGTATTTTTTTCCAAGAAAGAGCAAGAAATATATATTTTTTATCGTATTTATTTTTTTATCTTAATTTTATTTTCCAATTTATTTGTATGGACTAAATAATTAATCATTCTTAGTTGGAATCTTAGATTTATTTTAATAATCCTTTTGATTTATCTTGTTTTTATAGTGAATATGGTGATTGATCAATATGGTATAGTTCTCTTTTTAGTGGCAAAGTTGCATGATGATTTGGATGATAAAAACTTGCGTAGAAATTAATGACATATATACTCATTTATGTAATGTTTATAAGTCAATTTTTTTCTATTACAATTTTCATTAAAAAAGAATAAGTTTCATTACGAATATTATTTTCGAAAGCATTGTGATTATTTAGCTCATAAAGTTATTTTGTCCAAAGTTAGCCATTGCAAAAAGAACTTTTCCACTATTTCCCTTTTCTTGGTAAATGAACAAAAAAATGGTTTTCCTGTAGAATTCCTTTGTTGAATGAACACTCACAGAAAAGTAAATTTTCATTTCAAAAATGCTACTGGTACAGCATTTGCTGTACAGCAGCGGGGTACAGACCCCTTTTGCTCCCATCTCGGGTCCCGCAAGCCTAAATTTTGAAGTAAAATTGGATGATTCGTAAACACCCTTCCCGATATCGGATTGAGGTGATTTTTTACAGGGACCCTAAACGACGTATTTTGAACAAAATAAGCGGCTCCGATCATCTTTGCGGGACCCGAGATGGAAAAAAAAAGGGTCTATACCCGCTGATGTACAGCAAATGCTGTACCAGTAGCAGGACTCTTTTCATTTCCTTTACTTCACTTCAGTTCACTTTTCCTAGAACTAAATTTCCAACATAACTTTCCTCCTGAACGGAACCTTTTTGACGAAAAGAAAAACCCTTTTCTCTTTTTTTTTCTTTTTCTTTCCAACCCATTTTCCAACTTTCCCAGCCAACACTCCTCCCCCACCCCATTATTATCTCTCCCCCTCCCTCCTTTACACACACACACGGCAGGGAGAGAGAGAGAGAGAGGCAGCCACCACCTCTCGGTTGCCACCACCACCGTGGCCGCCGGTCCAGCCACCGGAGCCCACCACCTCCCGAACCTCCTCCACCTCGGTTCCCTCCTCCGAGCCACCTCCTCGGCCGACCTCCACCCCGTGCCACCACCAGCCTCCACCGAGCCCCACCTCTCAGCCTCCACCACCTCCTCCGTCCACTACCACCTCGCCACTGAAACCTCCATTTTTCCCGCCACCTCCTCCACGGCACCACCACCATCATCTCCTCCGCCATCCGAGACCACCACCTCCTACCGCCACCAGACACCTCCACCAACCTCGGCCTCCTCCCCTCTTTCGGTCACCACCACCCACTGTCATCTCCTCCGTCCGCCACCATCTCCACCCCGTACCTCTCGGCCTCCTCCACCAAGACCACCCGCCACCTCCGGCCCGTACCCGTCACCTCCTTCCGCCATACCCATCACCTTCGGCCCGTACCCACCACCTGAGTACAACACTTAACCGGACTTAGAATCACGTTTGAGGTAGTTTTCCATAAACCCGAAACCTAAATCTGCATTTTAATGGAAATAGGACCAAAACTTAATTTTTGATGTCAATATTGGTGACCTGATTTTAATTTATTAATTAATGTTTAGTCCTGTTTTCAATAGCTTTTAGTCCTGTATGTGTTGAAAGATTTTTGACAGGCCCAGATCTAGATGAAACGGCTTAATTGTTGCATATATGAGAAATTATGGTGGATTGTGGTGTTGAAATTCATGTGTAGGTGAAGAATTGTGCGACTAATAATTATTGAAATAATCATAATTTATGTTGTAATTAGTTAATAATTAAATACGTAAGGATTTAGATAAAAAAAATATAGTTACTACTTATAAGCTAACTTCAAAATATATTATTGGCCATATTAGTCTCATATCACCTCATTATAAAGATCTAATATTAAACATTTTTTGTTTTTTGTTTTAAAAAAATGAAGTTAAGTAAATACTAAATTTAGTAATATGCATTTTCGAATAAAAATTAGTTGTAAGATCTATGAATAATAATATGGCAGTTAAAGATAATATTTTAAATAGAAAAATAGTGGAAATGTATTATAATTTCTAAATGTGAGAAATAGACTTAATTTTAAGAGAAGTAATTAATTGTTTGACTGAATATTTATTTTGTGATAATAAAGAAGTAGAATAAATGATTTCAAGAATACTAAATAAATATGGTGTTTTTAGAAATAAGTCTTAATAGCGTAAAAGAAGATAGTTTGAATTTAAGAAAACGTTTTCAATAAATTATTTTCGAAAATATCGTGAGTATTAATCTAATAAATAAAAATGGTAAATCTAGAAGTTGTTAAATTCCATGTGTTGGTTTTCATATGTCGAACATGATGCATGTGATAATGTATTTAATTTGTAAGTTCTGCTGAATTTCTGAACTGTTATTTGTTATATGGATTAATGTGATGTGTATTGCTACGTGAATGTAGAAATTGGACAATAGGTACCCTAGGGGTATTCGTGGCCGAATTGGAATTTAATAGACGCTAATAAGGCAATTGTCACTAAAGTGATTGGGGTTTGTGCGCTGTATGCGAGGATTTGAATGAGTAACCTAAACGGAGTCCCTGTATGATGGGCGGCCGGCATGTGTGGCCTAAACGGAGTCCCTGTATGATGGGCGGCCGGCATGTCTAGCCTAAATGGAGTTCGTGAAGGGCGGCCGGAAGATAGAGGAAGGTATTGGATGAGTAGACTATACAGAGTCCCTGATTGGAGGGTGACCGGAAGGATTCTGGTGCTTTGTACGAGGGTTTGAAAATTTTGGTTATGACAGTCATGATTAACTTCGGTGGGACCTTTACCTCTTGTCATGGTAATAAGTGAGTCCATTAGGTAAATAACTTAGATGTACTCACTTAGGACCTCGTTGCAGGACTACAACAAGAGGGAATTTAATCATGGGACGGTCATAGTTGGAAATATTGGGAGGAAAAGATATATTCTTGATGGAGGAGAATCGTAGAACTGTTTAAAGACAAGATAAATTCATAAAAGGCTACTTGTGATTGTGTATTGTAATTGTTGTATAATTTTGTGTTATTTCGTTGAAACTGCATACTGTGGTATTGAGTTTTAGGATTTCTACTTGGTGAATTGTCACTCAGGATACGTTTGTATCTTAGCAAATCGTTTGCTTCGGCGATCAATTTGCCAGAGCGTTCAGGATTCTACAGTTGAGCAGCTGATACAGGTGGGACCCCTGGAATGGAGACTGTGCTAACGTTGCTTGGAATCCGTGTCAAAACTAGAGTCGCTCTTGAGTTGTTGTTTTTTTGAATAAAAATGTTAGATTTTTGTATAAGTACAGATAATGGCCTAGAAATTTGTAAAAGTTAGCATATTTAAAGAGTAATGCGCCCGAAATTCCTTGGAAAATCAGGGTGTTACAAATTCAATCCCTTTCTTGCTACGGAGTAATACTTTTCTTTGTTCGTATATATAACTGTTGCCGTATACTAGTTAGATGCTATATGATACACGAATACTAGAAAGGAAGGAAAGGAATGGATAAAGAAGGAATTCTAAAGCAACAGTCATGTCGGATATACAAGCAAATACATCTGAAAGCTACCAAACATTGTGAATATTTGGGGACTTTTATGGGTTGAATCACGAGAGTTTTGGTATGATGCTGAATTGGTAGTGAATTTCAAGGGTTAATTTTGATTTATTTTCAGGCCTATATCTTCTGCT
This sequence comes from Rhododendron henanense subsp. lingbaoense, assembly GCA_020567845.1. NCBI lineage: Eukaryota > Viridiplantae > Streptophyta > Magnoliopsida > Ericales > Ericaceae > Rhododendron > Rhododendron henanense. The sequence goes on from CM036324.1 coordinate 1,950,095, forward strand.
GAGAATCTAGTGTTTGTGTGCGGCCAAGAAAAACTTTTGTACCAAAATGAGTGTGGTTGGTTTTGACCTTGGGAATGAGAGCTGCGTGGTCGCCGTTGCAAGGCATAGAGGAATCGATGTTGTACTCAATGATGAATCCAAGGGCGAGACTCCCGCCATCGTATGCTTTGGTGAGACGCAGCGCTTCCTTGGGACAGCTGGGGCTGCATCAAGTATGATGAATCCAAAGAATACTATTTCCCAAATAAAGCGTCTGATTGGCCGCCAGTTCTCAGATCCTGAGCTGCAACGAGATCTAAAAGCACTGCCTTTTACTGTTACCGAAGGCCCTGATGGATTCCTGTTGATTCATGCGTGGTATTTGGGAGAGTCAAGAACGTTTACACCAACCCAATTATTGGCAATGGTGCTCTCTGATATGAAGAGCATAGCAGAGAAAAATTTAAATGCCGCAGTTGTTGATTGTTGTATTGGGATTCCTGTTTATTTCACTGACCTTCAAAGAAGAGCTGTCTTGGACGCGGCTACTATTGCTGGTTTGCACCCTCTCCAATTACTTCATGAAACCACTGCTACTGCATTGGCATATGGGATTTACAAGACAGATTTGCCAGAGAATGACCAACTGAATGTCGCATTTGTTGACATTGGCCATGCAAGTATGCAAGTTTGCATTGCTGGCTTCAAGAAAGGCCAGTTGAAGATATTGGCCCATTCATTCGACCGTTCTTTGGGTGGCAGAGATTTTGATGAAGCTTTATTCCAATATTTTGCCGCAAAGTTCAAGGAAGAGTATAAGATTGACGTTTACCAGAACGCTAGGGCCTGTCTCCGGCTTCGCGCTGCTTGTGAAAAGCTTAAGAAAGTTCTTAGTGCAAACCCAGAGGCATCTTTGAATATAGAGTGCTTAATGGAAGAGAAGGATGTCAGGGGTTTCATCAAGAGGGAAGACTTTGAAAAAATTAGCATTCCCATTTTGGAACGTGTGATGAAGCCACTGGAGAAGGCTCTCTCAGAAGCTGGCCTGACAGTTGAGAATATCCACTCCGTTGAGGTTGTTGGTTCTGGCTCTCGTGTTCCAGCCATTATCAGGATATTGACAGAGTTCTTTGGCAAGGAGCCTAGGCATACAACGAATGCGAGTGAGTGTGTTGCCAAAGGCTGTGCTTTAGAGTGTGTAATCCTCAGTCCCACATTTAAAGTGCGGGAATTCCAGGTAGAGAATCATCTTCCTGTTTTATCGGCTTACTTCTTTTGTTATTGTCCATCTGTTTATTGTTTACATGTTCCGTTTGGCTCCTGATCCCTGTTTGTTTGCTAGAAAAGAATATGGTGTTATGTTAGTGTTCTAAAATTTGCATTGTTCTATAGAATTCCACATTCAATCCCAGATCCATCTATTTGAGGTGTGCCTTGGTTATTAAGTTGATTTGATAGTGAGGTCAATTTTGCAAATGTTTTGGATGGGTTTTTATAATAGCATCTGTCTTGATAAAAAAGAAGGGCGGGCCTGGTGCAACAGTAAAGTTGCTCCATAGTGACCTGGAGGTCACGGGTTCGAGTCACGGAAACAGCCTCTCTTCCTGCAGGGGTAAGACTGCGTACATCAACCCTTCCCCAGACCCCGCAATGGCGGGAGCCTTGTGCACTGGGTTTGCCCCTTTATCTGACTTGATAAAAAAATACTTGTCGTGGACGTTCTTGATTAATTTGATCCACATCCTGTAGTTTACTTGAACTGTATTTTTTTTGTGGTAAGGTGGAATGAGAAAATCATGAAAGATTTTTGGATTTAGATTCAGGGTATTTACATGTTTTAATGTGATATTACTTGATTCACTTCCTTTTCTGTTCATCTGCCGCGTGAGATATATATCTCGTCTTAGCTAGTATTAAAAAAAGAAACTCATTCATACTATGCGGATGCTGCATATCTTGTTGTTTCATAGGTGTACTTAATTATTTCTCATTCTTGTTGTATAGTTTGCTGTTACTGAAAAGATAGGCAAATAAAGTTAATTGTTAGCTCCCTTTCCCTTTTTATTGATTGCATTAAACTTGTGCTATGGCATTGTGATGATTTTTTTTTTTCTGATTTAAGGTCAATGAGAGTTTCCCATTCCCCATTGCTTTGTCATGGAAAGGCGCTGCTTCTGATGCTCAGCAAAGCACTATTGTTTTCCCAAAGGGGAATCCAATACCTAGCATAAAGGCTTTGACATTTTACAGATCAGGAACCTTTACTCTTGATGTTCAATATGCTGATGACGGCGAATTACAGGCACCATCAAAGATTAGCTCATATACGGTAATTTATGCATCAATTGTGCTCGGTTGGACTTTTCCTTCTTTGATTGGCTTAAATTTAGGATATTATTGTACATTTAGACTATATACTTGACATAACTGAAACAAATTTGTGGACAGATTGGTCCTTTTCAATCCACAGAGAGTGAACAGGTAAAAGTGAAGGTGAAAGTTCGCCTAAATCTGCATGGCATTGTGTTGATTGACTCGGCAACAGTAAGTCCTAGTGACTGTCTTTCTTATTGACTGTGAATGATTAGGGCAATGTTGATATTGCAATGTATTTTTTTTGGTAACTACTACAGACTTTTGAAGAGGTGAAAGTTGAAGTTCCAGTAGCAAAAGAGGCTAATAAGACAAAGAAGACGAATATTCCATTGGTCGAGCTTATTTATGGAGGAATGTGCCCCGCAGATGTCCAAAAAGCGATGGAGGAGGAGTTTGAAATGGCTTTGCAAGATCGAGTTATGGAAGAAACCAAAGATAAGAAGAATGCCGTAGAGGCCTATGTCTATGATATGAGAAACAAGGTACTATTACGGCCCATAATTAAATTATTCCATTGCAATTGTGAATATTTTCAGCTCAGCAGTTCTTCCTGTGTTTTCCAGCTTCATGGCAAATATCAAGGGTTTGTTACAGATCCAGAGAGGGAAGGCCTTACTGCTAAACTCCAGGAGGTGGAAGATTGGTTGTACGAGGATGGTGAGGATGAGACTAAAGGCGTCTATATTGCCAAACTTGAGGAGCTGAAGAAGGTCAGCTTTTGGTGATTTCATTGATTTACTTTAGTCACTTTTGTTATTAGTACCTGACATGCAATTCAACATCCGCAGCAAGGCGATCCCATTGAGAAGCGTTACAAGAAGTACATAGAGAATGGTTACTTTCTAGAGGGCCAGGATGGAGTCGACTCTGGGACTGTTGAACGGGTTGTCGAATCTCATGCTCTGACTGTGGAGCCTTCTACCTCGCAATTGGAGGTTCCTCGCAGGGGTCTACCTCGCAATTGGAGAGAGGGTGATTATTTGGTTTCGCGTTACCTGGATGGGTCCACCGGCATGAGACTAGGGGCGCAAAGAGGAGATAAGGTTATCTCCTCAAACTTTGTTTGATGAGGTTCGAGAGGAGCATAAAGCCATACTGTCAAACATATTTGAACTGTGGCCAAGTACTTTTGTTCATCTTGTTGGTGCGAGCTCGATTTCTAGGAAGCTTGCCTTTGACTCCCTGGTATCTTTCGTGGAGGTGTTGGAGAATATGAGTTTGCCTCAGGCTACACCTGGTGATTTTGATTCTGCTCGCCCTGGTTTGGAGGCGTTGACGCATTTTCAATTGGAAGTTGATTGGCTTCGTAAGAGGTTGGACCAGATGGCTTTGCTACTTGAGCTCCCAGTTGCACGGGACCAGTTGGAGAAGGTGGGCAAGGAAATAGAAGAGATGGAGGAGGTGGTAAGGCGATTGAAAGACAAGAAGGAAGGACTTGTGCAACGAGTATCGGAGCTTGAGAGTGCCAGTTCGGGGGGGTTTGACATGTCTAGTCACGCGGGGCAGGGTTTGAGAGGGTGAGGGAGTGCGTTTTACTCGGACGGTTCACCTTTTTGGTTTATGCTCATCTCCCTTGTTTTATTTCGGGTAACTGTGTTATATGGATGCTAGCAGTGTAGACACCCTATTCTGGACTGTCCAGATTAGTTTACTTACGGTCTTTGATTCCCCGATGATGATTAAGGTCAAGAACATCCCGAGTTTGTGAATGAGTTTGAGCTTTGAGTGTCCCGAACCTCATCCGAACCCATTTCAAACCCTTGTCGAACCCTCAAGCCAGAACCAAATGGTCTCAGCAAAACCCTACTGGAGTACGCTGGTGGTGGACTAGCGTGCGCAGGAACCACTGCCACGTGTCAGTCATCGCCGATTTCTGGCGCACGCCACTAAAAAGTGGCGCACGCCGGTCAATGCCAGTCAAATCAACCTTTTTCAGCCAAATGGGCGGGAGATTTTGTAACCGACTGACGTCAGCTGGCAGCCTCCGGATCATTGCTTCGGCCAGAGCTGTCCCCTTCTCTCTCCTACACCCTCCATCAAGCCAAGTCCCATGCATTAAATGCATGGGAGGCTCCCTCTCCCTTATCACTCCAAACACCTCCTTAGGACCAAACTGATCAGTCCTCCCCCTCCTCCATAAATACCCCCCTTGCATTCATTTGCAAGGGGTTAGCTCCATTAAGGTGAATAATCTTTTGTCTTCTTCTTCTTCATTGCTTCTTTGCTCCCTTTCTCTTCCATAGAAAGAGCAAGCAAAGGGAGTACCCTCCACAGTCCTAAAACCTCACTACATCCATCCTCCATCCATCCCCTTGCAAGCTCAAAATTCAAACCATCCATCAAACTCACAAGCAAAGGTATAATACCTTTTGCTCCTGCTTTCTGTTCTGACCCCTGAGGGGGGCTGGCAGGGTCAAGGCTGGTAATCTATACCAGTCCTGGCCCTAATGCTAGCAAGGTTTTAAAACCGTGCACAATGATCAGTGGCGCACGCCAGTAGTTATGTACCGTACGCCATTCATGGTAGTATGTACAAAACTGGCGTGGGGATCATGGATCATTATTTTTCTACTTTATTTACATTCTGGTCACCCTGATGTATGCTAAAACCAGTTTATTGTTTTCTGTACTTAGAACTGCTTTCTCTTCCATCTGTACTTTTGCTTAGTTTGGCCTTCTGGGTCCCTCTGGTCCTGTTCCAGAGCCCAGAATGTGCAAAGCCAAAGCATTGGAACCAAGAGACTACTGGCGTACGGCCCTCCTTGAGTGGCGTACGGTAGTGGTTCGTGTTCCAGTGGCTTGGCCCTTGCATGGATCTTCCATCCAGGCCTTTGATCATCCTCCCCTCATTGTTTAAGGGGTTTTCTGTCTATTTGGTGGCTTTTAAGCCCATTAATCTGTCTGTAATAGCTTAGTAACCTTTATAAACTGTGTGGTTTGTCCTGGGTGTGCACTGGTCCTTTCCAGAGCCCAGAGGGTTGATAACAGAAGCTGTGGTCTTAGGCTTACCGGCGCACGCCAGTTGTGGTGTGGCGCACGCAGGTCATGACTGTATGCAGTGGCTTGGCCAGTGCATGCAGGCTTGTTCCTGTGTGCACCACCTCACAGTCAGTGTGTTCTAGTCTGCTTAAAATGTCTACAAAAGCTTGTTCTCAATCTATTATACTTGTATAGATCAAACATCAAAGTGTCCATAAACATTTTGTCACATCTTTTTGTACATAAATGCAACTTGTTTACAGTTTTAATCCCTATTAACTGTTCCCCGGCCCTAACTGGTTAAAAGAATGATCAAATAAAGAGAGAAATGCAAATGTTTTATAAAACGCCTGAGTAGAGACCGATCTCCGGACTGGGCGAGGGGATGCCATAAAACCCTTCCCCTCTCGTAATCTGGCTCCCGAACCTCAAGATCGAAGGTGACGACGGTCCAGTCTACAAAAGCCTTTTTCAAAATCAAACAAACGTGGTCCAAACGTTTTCAAAAAAAGACGGTTTCTTGGGTACTAACCGCAAAACCCTAGTGGCGACTCTCTGATTTGCGAAGCGTTTCGCCGCGCTTTCCAAAAAGGGCGCACCCAGAATTTTTCCATACCAAAAATGCGGGGATTTTTGGGTCGTGTGCCCACAAGCAGCAGCAGTAGTAGCATTAGTAGTAGGCTTCATGTGTAATGGATTCTAAATAGTGAAAGGCGTGGGAGAAATGTCACATGTTCCTGGAAGTCATGCGCATTGCTCTGCGTTTGATCGAGATTTTGATTCGGATGTTTATCTCGAATTAGAATTGTGTATTTTTTAGTGTTTTGGTAGTTCGCCTTCTTAGTTATTTCCATCTTCCTTGTAATGAACTTTAGGTAATGAATGCATGGAGTATCCTTGTGTTGCCCTTGAGAAGTCTCTTCAGGACTATATTTCCAAGATCAGAAAAACGAAAAACCTACTCACATAAATTCTATCATCCTCTTCTAAGAGGAAAATTCTAACAGCTTGCAAGCATCCCTAAACACGATCAATTGTTGTTGGTGATGAGGCAGTGACACTCGCAGACATCGACTAGTTTCTATTCGAGAATTTCAAGTTGTTGTACTTGGAGGACGACGATGTAGATGACAAGATGAAAAAAAAAAATTAATAAAAATGATCGCGGCCTATCAAGCCCGCGTAAGGACGTTCTTCTCAATCGTGAGCTTTTCGCTAATAACGAAATGATATTGTATAATGGTAGGAATTCAAGTGGAGTTCTCTGCAATGTATCATCAAATAATTTGACGTAACTTAATTTTCACACTTTTATTTTATATATATTTGTTCAAGCGAGTTTTCTACCATTGCCTTCCTATGCATTGAATAGCGAACAATTTCAAAATTATAAATTTGCATAAACTAAGATAACAATGAGTGCACATAAATAAAATAAAAATGAAGTGCAAAAATATCTTAAATTTTTGGTGTTATTGAATTTTTTTTATCTCATTAATCAAAAGACTTTAATATTCCGACTTGCCTAGAATGGAAGAATTAGAAAAACCAAAAATAAGTTTGACAAGTTGAACTTTTTCGACTCATTTTCTCCTTTAGTGAAAAGGTAGCTTGTAACCAAAATAATTGCTTATCCAATTCCTCGTGTTGAGATGAATCGAAATATAAAAGCCTTTCCACTCAAAATTTCAGAAAAAACTATAGCAAAACAAAATTTGAATGAGAAGGAAAATAAAAAATAAAAAAATCCAACAAACATATATACATTACTCGAACAAAATTGGGCTTTTGATTAATTGACATCCCTTTTTTAGATGATGAAGGAAAAACCGGGACGATTTTATTAGAATCGCCCTGGTTTACCTATCCGCCACCAGATCTTTGCATAGGGATGGCCATCTCAGTCGATCCGTCCGTATCCGATCCATTAACTGTACATTAATGTCTCTGTGATTTTTTTTTTTAAAAGAATTGAAGAAGAGAAGAATACAAAAACTTTTCAAATTCTGTTCTAATTTGAAGAATATATATATAGGGAGCGTTCCGAGGACAAAAAAAAGACACTCCATTTCAACCACCCAATGGCTGAGATTAGAAGTCCACAAAGAATTACTATTGGCTGCAAAAAAATTACTCCTAGCCACGATGAATTACTCTTGACTGCAAAGAATTATATTTGGCAGCAAAGAATTAATCTTAGCAGCAATGAATTACTTGTGGCCACAAAGAATTACTTTGGGCCGCATCAAATTGCACTTGGCCGTGTCAAATTGCACTTGACCGCATCGAATTGCACTTGGCCGTATCGAATTACTTTTGGCTGCGTCGAATTGCACTTGGCCGCTATGAATTGCACTTTGCCGCATCGAATTGCACTTAGCCGCATCGAATTGCACTTTGCCACGAAGAATTACTCTTGGCGGCATCTAATTGCACTTGGACGCTACGAATTACACTTGGCCGCATTGAATTACTTTATGGTCTCGCAATTCTTTGTGGCCAAGTGTAATTCTATGCGGCCAAGTGCAATTTGATGCGGCTAAGAGCCGGATATTCAGAGATTTTTTCGGGGATTGGAGCGGATACCGATTTTTATTTTAAAAAAATTCAGAGAACGGATCGGATTTGGGGATGAGTTTGTCCCCGATCCAATCTGTATCTAATCCGCCCCGAATCCCCAGATATCTGGGGATTCGAAGGACGGGTGGAGGGTTCGGATTCGGATATGCCAATATCTGCCTCCGATCTGCCCCGTTGCCATCACTATCTTTGCAGGTCCCACTATTTTTTGGTGAGCTCCACGTCATTGGGTTCTCTAATCATGAAATCGAGCACAATCGTGTCCGACGACAAAGGCCTGCCTTGTTCGGTTTTGTTTTTGGAAAAAAATTTCTTAACGCAAAAAATACTCATTATTCCTAATTCTAATTATTACTCTCCCCTCATTTCCCTTATCTCCAATCATTATTCTCATTTCTCTCTCTATCTCTCTCCACTTATTACTCCTATTTCCAATCATTACTCTATTTCTCTCTCCACTCATAACCCCAAAAAATTTCTCAAAAACTCATCCAAACACAGCATCAAGCTCTGCCACCACCGCCATCGATAAAATGGGTGCCAATGATTTCATCACGACTTTGAAATACTCTCCGAATCCGTCCAGCGATTTTAGGAACTCAATGGAAGAGATGATCGAGGCGCGTCTGAACGATCGGGGCAGGGTGGATTGGGAGTTCATGGAGGAGCTTTTGTTTTGTTACTTGGATTTGAATGAGAAGAAGTCGTATAAGCGTATATTGAGTGCTTTCGTCAATCTCTTCGCCGTTTTACAGGAAAAGTCCGGCAGAGTTCCGGTGATTTTGCGGCGTGGACCGTCGGCCGGCGATCAGAGAAAGTAAATTGAAAGAGATTGTGCAATGCCAGGTTTGCTGAACAAATGTAGATACAATGGAATTGTGTAATGTAAGCTGCCAATGTGAATGTAATGATAAAGAAAAGGTGAAATGTATGATAACTTCCCATTTACATAACAAAGAACTGTTTTTCACTTTGGGAAATAATTTCATTACTCTCTTCTATAAAAACTAGAAGTCGGAGCATACGACGTGCATGCACTTCGTTAAAATTGAAATGAATGACGATCTTATACATGATGTAGTATCGCTACATCACTACTTTGAGTCACATTGCATTCGCATTATCCTGCATTTTCTCGTATTTGATGTACTAGTATCTCTACTATCTAAAAAACTACATAATCTCACTACATTTGTCTCTATTTTAGTTCCAACAAGTTCTGATAACCGCAAAAAAGGTTCGATATATATGAATGTTACATGCCTACCATGATTCAATTGTGCTTTTCCACTATCACGTTGTACTCTAGGCTCCAACAAATGTGCAATATTTCTATCCTTTCAGCGTATTGCCTTATATAGAATATCCATCGAATCATGGGCGGACTTACTATTGGGTAGAACTGGGCCGCGGTCCTATCCACTTTGCTTTGCTTGTAAGGATTTCTTTTTATACAGATTGAGCTTGGTATAATTATGGACTTTATATACCGTTTAATGTAATTCAAATATATGTATATATATATATATATATATATATATATACGGGGTGGTTCCAGGGACACCTAAAAAAATATCTAAAAAAATACCCCAAAGTTTCCGATCGAATTTCGATGATCCGAGCCGCTCAATGTAATTAGAACGTGATTTTGAAGCTACTCATGAGAAATCAGCAAAAAAAATAACCGAAAATGGCTTCATCCGAACAATTTTTTATTGAACGGTTCAATAAAAAACTGCTCAAATCAAGGCCTTCCCGGTCATTTTTTTTGCTGATTTCTCGCGGGGATTCTTAAAATCACGTTCTGAACACATTGAACGGCTCGGGTCATCAAAATTTGATCTGGAACTATGAGATTGAGATTTGGGATATTTTTTTTAGGTGTCCCCAGAACCGCCCCAATGTGTGTGTATATATATATATCTGTCCCTTGTAACTAAAAAAAAACTACAAAATGCAATGGATAGTCCAAAATTTAGTAAGCATTTCATCAAATAAGGATATTGGAAACCAAATTGTTATAGCATTTATAGACCTCAGGGATCATTAGAATAACTTATCCAAATACAATGACAGTGGTAATTGTCCACTCGATAAAAGGATAACGAATTTGTTCACATTTATCAAATGAGTATGAAAATACCATTCATTTCATAGGTAAAAAAGGTATGAGTACATCAAAAAGTAATCTCATTCCATTAACCTCCCTTATTTAAAAAAAAAAGTCAAGCAATTCAATACCCGAAGACGAAAGATTACATCATAATAGAGATTACTCCCTTACTACTACTATCAATTTTACGAGATTACCTTCTCATTCTATCTCATCAATACAGAATTCTCTACACCCCGGAAGAAGTCTCAAGTCTCTACAAAGAAGATAGATAGAATCATTGAAATTAAGTATGGCTTGAATCTCTAATCGTGATTCATTTTATCCCTGAAGTGGTTTCTCGCCTAACAATTCACAATGAGACTTGAGAACCAAAGACTTGCCTGCTCCGACACACTTATGGCTTGTTTCAAAACTTCTGCTCACGGCACTCAATAAATTTTCTCTATTTATCTTTATTCACTTTGTGCATATTGCCAAAGGTTAGGTCCGTCTACTTCTAAAGATTGGGGGTTACATGGGTTTTGTTATTATTGTTGTTGTATCTCTCTCCACTCATTACTCTAAAAAATCTCCTTCAAAATCCAACCGAACAGGGTCTTAAAGAAAAGTAGAAAATCATGATTTACGCCAAAAACAGACCTACTTTTCTTTCGTAAATTAATACTCTGTTTGGAACTTAAATAAAAGAAAGGAAAATTAAAAAAAAATTCCTTCTATTGTTTGGTTGTAAGAGAAAAAGAGAAGAAAATAAAATTTTAAAATTTAGTGAATAGCAAATTTTTCCTCCCATTTTCCGCCCATTTTCTTTTCTTTTCTTTTACTTAGGTTTAAAGAAAAGTAGCACATCCAATGAAAGTCTGTTCAAAAAGAAAAGTAGCACATCATTTCTCCCTTTTGTTTTTCTTCTGGCCCATCAAGATCCCCGGTTCTTCAGCTCCTTCCAGCTCAATAATGCAAAGTGGAAAGAGAATCTTCCATGTCAAAAATTAGTTCAGTTAACAGTGGTAATCATCCAAGAAGTAAATTGAATCACGATCACTCTCTTTCTCTCTCTAACTTTCCTTTTCTTCTTCTCTGTTTTACTTCTTGTTTCATTTCCATTCTGTGTTCTTCTACGCAACCATTAAATTCTTTACCTTTCGTTGATCCTCGCCGACCGAAGGTAATAGGTAACGACACTGTTAGCTTCACTCAACTCAAGCGTCTTTCCCGGTGTACACTTTTACCTCATGATTCTTCGAATGGTCTCTGAAATGGGTTCCTTAAAAATCATTTTTGCAATATCTTTAAAACAAGACCAACATTGAGTTTTTTTTTTTTTTAAGTTAGAAATATGAGAACTTGAATTTTGGAGGGAAAGTGATGAAGTTTGAGATTTGGAGTGAGTTTTTTAAAATATAGAGGAAGAAATAGAGTATTGGGGGTTGGGTTGGAGTTTTTTTTTTGGCTAAGCGGGTTGGAGTTGTTATGAATAATAAAATCCTCAAAATCTACTTTCTGATTATAAAATAGTATTTTTGTCCTCCAAAATGAAGATTTAGAGGATATTGGGATGGGGAATGCACAGGGACTAGTTCATAAGTTAGGGCTTTCTTTTTCCATATAGGTGGTAAATTGTAATTCTAATGTTTTAACGGTTAAATTACTAACAACCTGAAAGGGGTGGGGAATGCAGTGGCGTAAGTAGGAATAAGAGGGGGCCAAACCTGAAGTTATTTAGAGTTTGGAATGCAGTGGCAGGCTGAAATGAAATTTTCAAGATTTTGAAGGAGCTAAAATATTTGGCTTTATTATGAATGCACTGCATGAGAAAAATGGCTACACCATAGTTTGGGGGTGCCTTTGCCCCCCGTCCACACCCCTTTCCGTCTACACTATAGGAATGGTAATAATCATTGTTTCACCATTGAGATTCGGTCTTGATACCGGTCACTGAGAGCCTCATTGGTAGTGATAGATTCATACATCTAGTTTCATTTTGACTTTCTAGACTTCAGAAATTATTGGCAAGGAAAAGCAAAAAGAAAGAATAATTACTTGCTTTGGCAAACTGCACTAGTAGGTTTTAGGAATGTGTGCAGATGTACTTGTCATGTGAGTCATAAGTTCCTAGCATTTATTAAACTTTGATTTATTCCCGGAGTTCACATTACATTGGGTGTAATCTTGGTTGGTTAAGTTCTATATCTGACTCATCTCATCAGGGCTAGGCCTAATTAATTCAATCCCTTGCTTGCTAATACTTTTCTTTGTTCGTATTTATAACTGTTGCCGTATAGTACTAGTTAGATGCCATCTGATACACAAATACTAGAAAGGAAGGAAAGGAATGGATAAAGAAGGAATTCTAAAGCAACAGTCATGTCGGATATACAAGCAAATGCATCTGAAAGCTACCAAACATTGTGAATATTTGGGGATTTTTATGGGTTGAATCATGAGAGTTTTGGTATGATGCTGAATTGGTAGTGAATTTCAAGGGTTAAATTTGATTTATTTTCAGGCCTATATCTTCTTGCTGAGAACCTAGTGTTTGTGTGCGGCCAAGAAAAACTTTTGTACCAAAATGAGTGTGGTTGGTTTTGACCTTGGGAATGAGAGCTGCGTGGTCGCCGTTGCAAGGCAAAGAGGAATCGATGTTGTACTCAATGATGAATCCAAGGGCGAGACTCCCGCCATCGTATGCTTTGGTGAGAAGCAGCGCTTCCTTGGGACAGCTGGGGCTGCATCAAGTATGATGAATCCAAATAATACTATTTCTCAAATAAAGCGTCTGATTGGCTGCCAGTTCTCAGATCCCGAGCTGCAGCGAGATCTAAAAGCACTGCCTTTTACTGTTACTGAAGGCCCTGATGGATTCCCGTTGATTCATGCATGGTATTTGGGAGAGACAAGGACGTTTACGCCAACCCAATTATTGGCAATGGTGCTCTCTGATATGAAGAGCATGGCAGAGAAAAATTTAAATGCTGCAGTTGTTGATTGTTGTATCGGGATTCCTGTTTATTTCACTGACCTTCAAAGAAGAGCTGTCTTGGACGCAGCTACTATTGCTGGTTTGCACCCTCTCCGATTACTTCATGAAACTACTGCTACTGCATTAGCATATGGGATTTACAAGACAGATTTGCAAGAGAATGACCAACTGAATGTCGCATTTGTTGACATTGGCCATGCAAGTATGCAAGTTTGCATTGCTGGATTCAAGGAAGGCCAGTTGAAGATATTGGCCCATTCATTCGACCGTTCTTTGGGTGGCAGAGATTTTGATGAAGCTTTATTCCAATATTTTGCCGCAAAGTTCAAGGAAAAGTATAAGATTGACGTTTACCAGAACGCTTGGGCCTGTCTTCGGCTTCGCACTTCTTGTGAAAAGCTTAAGAGAGTACTTAGTGCAAACCGAGAGGCACCTTTGAATATAGAGTGCTTAATGGAAGAGAAGGATGTCAGGGGTATCATCAAGAGGGAAGACTTTGAAAAAATTAGCATTCCCATTTTGGAACGCGTGAGGAAGCCTCTGGAGAAGGCTCTCTCAGAAGCTGGCCTGACAGTTGAGAATATCCATTCAGTTGAGGTTGTTGGTTCAGGCTCTTGTGTTCCTGCCATTATCAGGATATTGGCAGAGTTCTTCCGGAAGGAACCTAGGCGTACAATGAATTCAAGTGAGTGTGTAGCCAAAGGCTGTGCTTTAGAGTGTGCAATCCTCAGTTCCACATTTGAAGTTCAGAAATTCCAGGTAGAGAATCATCTTCCTGTTTTATCGGCTTACTTCTTTTGTTATTGTCCATCTGTTTATTGTTTACATGCTCCGTTTGGCTCTTGATCCTTGTTTGTTTGCTAGAAAAGAATATGGTGTTATGTTAGTGTTCTAAAATTTGCATTGTTCTATAGAATTCCACAATCAATCCCAGATCCATCTATTTGAGGTGTGCCTTGGTTATTAAGTTGATGGGATAGTGAGGTCAATTTTGCAAACGTTTCGGATGGGTTTTTATAATAGCATCTGTCTTGATAAAAAAGAAGGGCGGGCCTGGTGCAACAGTAAAGTTGCTCCATTGTGTCCTGGAGGTCACGGGTTCGAGTCATGGAAACAGCCTCTCTGCTTGCAGGGGTAAGGCTGCGTACATCAACCCTTTCCCACACCCTGCAATGGCGGGAGCCTGTGCACTGGGTTTGCCCCTTTATCTGTCTTGATAAAAAAAAAACTTGTCGTGGACATTCTTGATTAATCCACATCCTGTAGTTTACTTGAACTGTATCTTTTTTGTGGTAAGGAGGCATGAGAAAATCATGAAAGATTTTTGGATTTAGATTCAGAGTATTTACATGTTTTAATGTGATATTACTTGATTCACTTCCTTTTCTGTTCATTTGCAGCGCGAGATATGTATCTCGTCTTAGTATTAAAAAAAGAAACTCATTCATACTATGCGGATGCTGCATACCTTGTTGTTTAATAGGTGTACTTAATTATTTCTCATTCTTGTTGTACAGTTTGCTGTTACTGAAAAGATAGGCAAATAAAGTTAATTGTTAGCTCCCTTTCCCTTTTCATTGATTGCATTAAACTTGTGCTATGGCACTGTGATGAATTTTTTTGTTCTGATTTAAGGTCAATGAGAGTTTCCCATTCCCCATTGCTTTTTCATGGAAAGGCGCTGCTCCTGGTGCTCAGCAAAGCACTATTGTTTTCCCAAAGGGGAATCCAATACCTAGCATAAAGGCTTTGACATTTTACAGATCAGGAACCTTTACTCTTGATGTTCAATATGCTGATGACAGCGAATTACAGGCACCAGCAAAGATTAGCTCATATACGGTAATTTATGCATCAATTGTGCTCGGATGGACTTTTCCTTCTTTGATTGGCTTGAATTTAGGATATTATTGTGCATTTAGACTATATACTTGACATAACTGAAACAAATTTGTGGACAGATTGGCCCTTTTCAATCCACACAGAGTGAACGGGTAAAAGTGAAGGTGATAGTTCGCCTAAATCTGCATGGCATTGTGTCGATTTTCTCGGCAACAGTAAGTCCTAATGACTGTCTTTCTTATTGACTGTGAATGATTAGGGCAATGTTGATATTGCAATGTATTTTTTTTTGGTAACTACTACAGACTCTTGAAGAGGAGAAAGTTGAAGTTCCAGTAGTTAAAGAGCCAGCAAAAGAGGCTAATAAGACAAAGAAGACGAATATTCCTGTGGTCGAGCATATTCATGGCGGAATGTGCCCCGCAGATGTGCAAAAAGCAACAGAGAAGGAATTTGAAATGGCTTTGCAAGATCGAGTTATGGAAGAAACCAAAGATAAGAAGAAGGCAGTGGAAGCCTATGTCTATGATATGAGAAACAAGGTACTAATACGGCCCATAATTAAATGATTCCATGGCAAGTGTGAATATTTTCAACTCAGCAGTTCTTTCTGTGTTTTCCAGCTTCATGGCAAATATCAAGAGTTTGTTACAGATCCAGAGAGGGAAGGGCTTACTGCTAAACTCGAGGAGGTGGAAGATTGGTTGTACAAGGATGGTGCGGATGAGACTAAAGGTGTCTATATTGCCAAACTTGAGGAGCTGAAGAAGGTCAGCTTCTGGTGATTTCATTGATTTACTTTAGTCACTTTTGTTATTAGTACCTGACATGCAATTCAACATCCGCAGCAAGGCGATCCCATCGAGGAGCGTTACAAGGAGTACATGGAGAGGGGACCGGTGATTGATCAACTTGTTTATTGCATCAATAGTTACAGGGATGCGGTAATGTCAAACGATCCTAAGTTCAATCACATTGACTTGGCAGAAAAGCAGAAGGTTTGACATGATCTCTCTCTCTCTCCTGTAGACGCAGGGTTAAATTGATTGCTCTGTTGTCCATAATTTCAAATTTTATTGCTTGGTAGGTTTTGAATGAATGTGTTGAAGCTGAGGCTTGGTTGAGGGAGAAAAAGCAACATCAGGACTCACTGCCCAAGTATGCTACTCCAGCTCTCTTGTCTGCTGACGTGAGAAGGAAGGCTGAAGCACTCGATAGGTATATGTTGTTTGACATTGTTCGATATGTGTCCTATCATTCTCGTTATATTCTCCTGGTATTCTGTTTGTCCCCGAACTTCTTAATTTGACTGTCTCTGATCTCTTATCCAGTGTGATATAGTACAAGTGGCTTTACCCTCTTATCCGATGGTATTTTAGCTAGATGATAGGACATGCGCTATTCCAACTTCCATAGCTTACTCTAATTTGAGGAGCATCTTTGGTTCTGAAATCTAAGAGCATCCCCAGCACATACTTCATAGTTTACCATTAAAAGTTCACTATGATAGGGGATACACATACTTCATAGTTTACCATTAAAAGTTCACTATGATACCTTCGCATTTTGAAGTTAGATTTTACAGTACACTCCAATCGACTCATCATATTTTTTATTACTAGTTTTTTTGGGCGTGTACTGTTAATGTGTTCTCAAAATGGACTTGTCAAATTTCAAATCGTTTTTCCAAGTATAATGTGATATTCTAAGTATGCTACCTGTATGTCAAGTTTGAACATAGTATTTGAAGGTTAGTTTGGTGTTTGAACTTTGAAGCATTGCCCTATATCTCTAACTAAGCATGGGTCTTTACTCATGACATTTGTTTTTCCCCTAGATTTTATGCGGCTATTGACTTCTAGCATGTCTGCAAACAGGGTTGCAAGGCCAATAATGACGAAACCTAAGCCAGCCAAACCAGCTACTCCGGAAACTCCCTCGCCAGCGCCACCTCAGGGTGGTGGCAATGGCACCACAAACACCGACCCTAATGAGAATGCTGGAGCTGCTAGTAGTGAGGCAGTGGAAGCCTATGTCTATGATATGAGAAACAAGGTACTAATACGGCCCATAATTAAATGATTCCATGGCAAGTGTGAATATTTTCAACTCAGCAGTTCTTTCTGTGTTTTCCAGCTTCATGGCAAATATCAAGAGTTTGTTACAGATCCAGAGAGGGAAGGGCTTACTGCTAAACTCAAAGAGGTGGAAGATTGGTTGTACGAGGATGGTGAGGATGAGACTAAAGGTGTCTATATTGCCAAACTTGAGGAGCTGAAGAAGGTCAGCTTCTGGTGATTTCATTGATTTACTTTAGTCACTTTTGTTATTAGTACCTGACATGCAATTCAACATCCGCAGCAAGGCGATCCCATCGAGGAGCGTTACAAGGAGTACATGGAGAGGGGACCGGTGATTGATCAACTTGTTTATTGCATCAATAGTTACAGGGATGCGGTAATGTCAAACGATCCTAAGTTCAATCACATTGACTTGGCAGAAAAGCAGAAGGTTTGACATGATCTCTCTCTCTCTCTCCTGTAGACGCAGGGTTAAATTGATTGCTCTGTTGTCCATAATTTCAAATTTTATTGCTTGGTAGGTTTTGAATGAATGTGTTGAAGCTGAGGCTTGGTTGAGGGAGAAAAAGCAACATCAGGACTCACTGCCCAAGTATGCTACTCCAGCTCTCTTGTCTGCTAACGTGAGAAGGAAGGCTGAAGCACTCGATAGGTATATGTTGTTTGACATTGCTCGATATGTGTCCTATCATTCTCGTTATATTCTCCTGGTATTCTGTTTGTCCCCGAACTTCTTAATTTGACTGTCTCTGATCTCTTATCCAGTGTGATATAGTACAAGTGGCTTTACCCTCTTATCCGATGGTATTTTAGCTAGATGATAGGACATGCGCTATTCCAACTTCCATAGCTTACTCTAATTTGAGGAGCATCTTTGGTTCTGAAATCTAAGAGCATCCCCAGCACATACTTCATAGTTTACCATTAAAAGTTCACTATGATAGGGGATACACATACTTCATAGTTTACCATTAAAAGTTCACTATGATACCTTCGCATTTTGAAGTTAGATTTTACAGTACACTCCAATCGACTCATCATATTTTTTATTACTAGTTTTTTTGGGCGTGTACTGTTAATGTGTTCTCAAAATGGACTTGTCAAATTTCAAATCGTTTTTCCAAGTATAATGTGATATTCTAAGTATGCTACCTGTATGTCAAGTTTGAACATAGTATTTGAAGGTTAGTTTGGTGTTTGAACTTTGAAGCATTGCCCTATATCTCTAACTAAGCATGGGTCTTTACTCATGACATTTGTTTTTCCCCTAGATTTTATGCGGCTATTGACTTCTAGCATGTCTGCAAACAGGGTTGCAAGGCCAATAATGACGAAACCTAAGCCAGCCAAACCAGCTACTCCGGAAACTCCCTCGCCAGCGCCACCTCAGGGTGGTGGCAATGGCACCACAAACACCGACCCTAATGAGAATGCTGGAGCTGCTAGTAGTGAGGCAGTGGAAGCCTATGTCTATGATATGAGAAACAAGGTACTAATACGGCCCATAATTAAATGATTCCATGGCAAGTGTGAATATTTTCAACTCAGCAGTTCTTTCTGTGTTTTCCAGCTTCATGGCAAATATCAAGAGTTTGTTACAGATCCAGAGAGGGAAGGGCTTACTGCTAAACTCAAAGAGGTGGAAGATTGGTTGTACGAGGATGGTGAGGATGAGACTAAAGGTGTCTATATTGCCAAACTTGAGGAGCTGAAGAAGGTCAGCTTCTGGTGATTTCATTGATTTACTTTAGTCACTTTTGTTATTAGTACCTGACATGCAATTCAACATCCGCAGCAAGGCGATCCCATCGAGGAGCGTTACAAGGAGTACATGGAGAGGGGACCGGTGATTGATCAACTTGTTTATTGCATCAATAGTTACAGGGATGCGGTAATGTCAAACGATCCTAAGTTCAATCACATTGACTTGGCAGAAAAGCAGAAGGTTTGACATGATCTCTCTCTCTCTCTCCTGTAGACGCAGGGTTAAATTGATTGCTCTGTTGTCCATAATTTCAAATTTTATTGCTTGGTAGGTTTTGAATGAATGTGTTGAAGCTGAGGCTTGGTTGAGGGAGAAAAAGCAACATCAGGACTCACTGCCCAAGTATGCTACTCCAGCTCTCTTGTCTGCTAACGTGAGAAGGAAGGCTGAAGCACTCGATAGGTATATGTTGTTTGACATTGCTCGATATGTGTCCTATCATTCTCGTTATATTCTCCTGGTATTCTGTTTGTCCCCGAACTTCTTAATTTGACTGTCTCTGATCTCTTATCCAGTGTGATATAGTACAAGTGGCTTTACCCTCTTATCCGATGGTATTTTAGCTAGATGATAGGACATGCGCTATTCCAACTTCCATAGCTTACTCTAATTTGAGGAGCATCTTTGGTTCTGAAATCTAAGAGCATCCCCAGCACATACTTCATAGTTTACCATTAAAAGTTCACTATGATAGGGGATACACATACTTCATAGTTTACCATTAAAAGTTCACTATGATACCTTCGCATTTTGAAGTTAGATTTTACAGTACACTCCAATCGACTCATCATATTTTTTATTACTAGTTTTTTTGGGCGTGTACTGTTAATGTGTTCTCAAAATGGACTTGTCAAATTTCAAATCGTTTTTCCAAGTATAATGTGATATTCTAAGTATGCTACCTGTATGTCAAGTTTGAACATAGTATTTGAAGGTTAGTTTGGTGTTTGAACTTTGAAGCATTGCCCTATATCTCTAACTAAGCATGGGTCTTTACTCATGACATTTGTTTTTCCCCTAGATTTTATGCGGCTATTGACTTCTAGCATGTCTGCAAACAGGGTTGCAAGGCCAATAATGACGAAACCTAAGCCAGCCAAACCAGCTACTCCGGAAACTCCCTCGCCAGCGCCACCTCAGGGTGGTGGCAATGGCACCACAAACACCGACCCTAATGAGAATGCTGGAGCTGCTAGTAGTGAGGCAGTGGAAGCCTATGTCTATGATATGAGAAACAAGGTACTAATACGGCCCATAATTAAATGATTCCATGGCAAGTGTGAATATTTTCAACTCAGCAGTTCTTTCTGTGTTTTCCAGCTTCATGGCAAATATCAAGAGTTTGTTACAGATCCAGAGAGGGAAGGGCTTACTGCTAAACTCAAAGAGGTGGAAGATTGGTTGTACGAGGATGGTGAGGATGAGACTAAAGGTGTCTATATTGCCAAACTTGAGGAGCTGAAGAAGGTCAGCTTCTGGTGATTTCATTGATTTACTTTAGTCACTTTTGTTATTAGTACCTGACATGCAATTCAACATCCGCAGCAAGGCGATCCCATCGAGGAGCGTTACAAGGAGTACATGGAGAGGGGACCGGTGATTGATCAACTTGTTTATTGCATCAATAGTTACAGGGATGCGGTAATGTCAAACGATCCTAAGTTCAATCACATTGACTTGGCAGAAAAGCAGAAGGTTTGACATGATCTCTCTCTCTCTCTCCTGTAGACGCAGGGTTAAATTGATTGCTCTGTTGTCCATAATTTCAAATTTTATTGCTTGGTAGGTTTTGAATGAATGTGTTGAAGCTGAGGCTTGGTTGAGGGAGAAAAAGCAACATCAGGACTCACTGCCCAAGTATGCTACTCCAGCTCTCTTGTCTGCTAACGTGAGAAGGAAGGCTGAAGCACTCGATAGGTATATGTTGTTTGACATTGCTCGATATGTGTCCTATCATTCTCGTTATATTCTCCTGGTATTCTGTTTGTCCCCGAACTTCTTAATTTGACTGTCTCTGATCTCTTATCCAGTGTGATATAGTACAAGTGGCTTTACCCTCTTATCCGATGGAATTTTAGCTAGATGATAGGACATGCGCTATTCCAACTTCCATAGCTTACTCTAATTTGAGGAGCATCTTTGGTTCTGAAATCTAAGAGCATCCCCAGCACATACTTCATAGTTTACCATTAAAAGTTCACTATGATAGGGGATACACATACTTCATAGTTTACCATTAAAAGTTCACTATGATACCTTCGCATTTTGAAGTTAGATTTTACAGTACACTCCAATCGACTCATCATATTTTTTATTACTAGTTTTTTTGGGCGTGTACTGTTAATGTGTTCTCAAAATGGACTTGTCAAATTTCAAATCGTTTTTCCAAGTATAATGTGATATTCTAAGTATGCTACCTGTATGTCAAGTTTGAACATAGTATTTGAAGGTTAGTTTGGTGTTTGAACTTTGAAGCATTGCCCTATATCTCTAACTAAGCATGGGTCTTTACTCATGACATTTGTTTTTCCCCTAGATTTTATGCGGCTATTGACTTCTAGCATGTCTGCAAACAGGGTTGCAAGGCCAATAATGACGAAACCTAAGCCAGCCAAACCAGCTACTCCGGAAACTCCCTCGCCAGCGCCACCTCAGGGTGGTGGCAATGGCACCACAAACACCGACCCTAATGAGAATGCTGGAGCTGCTAGTAGTGAGGCAGTGGAAGCCTATGTCTATGATATGAGAAACAAGGTACTAATACGGCCCATAATTAAATGATTCCATGGCAAGTGTGAATATTTTCAACTCAGCAGTTCTTTCTGTGTTTTCCAGCTTCACGGCAAATATCAAGAGTTTGTTACAGATCCAGAGAGGGAAGGGCTTACTGCTAAACTCCAGGAGGTGGAAGATTGGTTGTACGAGGATGGTGCGGATGAGACTAAAGGTGTCTATATTGCCAAACTTGAGGAGCTGAAGAAGGTCAGCTTCTGGTGATTTCATTGATTTACTTTAGTCACTTTTGTTATTAGTACCTGACATGCAATTCAACATCCGCAGCAAGGCGATCCCATCGAGGAGCGTTACAAGGAGTACACGGAGAGGGGACCGGTGATTGATCAACTTGTTTATTGCATCAATAGTTACAGGGTTGCGGTAGTGTCAAACGATCCTAAGTTCAATCACATTGACTTGGCAGAAAAGCAGAAGGTTTGACATGATCTCTCTCTCTCTCTCTCCTGTAGACGCAGGGTTAAATTGATTGCTCTGTTGTCCATAATTTCAAATTTTATTGCTTGGTAGGTTTTGAATGAATGTGTTGAAGCTGAGGCTTGGTTGAGGGAGAAAAAGCAACATCAGGGCTCACTGCCCAAGTATGCTACTCCAGCTCTCTTGTCTGCTGACGTGAGAAGGAAGGCTGAAGCACTCGATAGGTATATGTTGTTTGACATTGCTCGATGTGTGTCCTATCATTCTCGTTATATTCTCCTGGTATTCTGTTTGTCCCCGAACTTCTTAATTTGACTGTCTCTGATCTCTTATCCAGTGTGATATAGTACAAGTGGCTTTACCCTCTTATCCGATGGAATTTTAGCTAGATGATAGGACATGCGCTATTCCAACTTCCATAGCTTACTCTAATTTGAGGAGCATCTTTGGTTCTGAAATCTAAGAGCATCCCCAGCACATACTTCATAGTTTACCATTAAAAGTTCACTATGATAGGGGATGCACATACTTCATAGTTTACCATTAAAAGTTCACTATGATACCTTCGCATTTTGAAGTGAGATTTTACAGTACACTCCAATCGACTCATCATATTTTTTATTACTAGTTTTTTTGGGCGTGTACTGTTAATGTGTTCTCAAAATGGACTTGTCAAATTTCAAATCGTTTTTCCAAGTAAAATGTGATATTCTAAGTATGCTACCTGTATGTCAAGTTTGAACATAGTATTTGAAGGTTAGTTTGGTGTTTGAACTTTGAAGCATTGCCCTATATCTCTAACTAAGCATGGGTCTTTACTCATGACATTTGTTTTTCCCCTAGATTTTATGCGGCTATTGACTTCTAGCATGTCTGCAAACAGGGTTGCAAGGCCAATAATGATGAAACCTAAGCCAGCCAAACCAGCTACTCCGGAAACTCCCACGCCAGCGCCAATGGAAGGGCTTACTACTAAACTCCAGGAGGTGGAAGATTGGTTGTACGAGGATGGTGAGGATGAGACTAAAGGCGTCTATATTGCCAAACTTGAGGAGCTGAAAAAGGTTAGCCTTTTGCTCTCATTGATTTACTTCAGCCACTTTTCTTAATTTTCTTTTTAACAACTAGCATGGAATTCAACATCTGCAGCAAGGCGATCCCATTGAGGAGTGTTACAAGAAGTACATAGAGAATGGTAACTTTCTAGAGGGCCAGGATGGAGTCGACTCTGGGACTGTTGAACGGGTTGTCAAATCTCATGCTCTGACTGTGGAGCCTTCTACCTCGCAATTGGAGGTTCCTCGCAGGGGTCTACCTCGCAATTGGAGAGAGGGTGATTATTTGGTTTCGCGTTACCCGGATGGGTCTGCCGGCATGAGACTAGGGGCACAAGAGGAGATAAGGTTATCTCCTCAAACTTTGTTTGCTGAGGTTCGAGAGGAGCATAAAGCCATACTGTCAAACATCTTTGAACTGTGGCCAAATACTTTTGTTCGTCTTGTTGGTGCGAGCTCGATTTCTAGGAAGCTTGCCTTGGACTCCCTGGTATCTTTCGTGGAGGTGTTGGAGAATATGAGTTTGCCTCGGGCTACACCTGGTGATTTTGATTCTGCTCGCCTTGGTTTGGAGGCGTTGACGCATTTTCGATTGGAAGTTGATTGGCTTCGTAAGAGGTTGGACCGGATGGCTTCGCTACTTGAGCTCCCAGTTGCACGGGACCAGTTGGAGAAGGTGGGCAAGGAAATAGAAGAGATGGAGGAGGAGGTGAGGCGATTGAAAGACAAGAAGGAAGGACTTGTGCAGCGCGTATCCGAGCTTGAGAGTGCCAGTTCGGGGGGGTTTGACATGTCTAGTCACGTGGGGCAGGGTTTGAGAGGGCGAGGGAGTGCATTGTACTTGGGCGGTGCACCTTTTTTGTTTATGCTCATCTCCCTTGTTTTATTTCGGGTAGCTGTGTTATATGGATGCTAGCAGCAGCAGTAGTAGTAGGCTTCATGTGTAATGGATTCTAAATAGTGAAAGGCGTAGGAGAAATGTCAAATGTTCCTGGAAGTCACGCGCAGTGCTCTGCGTTTGATCGAGATTTTGATTAAGATGTTCATCTCGAATTAGAATTATGTATTTTTGAGTGTTTTGGTAGTTCGCCTTCTTAGCTATTTCCATCTTCCTTGTAATGAATGCATGGAGTATCCTTATGTTGCCCTTGAGAAGTCTCTTCAGGACTATATTTCCAAGATCAGAAAAACGAAAAACCTACTCGCATAAATTCTATCATCCTCTTCTAAGAGGAAAATTCTAAGAGCTTGCAAGCATCCCTAAACACGATCAATTGTTGTCGGTGATGAGGTAGCAACACTAGCAAATATCGACTAGTTTCTATTCGAGAATTTCAAGTTGTTGTACTTGGATGACGACGATGAAGATGACAAAAAGAAAAAAATTCAAGAAAATGATCGCGGCCTATCAAGCCCCGGGTAAGGTTCTTCTAAATCGTGAGCTTTTCGCTAATAACGAAATGATATTGTATAATGGTAGGAATTCAAGTGGAGTTCTCTGCAATGTATCATCAAATAATTTGACATAACTTAATTTTTGGAATCAATTTTCACACTTTTATCATCTAAACTTTTATTTTATATATATTTGTTCAAGCAAGTTTTCTACCATTGCCTTCCTATGCATTGAATAGCGAACAAATTTGAAATTATAAATTTGCATAAACTAAGATAACAATGAGTGCACATAAATAAAATAAAAAGGAAGTGCAAAAATAACTTAAATTTTTGTATTCTAGTTTTTGGTGTTAGAATTTTTTTATCTCATTAATCAAAAGACTTTAATATTCCGACTTGCCTAGAATGAAAGAATTAGAAAAACCAAAAATAAGTTTGACAAGTTGAACTTTTTCGACTCATTTTCTCCTTTAGTGAAAACTGAAAAGGTAGCTTTTAACCAATACAATTGCTTATCCAATTCCTCGTGTTGAGATGAATCGAAATATAAAAGTCTTTCCACTCAAAATTTCAGGAAAAACTATAGCAAAACAAAATTTGAATGAGAAGGAAAACAAAAAATCCAACAAACATATATACATTACTCGAACAAAATTGGGCTTTCGATTAATTGACATCTCTTTTTTAGATGATGAAGGAAAAACCGGGATGATTTTATTAGAATCGCCCTGGTTTATCGATCCGCCACCGGATCTTTGCATAGGGATGGTCATCTCAGCCGATCCATCCGTATCCGATCCGTTAACGGTACATTAATGTTTGTGATTTTTTCAAAAAAAAAAAGAGAGAAGAATACCAAAACTTTCCAAATTCTGTTCTAATTTGAAGAATATATATATATGGAGCGTTTCGAGGACAAAAAAAAAAAGATACTCTATTTCAACCATTGAAGCCAATGGCTGAGATTAGATGTTCACAAAGAATTACTATTGGCCGCAAAAACTTACTCCTAGCCGCGATGAATTACTCTTGACGGCAAAAAATTACATTTGGCCGCAAAAACTTACTCCTAGCCGCGATGAATTACTCTTGACGGCAAAAAATTACATTTGGCCGCAAAGAATTACTCTTGGCAGCAATGAATTACTTGTGGCCGCAGAGAATTACTTTTGGTTGCGTCAAATTGCACTTGGCCGTATCGAATTACTTTTGGCTGCGTCGAATTGCACTTGGCCGCTACGAATTGCACTTTGCCGCATCGAATTACACTTGGCCGCATTGAATTGCACTTTGCCGCGAAGAATTACTCTTGGCCGCTTAAAATTACTATATCCGCATCGAATTGCAATTGGCTGCATCGAATTACTTTATGGTCTCGCAATTCTTTGCGGCCAAGTGCAATTCTATGCAGACAAGTGCAATTTGATGCAGCTAAGAGCCGGATATTCAGAGATTTTTTTGGGGATCGGAGCGGATACCGATTTTTATTTTTAAAAAAATCGGAAATCGGATCGGATCGGATTTGGGGATGAATTTGTCCCCGATCCGATCTGTATCCAATCCGCCCCGAATCCCGAGATATATTATTTGGGGATTCGGAGGACGGGTGGAGGGTTCGGATTCGGATATGTCAATATCAACCTCCGATCTGCCCCGTTGCGATCACTGTCTTTGCAGGTCCCACTGGTTTTTGGTGAGCTCCACGTCATTGGGTTCTCTAATCATGAAATCGAGCACAATCGTGTCCGACGACAAAGGCCTGCCTTGTTTGGTTTGGTTTTTGGAAAAAAAAATTCTTTAACTCAAAAAATATTCATTATTCCTACTTCTAATTATTACTCTCCCCTCATTTCTCTTATCTCCAATCATTTCTTCTCATTTCTCTCTCTATCTCTCTCCACTTATTACTCTTACTTCCAATCATTACTTTATTTCTCTATCCACTCATAACCCCAAAAAATTTCTCAAAAACTCATCCAAACATAGCATCAAGCTCTGCCACCACAGCCGTCGATAAAATGGGTGCCGATGACTTCATTACAATTTTGAAATACTCCGTACTCTCCAGTCCGTACAGCGATGTCAGGAACTCAATGGAGGAGATGATCGAGGCGCGGCTGAACGATCGGGGCAGGGTGGATTGGGAGTTCATGGAGGAGCTTTTGTTTTGTTACTTGGATTTGAATGAGAAGAAGTCGTATAAGCGTATATTGAGTGATTTCGTCAATCTCATCGTAGTTTTACGGGAAAAGTCTGGCCGAGTTCCGGTGATTTCGCAGCGTGGACCGTCGGCCGGCGATCGGAGAAAGTAATTGAAAGAGATTGTGCAATGCCAGGTTTGCTGAACAAATGTAGATACAATGGAATTGTGTAATGTAAGCTGCCAATGTGAATGTAATGATAAAGAAAGGTGAAATGTATGATAACTTCCCATTTACATAACAAAGAACTGTTTTTCACTTTGGGAAATAATTTCATTACTCTCTTCTATAAAAACTAGAAGTCGGAGCATACGACGTGCGTGCACTTAGTTAAAATTGAAATGAATGACGATTTTATACATGATGTAGTATCACTACATCACTACTTTGAGTCACATTGCATTCGCATTATCCCGCATTTTCTCGTATTTGATGTACTAGTATCTCTACTATCGAAGAATACATAATCTCACTACATTTGTCCCTATTTTAGTTCCAACAAGTTCTGATAACCGCAAAAAAAAGGTTCGATATATATGAATGTTACATGCCTACCATGATTCAATTGTGCTTGTCCGCTATCACGTTGTACTCTAGGCTCCAACAAATGTGCAATATTTCTATCCTTTCAGCGTATTGCCTTATATAGAATATCTATCGAATCATAGGCGGACTTACTATTGGGTAGAACTGGGCCGCGGTCCTATCCACTTTGCTTGTAAGGATTTCTTTTTATACAGATTGAGCTTGGTATAATTATGGACTTTATATACCGTTCAATGTAATTCAAATATATATATATATATATATAGTTTGTAGTGTGGTCGAATTGGTTGTGAATTTAAATGGCTGGCGATAAATGCCTTCAGGTACGGACGCTACAACTATTAATTTGTTAGTTTGTAAGTTTAACCGGTGGATATACTTGAGCTATTGTTTTCTGTTTTTTGCGTAGTTAGAATTTTACGAATGGGGCATTGGCCTTCAAAATTGGATATAAATTGAATACCGATTTCGAGCGTGCCTTCAGGCACGGGCAATTTCTAGTATATATATAAAACAAAACTTTCAATAAGGGTGCCCTTAACTTATTAAGTTAAGGACGTCCCTTTTCCGACCAATTTGCGATGATCCGAGCCGCTCAATATGTTCAGAACGTGATTTTAAGGATCCTCATGAGAAATCAACAAAAAAAAAAGACCGGAAAGGGCTTGATCCGAGCAGTTTTTTATTGTATTTTATCAAACGGTTCAAATAAAAACTGCTCAAATTAAGCCCTTCCCGGTCATTTTTTTTGCTGTTTCTTTCTAGTTCCATGTAATCACGTTTTAAACACATTGAGCGGCTCAGATCATCAATATTTGATTGGGAAAGGGGAGAAAATGGAACGTCCGCATTTTATTTAAAATGAGGACGCCCTCATAGGAAGGGGACTCATATATATGCTTCTGTCCCTTGTAACTAAAAAAAACTACAAAATGCAATGGATAGTCCAAAATTTAGTAAGCATTTCATCAAATAAGGAGATTGGAAACCAAATTGTTATAGCATTTATAGACCTCAGGGATCATTAGAATAACTTATCCAGATACAATGAGGGTGGTAATTGTCCACTGAATAAAAGGAGAACGAATTTGTTCACATTTATCAAATGAGTATGAAAATGCCATTCATTTCATATCATAGGTAAAAAAAGGTATGAGTACATCAAAAAGTAATCTCATTCCATTAACCTCCCTTATTTAAAAAAAAAACTGTCAAGCTATTCAATACCCGAAGACAAAAGATTACATCATAATAGAGATTACTTTCTTAGGGGCGGTTCGGACAAAGAAGAAAGCTGGCTTTCCCGGGAAAAAAGAGCCAAAAAAGCCAAATTTTGTACAGTGTGTCAGAAGGCTCTCTCTCTCTCTCCTAATTTTGCCGGGAAAGCCAATAATCCACGGGCATTATTTGTCCGAACACCACCTTATTACTACTATCAATTTTATGTGATTACCTTCTCATTCTATCCCATCAATACAGAATTCTCTACACCCCGAAAGAAGTCTCAAGTCTCCACAAAGAAGATAGATAGATAGATAGAATCACTGAAATTAAGTATGGCTTGAATCTATGATCGTGATTCATTTTATCCCTAAAGTGTTTTCTCGCCTAACAATTCACAATGAGACTTGGGAACCAAAGACTTCATGCTCCGACACACTTCTTGTTTCAAAACTTCTGCTCACGGCACTCAATAATTTTTATTTATTTATCTCTCTTCACTTTGTGCATATTGCCAAAGGTTAAGTCTGTCTCCGATCTTCCCCCGCCCATACCTCCAATGATTGGGGGCTACATGGGTTTTGTTATTATTGTTATTGTATCTCTCTCCACTCATTACTCTAAAAAATCTTCTCTCAAAACCCAAACTGAACAGGATCTTGAAGAAAAGTAGCACATCATGATTTACGCCATAGACATACTTTTCTTTTGTAAATTAAGGCTCTGTTTGGAACTTAAAGAAAAGAAAGGAAAATTAAATTTTTTTTCCTTCTATTGTTTGGTTATAAGAGAAAGAAAGAAGAAAATAAAATTTACTAAAATTTAGTGAATAGTAAATTTTTCCATCCATTTTCCGTCCATTTTCTTTTCATTTCCTTTCTTTTCTTTTCATTAGGTTTAAAGAAAGTCATTAGGTTTAAAGAAAGTCAAGATCCCTGGTTCTTCAGCTCCTTCCAGCTCAATAATGCAAAGTGGAAAGAGAATCTTCCACGTCAGCAATTAGTTCAGTTAACAGTGGTAATCATCCAAGAAGTGAATTGAATCACGATCACTCTCTTTCTCTCTATAACTTTCCTTTTCTTCCTCTCTGTTTTACTTCTGGTTTCATTTCCATTCTGTGTTCTTCTACGAAGCCATTAAATTCTTTACCTTTCGTTGATCCTCGCCGACCGAAGGTAACAGGTAACGGCACTGTTAGCTTCACTCAACTCAAGCGTCTTTCCCGGTGTACACTTTTACCTCATGATTCTTCGAATGGTCTCTGAAATGGGTTCCTTAAAAATCATTTCGTTGAGAGTAAAAATCGAAAAGTGGGTTTAGTTCTGGTTTCCAAAATCCATTTCCAAACTTGAGACAATAATTTCCGTTATTGAAATTGCCTATTTTGAGAGTTAATTAAGTTGGTTCAACACTTCCACTTCATTCCATGCTTTGTTGATGGGGGGAGACAGGGATTGTTTTTAGTGAAATCCATCAAGAAAGGATTTGATGTTTTAATGTTTCATCCCAGGTGTGACGGAGATATTCTGGGGTGATGCAAAGAGGTAATGGGCACTATCTTTCTGTCGTTCACTTTTCTTTTTTTTTTCTTTTCTGGTTACTTTTGAAAGCACTAGAGTTATATTTATGAATATTCTTTTCATATATTTTGAATCTATGCATCTTCAACCCATACTCCATAACTCTAAATCTCCCTACATTCCTCCATTTTGGAGGAATTGTGCACTCCAACCCATCCTCCATATTTATCTCCATTTTGGAGGATCGATTTTCATCCTCCATATTGGAGTACCAAAAATTTATGGAGGATCTCTTCCATTTCACTATTAACCCTTTTCAAACCCCATTTTGTTCATCAAATTGGTTTTGTACATTTATCTTTTGTAAAATTGGTACCAATCAAAAGATTTTTCCGATATCTTTAAAACAAGACCGATATTGAGTATATTTTTTTTAAAGTTAGAAATATGAGAACTTGAATTTTAGAGGGAAAGTGATGAAGTTTGAGATTTGGAGTGAGTTTTTTTTGAATATAAAGGAAGAAATAGAGTATTGGGCCCGGGGGTTGGAGTTGTTATGAATAATAAAATCCTCTAAATCTTCTTTCTGATTATAAAATACTTAGTATTTTGGTCCTCCAAAATGACGATTTAGAGGATATTGGGGTGGGGAATGCACAGTGACTAGTTCATAAGTTAGGGCTTTATTTTTCCATATAGGTGGTAATTCTCATGTTTAACACTAACAACCTGAAAGGGGTGGGGAATGCAGTGGCGTAAGCAGGAATAAGAGGGGGCCAAACCTGAAGTTATTTAGAGTTTGGAATGCGGTGGCGGGCTGAAATGAAATTTTCAAGATTTTGAAGGAGCTAAAATATTTGGCTTTATTATGAATACACTACATGAGAAAAATGGCTATACCATAGTTTGGGGGTGCCTTTGCCCCCGTCCACACCCCTTTCCGTCTACACTATTGGAATGGTAATAATCATTGTTTCACCTTTGAGATTCGGTCTTGATACCAGTCACTGAGAGCCTCATTGGTTGTAGAAGATGTGTTTATAGCGCTAGTGATAATAGATTCATACATCTAGTTTCATTTTGACTTTCTAGACTTCAGAAATTATTGGCAAGGAAAAGCAAAAAGAAAGAATAATTACTTGCTTTGGCAAACTGCACTAGTAGGAATGTGTGTAGATGTACTTGTCATGTGAGTCATAAGTTCCTAGCATTTATTAAACTTTGATTTATTCCCGGAGTTCACATTACATTGGGTGTAATCTTGGTTGGTTAAGTTCTATATCTGACTCATCTCATCAGGGCTAGGCCTAATTAATTCAATCCCTTGCTTGCTAATACTTTTCTTTGTTCCTATATATAACTGTTTCCGTATACTAGTTAGATGCCATATGATACACGAATACTAGAAAGGACGGAAAGGAATGGATAGAGAAGGAATTCTAAAGCACCAGTCATGTCGGTTACAGAAGTGAATCCATCGGAAAGCTACCAAACATTGTGAATATTTGGGGATTTTATGGGTTGAATCATGCGAGTTTTGGTGTGATGCTGAATTGGTAGTGAATTTCAAGGATTAATTTCAAGGCCTATATCTACTGCTGAGAACCTAGCGTTTGTGTGCGGCCAAGAAAAACTTTTGTACCAAAATGAGTGTGGTTGGTTTTGACCTTGGGAATGAGAGCTGCGTGGTCGCCATTGCAAGGCAGAGAGGAATCGATGTTGTACTCAATGATGAATCCAAGGGCGAGACTCCCGCCATCGTATGCTTTGGTGAGAAACAGCGCTTCCTTGGGACAGCTGGAGCTGCATCAAGTATGATGAATCCAAAGAACACTATTTCTCAAATAAAGCGTCTGATTGGCCGCCAGTTCTCAGATCCCGAGCTGCAACAAGATCTCAAAGCACTGCCTTTTACTGTTACTGAAGGCCCTGATGGATTCCCGTTGATTCATGCGTGGTATTTGGGAGAGACAAGGACGTTTACACCAACCCAATTATTGGCAATGGTGCTCTCTGATATGAAGAGCATGGCAGAGAAAAATTTAAATGCTGCAGTTGTTGATTGTTGTATCGGGATTCCTGTTTATTTCACTGACCTTCAAAGAAGAGCTGTCTTGGACGCTGCTATTATTGCTGGTTTGCACCCTCTCCGATTACTTCATGAAACCACTGCTACTGCATTGGCATATGGGATTTTCAAGACAGATTTGCAAGAGAATGACCAACTGAATGTCGCATTTGTTGACATTGGCCATGCAAGTATGCAAGTTTGCATTGCTGGATTCAAGGAAGGCCAGTTGAAGATATTGGCCCATTCATTCGACCGTTCTTTGGGTGGCAGAGATTTTGATGAAGCTTTATTCCAATATTTTGCTGCAAAGTTCAAGGAAAAGTATAAGATTGTCGTTGACCAGAATGCTAGGGCCTGTCTTCGGCTTCGCACTGCTTGTGAAAAGCTTAAGAGAGTTCTTAGTGCAAACCCAGAGGCACCTTTGAATATAGAGTGCCTGATGGAAGAGAAGGATGTCAAGGGCTTCATTAAGAGAGAAGACTTCGAAAAAATTAGCATTCCAATTTTGGAACGAGTGAGGAAGCCTCTGGAGAAGGCTCTCTCAGAAGCTGGCCTGACAGTTGAGAATATCCATTCAGTTGAGGTTGTTGGTTCAGGCTCTCGTGTTCCTGCCATTATCAGGATATTGACAGAGTTCTTCCGGAAGGAACCTAGGCGTACAATGAATTCAAGTGAGTGTGTAGCCAAAGGCTGTGCTTTAGAGTGTGCAATCCTCAGTTCCACATTTGAAGTTCAGAAATTCCAGGTAGAGAATCATCTTCCTGTTTTATCGGCTTACTTCTTTTGTTATTGTCCATCTGTTTATTGTTTACATGCTCCGTTTGGCTCTTGATCCTTGTTTGTTTGCTAGAAAAGAATATGGTGTTATGTTAGTGTTCTAAAATTTGCGTTGTTCTTTAGAATTCCACAATCAATCCCGGATCCATCTATTTGAGGTGTGCCTTGGTTATTAAGTTGATGGGATAGTGAGGTCAATTTTGCAACCGTTTCAGATGGGTTTTTATAATAGCATCTGTCTTCATAAACAAAAAAAAACAAAACAAAACTTATCGTGGACATTCTTGATTAATTTGATCCACATCCTGTAGTTTACTTGAAATGTATCTTTTTTTGTGGTAAGGAGGCATGAGAAAATCATGAAAGATTTATGGATTTAGATTCAGGGTATTTACATGTTTTAATGTGATATTACTTGATTCACTTCCTTTTCTGTTCATTTGCAGCGTGAGATATATATCTCTTCTTAGTATTAAAAAAAGAAACTCGTTCATACTATGCGGATGCTGCATATCTTGTTGTTTCATAGGTGTACTTAATTATTTCCCATTCTTGTTGTACAGTTTGCTGTTACTGAAGAGATAGGCAAAGAAAGTTAATTGTTAGCTCCCTTTCCCCTTTTATTGATTGCATCAGATTTATGCTATGGCATAGTGATGAAAATTTTGTTCTGATTTAAGGTCAATGAGAGTTTCCCATTTCCCATTGCTTTTTCATGGAAAGGCGCTGCTCCTGATGCTCAGAATGGAGTTGCAGATGATCAAATAAGCGCTATTGGTTTCCCAAAGGGGGATGAAATACCTGGCATAAAGAGTTTGACACTTTACAAATCAGGAACCTTTACTGTTGATGTTCAATATGCTGATGTGAGCGAATTACAGGCACCAGCAAAGATTAGCTCATATACGGTAATTTATGCGACAATTCTGCTCGGTTGGACTTTTCTTTCTTTGATTGGCTTAAATTTAGGATATTATTGTGCATTAAGACAATATACTTGACATACTTTTTTTTGAAACGGCATATACTTGACATAATTGAAACAAATTTGTGGACAGATTGGCCCTTTTCAATCCACACAGAGTGAACGGGTAAAAGTGAATGTGAAAGTTCGCCTAAATCTGCATGGCATTGTGTCGATTGACTCGGCAACAGTAAGTCCTAGTGACTGTCTTTCTTATTGACTGCAAATGATTAGGGCAATGTTGATATTGCAATGTATTTCTTTTATAACTACTACTGACTTATGAAGTGGCTAATAAGGCAAAGAAGACAAATATTCCTGTGGTCGAGCATATTTATGGAGGAATGTGCCCCGCAGATGTGCAAAAAGCGTTTGACGAGGAGTTTGAAATGGCTTTTCAAGATCGAATTATGAAAGAAACCCAAGATAAGAAGAATGCCGTGGAGGCCTATGTCTATGATATGAGAAACAAGGTACTATTACGGCCCATAATTAGATTATTCCGTTGCAAGTGTGAATATTTGCAGCTCAGCAGTTCTTCCTGTGTTTTCCAGCTTCATGGCATATATAAAGAGTTTGTTACAGTTCCAGAGAGGAAAGGCCTTACTGCTAAACTCCAGGAGGTGGAAAATTGGTTGTACGAGGATGGTGAGAACAAGACTAAAGGCGTCTATGTTGCCAAACTTGAGGAGCTGAAAAAGGTTAGCTTTTGCTGTTGATTTCATTGATTTACTTCAGGCACTTTTTCTTTCTTTTCTTTTTAATAACTAACATGGAATTCAACATCTGCAGCAAGGCGATCCCATTGAGGAGCGTTACAAGAAGTACGTAGAGAATGGTAACTTTCTAGAGGGCCAGGAGGGAGTCAACGCTAGGACTGTTGAACGGGTTGCCGAATCTCATGCTCCGAGTGTGGGCTCTTCTACCTCGCAATTGGAGGTCCCTCGCAGGGGTCTACCTCGCAATTCGCAGGAGGGTGATTATTTGGTTTCGCGTTATCCGGATGGGTCCGCCGGCATGAGATTAGGGGCACAAGAGGAGATAAGGTTAACTCCTAGAACTTTGTTTGCTGAGGTTCGAGAGGAGCATAAAGCCATACTGTCCAACATCTTTGAACTGTGGCCAAGTACTTTCGTTCGTCTTGTTGGAGCGAGCTCGATTATTAGGAAGCTTGCCTTGGACTCCCTGGTATCTTTCGTGGAGGGGTTGGAGAATATGAGTTTGCCTCAGGCTACACCTGGAGATTTTGATTCTGCTCACGATGGTTTGCAGGCGTTGACGCATTTTCGATTGGAAGTTGGTTGGCTTCGTAAGAGGTTGGACCAGATGGCTGCGCTACTTGAGCTCCCGGTTGCACGGGACCAGTTGGAGAAGGTGGGCAAGGAAATAGAAGAGATGGAGGAGCTGGTAAGGCAATTGAAAGACAAGAAGGAAGGACTTGTGCAACGAGTATCCGAGCTTGAGAGTGCTAGTTCGGGGGGGTTTGACATGTCTGGTCATGCGGGGCAGGGTTTGAGAGGATAGTGAAAGTTGTTTGTCTTATGTAAGATACGAATATATGCTTGTCTAACGTTGTAAGATATGTTTATCTAAAATTGGAAGTTATGCTTGTTTTGTTGTGAAGCTATGCTTCTCCTTGCGTCTATAAAAGGAGAAGCCCTTCATTGTTGTAAATACTAAAGAGACTTGTCTGAATAATAAACTCCTTTGTGTGTCCAGATCCTTATTTCTTACTTTGTGTTTTGTACCTACTTTGTGTTTTGCAGTTTTGGTATCAGCGAGGGAGTGCGTTGTACTTGGGCGGTTCACCATTTTAATGAACTTGTGGAAGAGAAGGGAAAGGAAGGGGGGAAAATTAAGAGAGAAAATTGAGGAAAAGTTGGAGAGAAAATAGGAGGAAAGTTGTATTCATTTTGTTGTTTTCCCTCCCTTTTCTATAGGAATCCAAACAAGGGAGGAGGAAAATTTCTAATTTTCCCTTCCTTTCACTTCTCTTTCACAAGTTCCAAACAAAAGCACAAGTAATGAATGCATGGAGTTTCCGTATGTTGCCCTTTTCTTTGGTTTCGCCTTCTCCCAAGTTTGGTTTTGGGGCGAACGAATGCCTAATCGTGCTGCCCTTGAGTTGGGCACAAGCTTGTCCTCTCGTGCTTTGGCTGTCAACCAACATGGCAACATGCCAAGCACTATGGGATGGTCAACAAGCCCTTGATTAGGCTAGGCTTGCGACTCGCATGGCACTGTGGGCGAGAGACGAGAGTATCGATAGACAATGATTTTCATAGCTCTCTTATTGAAGTTTTATTTTTAGTTACTTTGACGGAGACTTATTAGGCTTGACATAGAGATTCTTCCCTATTTGAAAGTGGGATTTTCAAAAACAGTAGTACTTTGCCTCCCAATTGAATAGTGTTTTTCGCATGTGATT
Organism: Rhododendron henanense subsp. lingbaoense; assembly: GCA_020567845.1. NCBI lineage: Eukaryota > Viridiplantae > Streptophyta > Magnoliopsida > Ericales > Ericaceae > Rhododendron > Rhododendron henanense. The sequence goes on from CM036324.1 coordinate 1,986,181, forward strand.
GAACAATGTTTTGGCTGAAGTTTAGTTTCATGTGTTTCTTAGCCTGCACAAATGCAAAATTCTATGTTTCTGTTAGAGGTGTCAAACGTGTCGTGCCGGCCCATTTAGCTTCTTGTCGGCCCGTTTACTTAATCATGTCGTGCCATACCGGCTTTCAATCGTTTTATGCCGTGCCAGCTCGTTTACTCAATCGTGCCGTTTTTTAATCGTGTCATGCCATGTCCATGTCAGCCCATCTCTAATCGAGTTTCGCCGGAAATTTTGTGTGTGTAACAACTAACAATTGAGTATTTGTTGTCCCGTGCCTTTTCGCGCCCGTCAAGAACCGTGCCATGCCGTGACTGACCCACTTCCGTGTCACACCCGTTCTGTGCCCGTCTAGGACTGTGCCGTGTTCTTCTCCATCATTTAACTTATAAAGATGCATCGCAAATGAAAAACAATACAGTATTACTTGAAGAGAAGATAGCTAAAGTAGGTGGTCCTATCAAGATAAAGCCCAACAGTTCAAAAAAAATCAAGATAAAGCCCAAGTGCCCAACCCCTTATTGAGCCCTAGCCCAGCCAAGCCCACTGGCCCAGTCAATCATAATAGGCCCAGCCCAGACCCACTGTCAAGATCTTTCTAGAAGCAGCAGCGTATCTCTCTAGACACCTCTGGCTACGCACCAAACCCCCTCACCTCTTGGACCTCAGAAAAACTCCGAAAGTATAAAATCCCCCAAATTACCTTCCCCCTTCTCTCTCCGCAGTACAGAATTCTCTACACCGTTCCACAGTCAGAGAGAGAAAGCGGGCTTTGTTTCCACAAGCCGGATCCACCGAAAGGTACAGCGATCTCACGAACCCTAGCACTTTCTCTATCTCACTCCTAGATCCGCCGTAAGCTACCTTAGATTCTTTCACTGTTTAATTGGTTGCAAAGATCCAGATGCATATATATTGGTATCTAGTTGCGAATTTGTCCAATGTTACTCTAGATGAAACACGTTATAGTCGTGATTTTTGTCGATGTGGTTTGGTGATATAACGAGGTTTTTTGTTGGTCGAGGCAAATTCTACCACGTGAGCTATGCCTCGCATTCTTTTGTAACGAGGTTGAAGATGTGCAAATTATGTCTGATTGGCGTCTGTTTTGTTTATGTTGGCTGGAATTTGTAGCCGTTGCTATTGTAGAAGATTGATTGTTTCGAATTTATCTTTGTTGTGTCATGTGTGTTTTTGGGGGCTCTGCTTAGACGAATCCTCAGGCAGTCGGACCAATTCGTCGGTACTCCGCACTTTTTACGTGTACGGGGTAGTTACCGGGTCTAACAATTTAATTTCTAATAACCAAAAAGGTGTGAGGAATGGCCGTTGAGATTCGAGCGATACCCGTAGCTGAGCTGTCCCCGTTAGTTGTAGAAGATTTGTTTCTAACAACAGTGATGGAATAAAACATTATAGTTTCCTTTAACTAAAAGAACAAGAATAAGTACTTGCTTTAGCGAACTTTATTACTTGTAGGTTTTAGGAATGCATGCAGATGTACTTGTCACGTGTATCGTAAGTGCCCGGCATTTGATAAAATCTTTGATTTGTTCCCGGACCCGTAGTTCCAGAAGGGGTGAGGAATTGTCGTTGAGATTCTAGAGCTGTCCCAATTAGTTGTAGAAGATTTGTTTCCAGCTATAGACTATAGTGATGGCATTAACACGTTTTAGTTTCCTTAAACGAAAAGGAAAACAATAAGTACTTGCTTTAGTGAACTGTATTAGTAGGTTTTAGGAATGCATGCAGATGTACTTGTTACGTGAATCATAAGTGCCCTACATTTAATAACTACTTTGATTTATTCCCGCAGTTCATAGAGCGTCGGGTGTAATCTCGGTTGGCTAAGTTCTATATTTGACAAATCTTGTTTGGGCTAATGCTAATTAGTTTATCCCCTTGCTAATTAGTTTATACCTGAATCGAATTTGGCCTAAATTTAAGTCATTGTCTTTAGTGTCGTCCTATATGAATTTTTGATAGAAGACTTGGTCAAGTTCCTTGGATTGATCATTTGTCTCGTCAAGTGGAACCTTAAAAGTACTAACAAATTATGACCAAAAGCATAGTATTTTTAACTGGGGACAAAATAGGTGTCTTGTGCTTCTTTAGGACTGTCTTATAAGAATTTTAGGACTGTCTTATAAGAATTTTAGGACTGTCTTATACATTTTTTCTGATTCCCAAGTCAAAACAAAATATTAATCATAGAAACTCCGACAAAAAGCTAAAAAAATTCCGCCCAAAGCCATTAATACCATCTGTCTTTAGGAATAATTAATTAGTTCAAACCCACCCCTTCTAGAAAGGAAGGGAAGAGAGGGAGACTGAAGGAATCCTAAAGCACCAGTCATGCCGGTTTGGCGGTTACCCAATAGAATCCATTGAAAAGCTACCTAACATCGTGAATATATGGGGAGTTCTTTATTGAATTGTTATAGTTTTGGTATGACGCTTGAATCAGTGATGAATTTCTAGGATTAATTGACATTTTCTTTTTCAGGCCGATATCTTCCGCGGAGAAGATAGTGAGTGTGCGGCCAAGGAAAACTTTTTGTACCAAAATGAGTGTGGTTGGTTTTGACCTTGGGAATGAGAGCTGCGTTGTCGCCGTCGCAAGGCAAAGAGGAATTGATGTTGTACTCAATGATGAATCAAAACGCGAGACTCCCGCCATCGTATGCTTCGGTGAGAAACAGCGCTTCCTTGGGACTGCTGGGGCTGCATCCAGCATGATGAATCCAAAGAACACGATTTCTCAAATAAAGCGTCTGATTGGCCGCCAGTTCTCAGATCCTGAGCTGCAACGAGATCTCAAAGCACTGCCTTTTACTGTTACCGAAGGCCCTGATGGATTTCCGTTGATTCATGCGTGGTATTTGGGAGAGTCAAGGACGTTTACACCAACCCAATTATTGGCAATGGTGCTCTCTGATATGAAGAGCATAGCGGAGAAAAATTTAAATGCTGCAGTTGTTGATTGTTGTATTGGGATTCCTGTTTATTTCACTGACCTTCAAAGAAGAGCTGTCTTGGATGCAGCTACTATCGCTGGTTTGCACCCTCTCCGGTTACTTCATGAAACCACTGCTACTGCATTGGCATATGGAATTTACAAGACAGATTTGCCAGAGAATGACCAAATAAATGTCGCGTTTGTTGACATTGGCCATGCGAGTATGCAAGTTTGCATTGCTGGCTTCAAGAAAGGCCAGTTGAAGATATTGGCCCATTCGTTCGACCGGTCTTTGGGTGGCAGAGATTTTGATGAAGCTTTATTCCAATATTTTGCCGCAAAGTTCAAGGAAGAGTATAAGATTGACGTTTACCAGAACGCTAGGGCCAGTCTCCGGCTACGCGCTGCTTGTGAAAAGCTTAAGAAAGTTCTTAGTGCAAACCCAGAGGCACCTTTGAATATAGAGTGCTTAATGGAAGAGAAGGATGTCAGGGGTTTCATCAAGAGGGAAGACTTTGAAAAAATTAGCATTCCCATTTTGGAACGTGTGACGAAGCCACTGGAGAAGGCTCTCTCTGAAGCTGGCCTGACAGTTGAGAATATCCACTCCGTTGAGGTTGTTGGTTCAGGCTCTCGCGTTCCAGCCATGATCCGGATATTGACAGAGTTCTTTGGGAAGGAGCCTAGGCGTACAATGAATGCGAGTGAGTGTGTTGCCAAAGGCTGTGCTTTAGAGTGTGCAATCATCAGTCCCACATTTAAAGTGCGGGAATTCCAGGTAGAGTATCATCTTGCTGTTTTATGAGCTTACTTTTGTTATTTTTCATCTGTTTATTGTCTTTATGTTGCTTTTGGCTCTTGATCCCTGTTTCTTTGCTGGAAAAGAATACGATGAGATGTTACTGTTCTAAAAATTGCATTGTTCTAGCAGTGTGCCTTGGTTATATATATATATATTTTTTTTGAATGAGGGACATAAGGGTAATTCCACTCACCCAAACACCTAGGCAAAATTAAACTTTACTTTGGCATAAAAGAGCAATTGCTGGCTAGGTGAAGTGTGAGGTCAATTTTACATCCGCAACGAATGGATTTTTAGCACGGTATCTGTCTTAATAAAAAAGTTTATGGTATTGTTGATAAAATTTTATCCACATCCTGTATTTTTGCTTGAACAGTTGAACATGAACCTTTTTTGTGTGTTGAGGCATGAGGAAATCGTGAAAGATTCTTCGATTTAGATTCGGGGTATTCACTTTATTTGATCTGATAACCATTTATTCACTTTCTTTTCAGTAGTCCGTTTGTAGCAGGACACGCACACACACTCACAATATTGCAAAAGAAACTCATTCAAACAATGCAGATGTTGCATATCTTGTTTTTTCATTCGTAGTTAATTGCACATATCTTCTTGTACATTTTGTTGTTACTGAAGAGATTTGCATTAAACTTGTGCTATGGCATTGTGATGAAAATTTTGTTCTGATTTAAGGTCAATGAGAGTTTCCCATTTCCCATTGCGTTGTCATGGAAAGGCGCTGCTCCAGACGCTCAGAATGGAGTTGCAGATAATCAACAAAGCACTATTGTTTTTCCCAAGGGGAATCCAATACCTAGCATAAAGGCTTTGACATTTTACAGATCAGGAACCTTTAGTGTTGATGTTCAATATGCTGATGTCAGCGAATTACAGGCACCAGCAAAAATTAGCTCATATACGGTAAAAAATTCCGCTCAGTTAGACTTTTCCATCTTTGATTGGCTTGAATTTAGGATATCATTGTGCATGTAGACAATATACTTGACATAAATTGTGGACAGATCGGTCCTTTTCAATCCACGAAGAGTGAACGGGCAAAAGTGAAGGTGAAAGTTCGCCTAAATCTTCATGGAATTGTGTCCATTGATGTAGCAACAGTAAGTCCTAGCAACTGTCTAAATAGTTCTTATTGTGATTACGAATGAGTAGGAGATGAGTTATTTTGCAATATATTCTTTAAAAATTCAGCTTTTGGAAGAGGAGGAAGTTGAAGTTCCGGTTGTTAAAGAGCCAGCTAAAGAGGGTAATAAGATGGATACTGATGAAGCTTCAAGTGATGCTGTTCCGACGACTGAAAGTGATGTGAACATGCAAGATGCTAAAGGTGGTAATGATGTTCCTGGGGCTGAGAACGGTGCCCCAGATTCAGGGGACAAGCCTGTCCAAATGGAAACAGATGCCAAGGTGAGTAGTAGACTTGCACTATTAATGAGCCACATTTGCATGCAGATGCATATGGCTATTGTTCATCTCTTATCTTCTGTTCATTATTATGGTTTTATCTAAGTTGATTAAACCATTTTCATTGAGAAACTCCTCTAACTTAGGATATTTAGGGGATTGGGAATGATGCAACTGGCATATCTACTCTTCTGTTGCCATATGTTTGATAGTTTTAACTTGGATGCATTTCTTAGATATCGGTCCATAACCTAAGAATAAAGTCTATGAATCTGAAATTGCTCTTTTATGCCAAAGTAAAGTTTAATTTTGTGGTGTGCAGGCTGAGGCTCCAAAGAAAAAGGTAAAGAAGACGATTATTCCTGTGGTCGAGCATATTCATGGAGGAATGTGCCCTGCAGATGTGCAAAAAGCAACAGAGAAGGAATTTGAAATGGCTTTGCAAGATCGAGTTATGGAAGAAACCAAAGATAAGAAGAATGCAGTGGAAGCCTATGTCTATGATATGAGAAACAAGGTACTAATACGGCCCATAATTAAATGATTCCATGGCAAGTGTGAATATTTTCAACTCAGCAGTTCTTTCTGTGTTTTCCAGCTTCACGGCAAATATCAAGAGTTTGTTACAGATCCAGAGAGGGAAGGGCTTACTGCTAAACTCCAGGAGGTGGAAGATTGGTTGTACGAGGATGGTGAGGATGAGACTAAAGGTGTCTATATTGCCAAACTTGAGGAGCTGAAGAAGGTCAGCTTTTGGTGATTTCATTGATTTACTTTAGTCACTTTTGTTATTAGTACCTGACATGCAATTCAACATCCGCAGCAAGGCGATCCCATCGAGGAGCGTTACAAGGAGTACACAGAGAGGGGACCGGTGATTGATCAACTTGTTTATTGCATCAATAGTTACAGGGATGCGGTAATGTCAAATGATCCTAAGTTCAATCACATTGACTTGGCAGAAAAGCAGAAGGTTTGACATGATCTCTCTCTCTCTCTCCTGTAGACACAGGGTTAAATTGATTGCTCCGTTGTCCATAATTTCAAATTTTATTGCTTGGTAGGTTTTGAATGAATGTGTTGAAGCTGAGGCTTGGTTGAGGGAGAAAAAGCAACATCAGGACTCACTGCCCAAGTATGCTACTCCAGCTCTCTTGTCTGCTGACGTGAGAAGGAAGGCTGAAGCACTCGATAGGTATATGTTGTTTGACATTGCTTGATATGTGTCCTATCATTCTCGTTATATTCTCCTGGTATTCTGTTTGTCCCTGAACTTCTTAATTTGGCTGTCTCTGATCTCTTATCCAGTGTGATATAGTACAAGTGGCTTTACCCTCTTATCCGATGGTATTTTAGCTAGATGATAGGACATGCGCTATTCCAACTTCCATAGCGTACTCTAATTTGAGGAGCATCTTTGGTTCTGAAATCTAAGAGCATCCCCTGCACATACTTCATAGTTTACCATTAAAGTTCACTATGATAGGGGATGCACATACTTCATAGTTTACCATTAAAAGTTCACTATGATACCTTCGCATTTTGAAGTGAGATTTTATAGTACACTCCAATCGACTCATCATATTTTTTATTACTAGTTTTTTTGGGCGTGTACTGTTAATGTGTTCTCAAAATGGACTTGTCAAATTTCAAATCGTTTTTCCAAGTATAATGTGATATTCTAAGTATGCTACCCGTATGTCAAGTTTGAACATAGTATTTGAAGGTTAGTTTGGTGTTTGAACTTTGAAGCATTGCCCTATATCTCTAAGACTCTAACTAAGCATGGGTCTTTACTCATGACATTTGTTTTTCCCCTAGATTTTATGCGGCTATTGACTTCTAGCATGTCTGCAAACAGGGTTGCAAGGCCAATAATGACGAAACCTAAGCCAGCCAAACCAGCTACTCCGGAAACTCCCACGCCATCGCCACCTCAGGGTGGTGGCAATGGCACCACAAACACCGACCCTAATGAGAATGCTGGAGATGCTAGTAGTGAGGCACCAGCTGCTGACGAAGAGCCAATGGATACCGAAAAGCCTGAGACTGCATAAATTGGTGACCTGTTTGTTTAAAGTTTTGAATGCAGGCCGAAAGTTGGACGATGTGTTTTAAGTTGTCAGCCTAAGACTCTTTGATGGACCCGTACTTAAAAGGCTGTGGGGTATTTACCGGTGAGATTGTTTATTTCCTGTAAAGCCGTCCTACTGGTTCGATGGTTTGCAAATTTCCAACATTATATAGGATAGTTCTTTTATAATCCAGTTTTCAAATGGGTTTGTAAGAGAAACGTTAAAATTTCTGTTGTCCTTTTTGGTTGACCGGTTTCTTTTTAAGTGTCATTTGTCTCCCTTCCCTCCCTTTGTATCGAGGATCTATTTTGGGATTCATCCTGTGTCTTTGTTTGATTTTCTCAAGTATACAACAATGATTATTATGGTTCTACCAGTATATTGAGCCTGGAATTTGATCCATTCCTGTTAAACGTGGACTGCAATGCTCTGGATTTGGATTTGGATATCTATGTGGTAAAGACTCGGATGTGTATACAAGTACTTTTCGAGGTGAGCTGCTTTGAGTTATCAGTGTATCTGTGCCCTTTTTTTTTTTACGCGTCCTACTTAAGTCTGGGGAACTTGTATGAAATGCTGAGGCAACAGATTTGTTATTAGATTGGGTCATCTTTTTCACAACTGGCTCGGTGGTGGTTCTGGGTATCTTACCCGAATGTGTAGTGGTTCTCTCCAGTTTTGGGCTATGAGGCTATGAATTCCTCTTGTTTCTTGAGCTTGTGCGATGTTCATGCTGGTTTCTACTTGCTCGTCGGATATTAAGGCAGGTCTTCAGATCAAAATGCATGGATAACAGGTCATCAATGTACGAGTGTTCAGATAATCTGGTGGGTTGGGACAAAGCCCCCTTAGTGCCAATCTTTTGCTCTGTTGTACAGATTTATTTACCGGACTTCTCACTATTCTGCATCGCATGTGTCCGGTTATCGGTTGTCCGATGAACCAGTAATCCTTTTCACCAGTGATTGAATTCCTTTCACCAGTGATTGAAATCAATCGACAGAAACGAAGTTTTATAAGATGTATAATCTAATCTAATCCAATGTCTGATCAACCGAACATGTCTATGTAACAAAAAAGGAGATGGGGATGGGCGTGTTTATCAGAGACCATCTGTTGAGTTGACGATGGTGCTGGCTCTAGACTCTTGACCCAGCTCAATGTGTAATAATTCAGTTTTTTGGAACTCTTGCTTGTGGGGGGTTTTGTGATCACACAAATGTGAGAAAAGAGGTGGGGATCGGTTTGCTTGTGCATCTCGAGGCTTTAAAACCGGGTGGAACTCGGACCTACCGTGAGCCGTCGATCGGAACCCATGGCCGAGCTTTCAGAGTCCACCCTTGCCGCGAGATCATGTTTGTGCATGGGAGAAAGGCATGGATGTAAGACCATCTTCTAGTTTGGTCTCTTGTTTTATAGAGGTTTGATTACTTGATTGTGACTATTTATGTGGCTCCCTGTAATGATCTCCTTCTTTATTAATGAAAATTATCACTTCCTATTCAAGAAAATACAAGTGAAGTGAGAGAAATTGTAGAGAAAATTTTATGGAGTCGTTACTCAAATTTTTATTAGAGTTTTTTTTTTTTTTTTCAATTCTTGTATTTTTCCTTTATAGGCCTAGTTTCCATATACAGCAAAAATAATTTCTTCTGTTATTGTGTGTGCTAGGACAAAAATTACTTTTTTTGAAACGACAATATGTTTTATTGATGTCTAGCGATTATGCGAATTTTTTTTTTGTTTAGGCTTGCTTTTAGAATTACTCATTTGTCGTTATGAGATGATTTGCAAAAACTAAAACACAATTACAAACAACAATTGTATGCGCAATAAAAATCAAGGTACAAACACAAATTCTCACATACATGTGGGGTCCACCCCGCCGATAGTGTTTGAATGGTCCTAGACGAGTGCTTTGAAATTGTTTCCCTAGCCTAAAGCCTCCCTTGCTTGACACAGGGTTCGAACGAAGGACCTTCCAATAAAAAGGAGAAACGAATTCCAACTTGTGAACCAGAAAGTGAACTCAAAGCAAGCCCCTCTCTCTCTCTCTCCCGCCCAGATGAACACAACTTACAACGTGTAATTTGTGACCGGCGTTTCCCTCCCGATGGACCTCTCGGCTGTGCAGTGACGGGGGTTTGATAAAGCCTGATTTCTCCCACATCTGTTGTATGATCTTCTTAAATACCCTCTCTTTTCTTTATTTTATTTTATTTTATTTTATCATTTTGGTCTGTATCACGACTGTGCCTCTATTTCATTGCCCAAAATTCTCTTATAGTTATTTGTTTTTGTGAAATTTTGTCCCTTGTTTGAAGCATTTTTAACAGATGAGTGGTACGCTTCTTTGTTTCGATGAAATGCCTCGCTGAATTGTGTTCTTTGATTTAGTAGTGCACCTAACAATAGCTAAATAAATGTTGTTTTGGAATCTGCTCAGTTACGGCGCAACTGGACTAATCGTGGGGTCGACTAAAACCGGGGCAAAGCCCATATGGAGTGACTCCATGAGAGTGGGTAACACTTGAGAGGTCTCAAACATGAGACCTAGCGAGGAGCAAACTCTATGTCCGAGACCTTGCCCGCCAAGCCAACCCTTTGTGTTATGGATCTGCTAAATTCGCAAGATGCGACTGACAAAATTCTGTTGTTCTGCAACATAGTCCTGTGATTGGGTTAATATTCTAATCTGTTTCTTCATGAGGTAGTTGTCAATTGGTAACACATTTCAGTTACCCCATTGGAACCAAGCACTTGGACATTCAACCTTTGCCGCACCAATTTAGTCGAGGCATGCAGTATAACTTGCCCATAGCAAAACCCCACGGTTTTATGTGTAGTTCTGTAAATTTTATTTACCTGTAAAAATAGAAGTTGTGTGTGTATCACAGCCAAAGTTGCTATACTTTGATCAAGTTTAAATTGTATGGGATATGCATCCCAGTAAAGACCAAGAAATGACGTATTGTAATCAAGGGTAGCACTAAGGGGAGGGGCAAAGAGGGTTAGACCAATTACCAATATAAACCTTAGAGGCAGTAGTTTGAAAGGACCCAAATGGATTGGCCTCAACTGAGCTCGATGGAGAAATTAGATTCATGTTGCCTACCCAAATTGATTGGCATGTTTGGTTTGGTTTGTTTTGATTTCATATGGCATGGTTATAAATTTATAATGGTGACAGTTTCTTGCTTGTTGAACCGGAAGCAAGTACTCTGCTACAACTTTGAGCCTACAAATTGTCTTACATAACTGTTTGCGTTTTGTTTCTTACCTTAATATTGCGAGTTTGAGCAAAAAGTTAAGTTGCGAATCTTGCAATAAAGAAAGTTCAGCTGATGCTGAGTTTTTTACTTACTCTTCATAACCTGACTGATAAACGCTCTTCAAAAATGGGATTATGTTTTTTTCTGTGGTTAATGTTTGATTTTCTTTCTGCAAGAAATTCTTCTCTCCCTGTATATTGTTTGGACTTTATCCAGCTTCCATCTTTTCAGTTTATTAACATGACTTCACATTATGTTGACAGGTAAAATGACGCACATTACTTTCAAGCATTGGTGCGCTGTGCTATGAACTGTGCCCAACCATCCATGCCATACCTTGAACATTACTTAACATACTTCTAGCTGCGTTGAAATGTACTTTAGGGGCTTCAGGAAAATGGTTGAAGGACCAATTGGTTCAAGGCGAGTAATATCAACGTTGTCTCATCTATGCAACAGAATTAAGCAGACAGGTAAGAGTTTCATCATCTGGTATTTTAATCTCAGTGCTTATACATTTGGATGACCATGTTTGGTATATTCATTCTGTTACAGTCCCTGTAGCTGCACCACTTCCAACATTTGTGTGTACGCATATGGCTGTCTGTATATGTCTATGACTTTGTTTCTTCCTAAGCTGTTCTGTTTGAAAGTTGGAACAAATGTTGCACTTCCAAACAGGCACCCTACAGATTTTTTCCCTACCATATTGTTAGTTAATTTGGCTCCAGTTTGCATTAATGGAAAAAAAATATTGGAAATTGAATGAATCTTAATCTGGCAGAAAGTGAAATTGTCCAAATGTTTCGGCTGTCAACTCCAAAGGGTGAAACACCAAACTTGCCCACAAATCGTTCAGTGTCACGAAAAAACCGATCTGTGAGGACACTGGATGAGAGATTCATAAGAATTTTGAAGATATTTAAGTGGGGATCTGACGCAGAAAAGGCTTTGGAGGTGCTCATGTTGAAGGTGGATCATCGATTAGTTCGTGAGGTTTTGAAAATAGACGTTGAGACCAATGTTAAGATCCAGTTTTTCAGGTGGGCTGGGAAGAGAAGGAACTTTGAGCATGACTCTACTACCTACATGGCTCTAATTCGCTGTTTGGATGAAGCTGGACAAGTTGGAGAAATGTGGAAAGCAATCCAAGAAATGGTCCGGGGTACATGCCTCATAAGTCCAGTTGATCTATCTGAAATTGTGAAAATTATGGGCAAGGCTAAGATGGTGAACAAGGCACTCTCCATCTTTTACCAGATAAAAGGTCGCAAATGCAAACCAACTGCAAGCACTTACAACTCCATAATATTGATGCTAATGCAGGAAGGCCACCATGAGAAAGTCTATGAGCTTTACAATGAGATGTGCAATGAAGGTAACTGTTTCCCTGACACAGTTACATATAGTGCACTTATATCGACCCTTGGGAAATTGGGTCGCGAGGATTCTGCTATAAGGCTGTTTGATGAAATGAGAGAAAATGGATTACATCCTACGGCAAGAGTTTATACTACTTTAATGGGGATATACTTCAAGTTGGGTAGGGTTGAAAACGCTTTAGGATTGGTCCAGGAGATGAAAGAAAAGGGTTGCCCTCCAACTGTTTATACTTATACGGAAATCATAAAAGGACTTGGGAAAGCTCAGAGGGTTGAAGATGCGTACAGTATCTTCATGAACATGCTCAAAGAGGATTGTCAGCCAGATGTCGTGCTTATAAACAATGTAATTAACCTCTTAGGCAGAGCGGGCCGTTTGGCTGATGCCATCAAGCTATTTGAAGATATGGAATCACTGCACTGTACACCGAATGTGGTGACATATAATTCTGTTATTAAAGCTTTATTCGAATGCAAAGCTCCTACATATGAGGCGGTTTCATTGTTTGAGAGAATGAAGTCAAACAGTGTAATTCCTAGCTCTTTTACTTACTCAATTCTTATCGATGGCTTTTGCAAGACTAATAGGGTAGAGAAAGCTTTGTTGTTGCTTGAGGAGATGGACGAAAAGGGTTTTCCTCCCTGTCCAGCTGCATATTGTAGCCTTATAAACACTCTGGGAAAAGCAAAAAGGTACGAAGCTGCGAATGAGCTATTTCAAGAACTCAAGGAGAATTGTGGATCTTCAAGTGCTAGGGTATATGCAGTGATGATCAAGCATTTTGGAAAGTGTGGGCGTCTCACAGATGCTGTAGATCTTTTTAATGAGATGAAGGGTCTTGGGTGCAGTCCTGATGTATATACATATAATGCCCTCATGTCAGGGATGGTAAGGGGTGGAATGATAGATGAAGCTCATTCATTGCTTCGAACAATGGAAGAGAATGGTTGTGTTCCAGACTTAAATTCGCATAATATCATTCTCAATGGCTTCGCTAGGACTGGTGGCCCACAACGAGCAATGGAGATGTTAACGAAGATGAAGAATTCAAAGATGAAGCTGGATGCCATCTCTTACAACACTGTCCTTGGCTGTCTTAGTCGTGCTGGCATGTTTGAGGAGGCTGCAAAGCTGATGAAAGAGATGCACTTAAATGGTTTTGAATATGATCGGGTTACGTACTCGTCAATACTTGAGGCTGTAGGAAAGATTGATGAAGTTCGTGCACATACAACTCCATGAAAGAAAAACGGTACCATATTTAATCTCTATTAGCTGTGTTGTTTTATTCTTTAAGGCGCGTTTCATTTGCACTGGAAGAATATACCATGTCCATTGTGAAAAGTATCATAGTGAAGTTACCGGTGTGCCTTGTATAGAAGGGTGTTAATCCATATCCTAATGCTATGTGGAGCAAAATGTGTCACTTTGTTCCTTGTTTCCTAGATGTAAAAAGAAAGAACCTTTCCATACTTTTGACTTCAATGATAAATTGACTAACTGTGGAGGAGAGAGTGTGTGTGAACTCGTTATCTTTGCAAGATAATTCCTGAATGAATGTTATATAAGGCTGATTGTGTTCATGTTGTCAAAATTCTCTCATGGTTACAGATTCTTTTTTCTTGATTTTCTCAGGTAGAAATAAGGTTCCGTTTCCTTCGCTCCAAAAGAGAATGTTGTCCCCTTGAAAGCCCAGAGGAGATCTACTGCATAAAACTTCACCTTGAATAGAGAAATGTTCAAGAGAGTGCCATCTATTTCGGGCCAGCCTTGGTTGTTTTGACTGACAAAGATGATGGTGGCTGCTCGCACGAGAGTGCATAACTATGTGAAGGGTGAAGTTGCAGGCGAAGCGGGATGGAAGTAATGGTGAAAGATTGCACCAGAATACACTCTGAAGAGCATGGAGCTCTTAATTCTCCGCTAGCCATGGTGAAAGGCCTTCCAAGTATCAGAGTTTATTCGAATGAGGATTGTTCAGAGGCTCATAGATACTGAATTGTGAAGGTGCAGGAATTATGAAGAATTTCACGGGTCAGCCTATCCATCCAAGTGCTAGAACTCGCTGATGAAAAAAAGACAAAAGTGCTAGAACTCCTGAAGGATTTAAAAATGAGGCACCAAATTCGTCTCCCAGTTCATGGGAGATGGGAAATCGATAAAAAAAAAAAAAAAAAACAGGCTTTCTTATGGCTACTCCCAACATATTGTAATGTGGTCATCGACAGGAGTTACAGAATTTACGTGAAAAAAGGGTAATAACTTCCTGAGCAAAGTTTTATTGGCAAGGTAACTTTGTGTATTGTTTGTGCTACTTTGTTTAAGCTTGGGTTGGGATATAAGCTAATGGAAACAATGCCCTCATCTCTGTATCGCTCCAATTTTTATCAGACGCATTTTGTTATTTCTTGGAGGGAATGATGTCACCGGAGGTTACTTGCACATTGTTTCCCGATCACATATTGTGTAGGTTTTTTTGTACTTGCAATGTACTCTCTCTCTCTCTCTGGATTGACTTGAATATTAGTGAATATTTGGCGAAGGTCCTCAAAAAAACCCTAGGGACTGCCGGACTGCTCCTTGAAGCCAAATGCACTTTAACGAAATGCACACCAGAAAAAGGCCCAAAATCAGACATTACAATTGCAGAAGGTAAGAAAGCCAGTAACAACAAAATCTTTTAAGTAAACTACCATAGCAAACATCTGCCTCCTTCTGCTTTATTCTCAGTCAAGACATGCAGTGGATGTCCCATGTTGTACGATCAGGATATCACATAACCAACTCACCACAAGAAAATAAACAATTTTGTGCATGAACGGTAGCCGATGATGATGAAAGACGAAGAACAATGCACTACATAAGCATTCGATCACTTCCACGAGATCTACCACTTCATGAGGCAAACACATTTTCGATGCAGCAACGAGTACTCAGTCAAGAAAAGAAAACAAGAGATGAATGAAAACTCATCCAAACTAGTGAAACAAGGTTACTCTCGGTGGTCAACAGACCTGAAGAGTCGGACAGCAAGCAAATGTGCAATTGATGATTTCCACTCCAGATATCAGGCGTGCACATTCTCAGTGCAGCAAAAGAGTAATCGGTCGAGAAAAAGAAAGCAAGCAAAGGAGCAAATAGCAATTGATGATTTCGATACGAGATATCAGGTATGCCCATTCTCAATGCACCAAGAAGAGTAATCAGTCGAGAGAAGCAAGCGAGCATAGCTTTCAATACGAGATATCAGGTATGCACATCTGAAGGAAGATGAAAACAAAACACACTCCTGATTGGACAAGGCGCATATGGAAACGAAGATAACCTCATTATGTCTCATAAAACATGAAAAACTACAACCAACAAAGTAGCAGTGCCACTATTAAAGGAATGCTAATATGACCTACCTAAAATATCCAGATACATTCATCCTGGAGATTTTATTACCTAGTAATTGTAGAACCAAAAAGGAATACGGTGTACCATCCAGCACCGCGGGAATAATTCAAGGCTCCGATACATATCAATCGCTGATAGTCTCGGCGGACAGATCATTCTCCTCGTCGTCGTCGCCTTGTCTTATTTTCGCAATCTCGGCATGGGCTCTCTCTAGAATCTTCCTTTTCTGCACTTCCAAATCTCTTTGGAAATCCATCCTCATCTTTTCCAGTTCTACCATCTGCTGTCTTTTCCTATTTTCAATCTTCTCATATATGTCGCTGAACTTGTGAATAGAATCCGCAAGCAATCTGAAGGAAGACCCATCAGATCTCTCCCTTCCCATTTTAACCCTCTTGGGCGGAAGTCCATCCGAATCTTCCCCAGATTCTGAATTTACTGGACTATCCCTCATTTCATCCAATCCACTCGCACGATTCAAAGAGACGTTAGGGTTCGTGAAAACATACTCCCCCGAGTCCACCCCACACGAGAGTCCTGTTTGTTTTGATGACATTAACATATCCATTTTACTGAAGTACACCCATCTTCCGGTCACGCCTTTGCTCTCACCCAACTTAGCCTTCTCCTTCTTGTATTTTTTCTTCAACGTATCCAAACGGTTTCTACACTGAGTGTCTGTCCTCACTATTTTTGAGTTTTGGTTTACTTTTTCAGCAACCTCTTGCCACTCTTCAGACCGGAGACTCTTTCCCCCGTGTTTAAGAAACCTTTCGCCCCAAGCGTCTAACAAAACAAACGTCTCATCTTCAGTCCAATCAGAGAGTGAATTCCGCCCACCAACTGAAGGCTTCGAGGTGGATGGATCTACCACCGGAGGTGCAGCCACTCGAGGAGCAAATTCGTAACTTGATAACAAACTCTTTAACTTCCGCTTTTTCCGGTGCCTTCCTAAATCAATGTCTTTTATTCCTTTGCTTTCACCATTTTGTTCGTTTTCATCTTCGTCGTCATTCTCATTATAACCCTCATCCTCGTTGTCATCATTGCCCTCATCATCATCATTTCCAAATTTGGCCATTTGTCTACTATCATTAGCTTCATTATTATCATCTCCCTCTTCATCAACATCTTCTTCATCAGCATAGTCATCATCATCACCATATAAATATTGATCACCAACTTGTTCGGGATAAGATAGATCCTGAACGGGAAGCTTGGGCCGTTGAGGCGACCTATAAAGGCTCCGATAACTCGTATCATCATCAGAGTCGTCCATTTAAGCACAATTCAGGGTCAACAAACTCCAAAGATAAGAAACACAGACAACCCAAGTCTCTATCACAAACCACAAATCTCTTCAATGTACCAAATACTGAAGCATAAATAACCCACAGTTTCAAATCCCAAATACCAACATTCAGTTCAAAATCACCAATTTTCACCCTTCTACTAGTACTAGGTCGCAGAAAAAGAACGGCCCATTAAACCTTTACTCTAAAGAAGAAAAAACCAAATTCCAAAAAAAAACCCAAGTTCGAACCCATAATACCCAAATTTTCTAGTCTGAGAAAAAACAACACCCTTGTCACAAGCTACAAGCAAATACAATTGGTACAGTAAAAACCAACCTAGCTCCAAACCACCTATAACTCCAACTTATAGAAGCATCAGTTCAAGAAAATCCAAGAATTCAGTACTCAAGAAGAAACAAATGAGCAACTTCACCTTTTTTTCAGTAGAACGAAATACCCAGAAATATAAAACCCGTAATTCTTACCTCAAATAACAAAAAGTCTCGAACTTCGAGTGTACCCAACACCGAAGAGGCAGGCAAAACCCCAAATCATATTTCTGGAAAGCCTAAAAGTAACGATTTTTATGCTAAATTGAAGACGAGTGAGAGAGGATATTGGGTCGGATTTCCACATGTGAAACCCTAATTTCAGAGGCAAGTTTGACCCTTTTTCAAGGGTTTTTGGCTTTCGGGAGAAGGTAAAGAGGAAGTGCAACCTGGACAGTACGCATCTAGTGGATGGATTGGAAAAGTAGCTGAGCCATGCTAACGTCCGCCGGTTTTCGGGTCCCACCTGTTCTTGGGTCTGGGTGTAGCTGGTGTGTCCAAGAAAAATTAGGGGTTGTTCCTAACTTGGGGAGGGTGAGTTATTTACGGTTTTACCCCTTCTTTTTCTTTTTCTTTTTTCTCCCTTTTTTGCCTGTAGGATTAGCAAGATAAATAATAAATACTCTAGTGTATCAGTATGAAGTTAGATTGAAATATGACGACCCTAGTCGGAACAGATAGACATAATTTAACATTTCCTAGTTGGTGGGAATGCCTTTGGTCACTTCATGGGAGAAAAGCTTCACTAGTACCTCTTTCTATTTATTTGGCTTATTCTATTCACTATAACGTGAGACTCGTAAAATACGAGACTTATTATATGAGTGAGTAAAGTGAGTTTGAAATAAATTAATTATTGTTTAGTGTAACTTATTTTGTAGCATTTGGTTAAATTCTTTGGATTAATCAACCATACGACGAGAGCAATCAAGAGAGTATTTTAATGGAAATCGATGGTGGAAAAAGTTTATATAAGACAATTCTGAAGATGTTCAAGACACATTTTTCGAACTTCTTTATCTTTAGTAACTTTTTTTTGGCTTTTGATCAAAATTGTTTACATTTTAAGTTCAGCGTCTCAAAATGAACAGGTAATCTATATTACAATCTTGGCCGTTTGATTTAGTACACATTTTTCTGCATAAATCTCCACCCTTCATTCAACCCTTGACATTGAATGGCTCAGATTGATTTCATCCAACGATTGAGAGT
Organism: Rhododendron henanense subsp. lingbaoense; assembly: GCA_020567845.1. Classification (NCBI taxonomy): domain Eukaryota; kingdom Viridiplantae; phylum Streptophyta; class Magnoliopsida; order Ericales; family Ericaceae; genus Rhododendron; species Rhododendron henanense. The sequence continues at coordinate 2,004,356 of CM036324.1, forward strand.
GATTTTTTTAGTTTTTAAAAATGATTTTTTCAGTTTGAATGTTCAGTCAATATTCAGTCACCTACTTTACGGGAATCTTAATTATTGGCATGGCAAATTTTTGGAAAGATTTGATTGGGATAAATAATGTAATGGCAAATTTTTATGGGCAGCTTGATTGGAAGCTTGATTTTTGGGAATGATTTTTGATTGCCGATTTATCTCTTTGGCGATTATTCTCATAATTTTTTATTTTCTCTCTCTCTCCCTAAAAGTTTTCCTTCCAGTTTTCTTTCCCGTCTCCTTGACCCTCGCATTCTCTCTGGTTCTCTCTCCACAGGTATGGCTCTTAATTGTTTAGAAAATTGGTTCTTTGTCCTCTATTCATGGTGAATTCTCTTCTTTTTTTTCGACCAGTTCTTTGTTCTCTCTTCACATTGTTTAGAAAAATTGAGAATTGGAGTTAATCGAAAAATTCTTCCAACAACCATATTGCACGGTCCTCATCTCATATTTGAAATTGTCAATTTTATATTTGAATGCCAATATTTTATTTTATTTTAAAAAGAAGCCAATTTTACAGCTTTTAGCGATTAGTTTTAATTCCATTGTTATATCCAAATTGGACAACACAATAATCAGTTCCCTAAATTAAGGTCGCAATGACTTAACTGCAACAACAAAGGGCAAAATTAGCTTTTCTTGTGAGGAATTTAGTTCGAAAACTTTAATTGGAATCTATATTATTCAAGATCGACTCAACTAAAATTTATATTTGAAAGCAGTAACCTGATAAGCAAGTTATAAAAATTATTTTCGAAAACAGTAACCTGATAAACAATTTAATTATCTTAAATAATAGTATAAAGTCCAATTAAAATTTTTGAAACGAAAACACATCACTTATCTTTGTGTCTGCCATGCTTCTCTCTCCATCTCATGCCATGGATGGATCATTTTATCCTAGGATAACAAAGTTAATTTTTTCCCTGACCTGGCAAGCTCCTATTGGTGGAGCTGCAATGTAGAGGGCCTAGAGGCCATGTTCCAGCTTACGTGGATAACGTTTTCTGAGAATGCCTCCAATTCAAGACAAATTACAGGAATGCCATGCAACTACAGGATTGCCATGAATAATGCTAACCAAAGGTCCCTTGTCTTTTAAAGTACTACAATGAAGGAGCCCTCAGCATTCAAGAATACAAAGAACTAAGACGGTAGTAGAAGGAGTTTTGCCGGCTAATATAAGTTGGTTGAGAAAGAGCAATTGATTAAACTTGAAACATTGGACGTGCCATCAAACATGTTGTACGTTAAGTTTAAAATCAGTTGTACATATAAATTACTCATTATAAATGCTTACGGAAGCTCACTCAAAAAATCTAGATTTACCTATGCAAACTTCTAATGTGATATGAAAAAACAAGAAGCTCAAGAAAACATGAAAAGCTCTACGCAGTCGGTAGGATATCCTTGTTACAACAAAGTATTTTCACGGTTTACTCCTTTTTACAAGAAAAGAAAGAACCAAACTTCCACGGTAGTTATGCATAGCGTCATAAAACCACGAGGAGCTTAACTGTGCATTTTACTAATTCAAAAAAGGAAGATATGTGGTGATTCAATTGACCACCCGAGGGTTAATACGAACATAGCTCAAAGGACAGGGGGTCAAAGTGAAGTTTTCTTAGGATTTTTCTTCTGAAGGGTTATTGTGTTATTGTATCATCGAAAAGAGGGTATATAGGTCCATTCAAGTCTCAGCTACGGAGGCCCAAAAAAGCAAAAAAAAACTAGGGAGAGAGAGAGAGAGAGAGAGTGAAGAGTGCTTGAGAATCACTCAAAAATCAAGAAAAAGCAATAATGATCTTTGAAATGGGGAGTTCTTGGTTTACGCACTCTCTCTCCCCATCTTCTTCACCTTCATTAAACTCTTCGCAATCTCTTCTCCCCTACTCTTTCCCAAGAAATGGAAGAAAGAACAGAACAGCCAAGGCTTGTATGCACCGTGACAGCCCAACCGACAGCGTTTTCTTGAAGAGGAGAGCTATCCTCTTTCTGGGTATTTCAGTTGTTCCATTTCTTCAATTGAAGGCTACCAAAGCTCTTGAAGGTCAGTTGGTTTTTTGGGTATTTTCTTGATTCTTTCCCAGACTCAGTGGTTGGAATTTATAGCGAAATTAAATTACCATCTTTTTGTTTAAAATTGATGAATCTCATGAGATGGGTTTTATTTTTACTATATTGAACCATTTTTCTTCTTCAAGATTACTGCTGTTGGGATGGCCATGATTGGATAAGTTTTTGTTCTTTATCAAAATCCGTTCGGCACGCATAAGCTGGCATGGACACCTGTTTATAAAAAAAACAAAATCCGTTCGGTTAACATTACATGAATGTCTTTGCTAGTACTTCTATACTTAAATGAAATGAACATAAATGTGGATAAAAAGATTTTGGCTTGTAGCATAGTTAGACGGATCTATATGGACATATCTATTGGATGAAAAAGGCGTGATTGACCAACCAATAGTTTTGGATTGGAAGAGGATTTCAATGACGGGACCCTCTTGTTGTTGGGCCATTCGTGGGTCTTTCCCGAATCCACATGATCGGAAATTGTTCATCTGCTACTTAGAGCTAAACATGCGAAAAACAAGCCCGCACTCTGGATTGAACCCGCTTATCTCAAGATAAATGTGTTTCCATTATTTGTTTATTTTTATGATATCCAATCAATATAATTTTTGGCATGGATGATGTACTCGATGAGTCATAAAAGATGAACAGTTCCGAAAATTGAAGTGGGTCTGAGAAGTCCTCACAAATGGCCCAAGGACTGGACTGACTGAAGAGGAGCTAGTTCCTTTTGGATTATATCATTACTGTGGTTATTCTCCAATTCAATATTTACTCTAGTATTGGCTGATCAGTCATGGTAAGTACATGATTGGTGAGATAGATGCTTTCTGAAATGAGCGTAGAATGAGAAGAGAATTGATTGTGTCAAGTACATTGTATTGGCGGATCAAAAAAAAAAAAAGTACATTGTATTGAATTGGTTTGATGCAACCCCAATACAGACATATATTAAAGAGCTTCCAAAAGTGAATCAAGGCTTAGAATGGCTTTTGGTAGAATCACATTTATCAAATTTCACTAAGCTGAGGAAACTTTATTTTGACTCTTCTGTGTTTCGAGAATCCAGGAATGACCCTTTTTCCTGTCTACCCCATCCATTAGATACCTTAAATGTGATTTGACTCATTTGAGAGCAGTGGCACTGTGAATAAAAGAATATCAATCTTCGTAAGTTAATCCAGCGCAAATGACAAATTTCCTACCCAAAGACCTAGTAAATGCTCAAGCCTCCCTAAGTAGATTGACGGAAACATATGTTTACTTTGAGGGCTTTTTCATCGAGTAGGAACAAGAGCAAAACTGCTTGTTCACCATATTCCCACCACTGTTATTGGTTCTATGGATAAAATGGTTGAATTATATATAAAAGTTGCCATAGCCGTGCAATGTTCTGCCATCCTATTGGATATGCAAGTTAAGTCTTTAGGCTTGTGATTCTTATCTGAATTGAGTTATTTCTTTTGCTTCTCACGGTGTCACTTAACAAGATTTGTCTAGCTCTTTTTCATAGGAATTTTTAGCAAAATGTTCATAACCCAAAAGAGAATAATAGGTGGTAGCCTGGTAGGTTAAAATCTTTATACCGTCTCAATGATTTGCCTTAATTAATTTCATTTCAGGAGGACCTGAAATACAGACAGCAGAGCAGAAACAAAAATCAGAGGTCTGAATCTCTGCCAAACTTGATCTAAAAGAGTTTGAAATGAATTCATTGGTTCTGTTTTCACACGTTTTGTTGCAGTTGAAATGTTCTATATGGATTGTTTCAGCTAAGCAATTTTTTTGGTTTTGTTTTGGTACAGCAAACAGTTCAAGGAGATGCATTACAAAATCCCTTTCTCTCTGTTCTGAATGGACTCGGAATATTCAGTTCTGGCGTGCTTGGTGCACTCTACGCATTGGCTAGGAAGGAAAAGATCGCTACTGAAGCAACAATAGAATCGGTAAACAATATTTGGTTCTCTTAATCTGTTTCCTCACCTAAAAGAGATTTGACTTTCTCGATAAGGCTTTGCCTGAGAGGTGATTAGCAAATAGAAATTTTCTGAACTTGTTCCAAGTATATGAATATTGCGACGTTGAACTCTTCTGGGACTAAAAGACTGTTGCAATCTATTTCCCTGTATCTTGATTCTTGACCAATTACTCCCTTAAAGATATATAGGAAACCTGTAATTTTCACATTAGGCACTCGTTTCTCCCACATTTTTTGCTTAATCTTATTGTAGGAGAGAAAACCTAAGAAAGTTTCATGGAGGAAATTCTCAGATTGTTTAATCTCAAATGGGTTTCGCCCTTTTGCAATATTAGCACCCTTTCCCATTCCAAAGTTAGAATATTATTGTGATACATATATCTTGTTTACTGGTTTGGCTGCGCAGATGACAAAAAAGTTGAATGAGAAAGAAGTGACGATTGTTTCACTGGAGAAGAGCTTTGAGTTGAAGCTGCTAAATGAGAAGGATGAACGAAACAAACAACTTAAAAAAGCAAATGAAGAGCAGCAATCTTTGATGAACCAATTGAAATCGGCAAACAGTACAATAACAGGACTTGGGAAGGAGCTACAAAGTGAGAAAAAAGTAGTTGAGGATCTAAAAATCCAAATAGAGAATCTTCAAAGCAATCTCTCAAAGGCTGGGGAAGACAAGAAGGAACTAGAAGAGAAGATGAAGGAGAAGCTTAACTCGATTGAAGTACTGCATGAAAAGATAACGTTGCTCAGTTCGGAGATCAAGGACAGAGAAGAAACTCTTTCTAAACTCAATTCCACACTTGCCGGAAAAGAATCAGAGCTTAAGAAATTGAAGTCTACCTTCGAGAAAAACAAGAATGAACTAGTGGGAGCAAATACAGAAATGAGTAGAATGAAACAAGAGATTCTGAAAAGTGGAAAAGAGCTGGAATTGAAGAATACGGCTGTCAATGATTTGAATGCTCAAGTGGGTTCTTTGACTGTTGAGAGAGATGATTCTATCAGGAAATTCAATGCTATTCAGAAGGAGTACACTGATCTGAAGTCATCTTCCTTAGAAAAAGCTGCTGCAGATGCCAAGTTTTTAGGAGAAAAAGACTACGAGATTCACCAACTCAAGGAAAAGATAGGTGTTGCTTCAAAGGAAGTGAGTGAAAACCAAGTCTTAGTTGCCAATATGACCCAAGAACGGGATGATATGAGGAAATCTCTCGATCTTGAATTGAACAATGTGAAGACTTTGAAAAGTGAGCTCCAAATTACACAAGAAGCTCTTGGGAAGTCAAGAAACGAGGTTTCTGATCTGGCAAAACAATTACAGCATTTAAGAAGTCTGTGCTCTAGCCTTGAGTCCGAGATTTCCAGTGTTACGGCTGAGTTTTCCGAAGCTAAGGATTCATTTGACCAGAACCTTGTTGAGGCAAAACGCAGTGCAGAAGTGTTATCTAGCGAGCTCGCATCAGCAAAAGAGACTCTGAAGAAAACAAAAGATGAGCTGAAAATTGTCTCTCTTGATTTGGCAGCTGCCATAGAAAATCGCGATAGCCTCAAGAAGGAATTAGTGGATGTCTATAAGAGGGCAGAAAGTGCAACCCTCGATTTGAAAGAAGAAAAGAAGATTGTTACTTCTTTGACCAAAGAATTACAAGCTTTGGAGAAACAGATTTCGGAACACACAGAATCGCGAAAGTCTCTCGAAACAGATTTGGAAGAGGCTACCAAGTCGCTTGCCGAGATGAATTCAAAAGCGATGGTAATTGCTAGAGATTTAGAGACAGCGAAATCTCAGATTTCAAGCCTTGAAGAGGAGAAAGATGTGATTTATAATTCCCTTTCCGAGCAGAAACGGCTTTCTCAGGAAAAAAGAGAAAGCATGGAAGATGCACATAACATTGTGATGAAGCTTGGGAAGGAAAGGGATGTGCAGGAGAAGAGAGGGAAGAAACTCGAAGAGGAACTGGCATCTGCTAAAGGTGAGATATTGAGATTGAGGAGTCTCGTAAATTCTTCGAAACCTATTGTGAATCATCGGGTTGAGGAAAAAATTGAAGCGGGGGCAAATGCCGCGGTTTCTGTGAAGAAAAGTGGTAGGAGGAGAAAGGGAGTTCCCCAACAAGATAATTCATAGTACAATACCGGGATTGCTGCCTATATTCTTTGCTGTTTTTTTTTTTTCCCCCATTTGTAGAAATGTGACCATAACTCACAGAAGTTGAGGAAATTAGTTTTGTATGTACTGAATCTTCACAAGTTGTAGTTCAACTTTCTGTTATGAGTGTATATTTATCAACTTGAGGAATGTAGTGACTGCAATGTTTGGAAATTCTCTGTTCCATCTTGAATCAGATAACAAGTTTTTGCTACGTTTGGGGGCCGGTTGTTTGAACGGATACGAGATATGTCCGATGTTTGGATTGAATTATACAAATTAAGGAGATATATCTGGTTGATGTTTTGGCTAAAAATTTTACCGTCCAGATTAAATGTCCGTCAGATATATATTATCTCGCGTGAGACGTACACTACCGAGAGGATGCGGTTTCATTAATGTCATCGCTGTTGTTGGTCTGATGAGATTAACGAGATAGTAGTATCTCTTTTTTTCTTTTTTAGTCGAACAACCGGGACCTTGGCGTGTTAAACTATGCGAAGTCCAGATTATTTTTGATGACCAAGAACAGTTCGGATTTGGATGGAAGTTTTTGGTGTGAAACTTTTTCTGGCATCACAGATACCAATAGCAATGGAAGAAAGGGAAAAAAAAGAGAGAGAGAGAGAGAGAGGAAGAAAATGTTACTATTGAGTTTGGATTGGAGCAATAACTGAAATTTGAAGAAAGAGCGCACAAAAGAGGAAATTGGTAGATTCTCGACCACAGTGGGAGTCGAACCCACGACCTTTTGATCCGAAGTCAAACGCGCTAATCCACTGCGCTATGCGGTCGCCCTGTTGGCTGATGTCTTTTTTTTTAACAATTCATACTCTTGTTTTCAGTATGGCAGATTCAAGAGTTTTTTTTCCACTTTCCAAACAAATCATACATACACTTTCAACACTAAAAAACCACTGCTGATTTTGCCACTTTTTTTTTTTGTTAACAACATTCCCTGTAAGTGTATTTTTGGTGCAAAAATACACTTACAGGGGAGTGCCGTTAAAAAAAAAAAGTGTGACAAAATCATTTCCCTTTAAAAATATAGAGTATGTATAACAAAAAAGAGGTGTGAATATCAATTCCCTTGGTAACTTTTTTTTTTTTAACTCGAAAAAAAACAGAAAGGAGAGTGTGGTTAGTAAAAAATGAGTCACACCCCTCATTTATATACCAATGTTTTTTGTTTTTGTTTTTTGCCTTTTTGATTTATATACGATTATAGGTCATGGGTTGTGAGAGTCTAGCCCAACCTACTCAAACCCCGATTAATTTTTGAGGATCCAATCCCATCGTCTATGGAGTTCGGTTAACGACGGGAAAAAGTTATGTTTCAACCGGCCCCATGAGAAGTAAAAGCACCTGAAAGGTTTGTTTTGATTTTGGTGCACATCAATATAAATGAGGCTTAATTGCAAGAACACCCTCTAAATTATCACTTTTTTGCAACTTCACCCCCTTAAGTTTAAATTCGAGCAACTTCACCCCTCCCCCATTTTCCGTTAAAAAAATGGACGGACCGAAATAAAAAGACCAGCGTACCCCAAGCTACTCAGTTGCTACCCGTAGTGCCAAAAAAGCTCTACCCGTAGCCAGATATCAGAATCTGTGCAATGTTGAAAATTTTGGACAACAATAAAAACTCTCTTCTACACCTCTACACTAGATACACAAGATAAAACATTCTTTCTCTCTCTCTCTCCTCTACAACGTTTCTTGCCCATGACTGCCTCAACCATAGAAATCACACAAAATGAAAGCACAACCCAAAACCATGAAATTCCAGCAGTGGGGTTAGGGTTTTGAAGATTTTTGAATTTGAGGGATGGGGGTTTGGGTTTCAAAATTTATGGAGAGAGAGAAAGGGGTTTGAGTTTACCTTGTTGGGAGAGAGAAAGAATTTCAGACTGATTTGAGAAAACCCAACTCGAATCCTCGCAATCAATGCTTGGAACTTGTTGATTTGGAGGATTTTTGGATGAGAGAGCGAAGAGAGATCGTTTAGGGTTCTTATCGGGTAAGAAAGGAAAGAAGAAATAAGGGCTTTGGGTTTATATAGTGGGGTGAATTGTGGGTTTTTTTTTTTTTTTCAAAATTTTCCAGCGGCTACGGGTAGGGCATTTTTTGGGCTACGGGTAGCTTGGCAAATAATAAAGGGTGACAGCTCAAGTTTTAGTAAGTCGACGATTGAGGTGTTTTTTTGATACATGTGGAGTCAATTGTGTTCAAATTTGATAAAATCGATAGCTATTCTACGAGATTTCTTAATCTCACTGAGGTCAAGTGACCCCACTATTCTACGAGATTTCTTAATCTCACTGAGGTCAATTGTATAAGGGCATTTTTATACATTGATTTACTTTTCCATCCAATTTTGAAATTTTCCATCCAAATTCATAACAGAATTGGACGGAAAATGGGAGAGGGGGTGAAGTTGCTCGAATTTGGTAGTTAGGGGGGTGAAGTTGCTCAAATTTAAACTTAAGGGGGTGAAGTTACCAAAAAATAATAGTTTAGGGGGTGTTCTTGCAATTAAGCCTATAAATGAATAAACGATAAATGGAATTCAATCCAATGCTAGAATCCAAATATGTACTCTAATATCATATCAAACGATATTTAATTAAAATGAGTTTTGGCGATATTTATTAATTTAAAAAAATAACGGTCCAGAACGTATTTTAATAATTAATATCCCACTAAAAAATTTAATTATCAAAATACGTGATTATTTTTCCTATTAATTTTCTCGACCAGATCCAATGAGAATGATCCTCTAGTCCACTTTCTCGAAAATCACACACACCGACGATGACGAGTCGCTGAGTCGGCTCAGTGTAGTACTGAGTAACCTTTGCCAATAGTTAAAGCAAGAGGGAAGAAAGAAACCCTCCCCTCGGCCCTCTATCGATCTTGATCTAGGTACCTCTCTTTCCAAAACTTCTGATTTCATCGATTTGAAATCCCAGTTGCATCTGAATCTATCACGGCTCGAGTTTCCCAAATACCTCAATTAAGATCGTGTCGAACTGCTGAATTTCTTTCTGCTTTAGAAGGTCAGTTGATTATGACTATGATCGATATGAATGCGGGTTTGGACGGGATTGGATTTTGAACTAATCAATTTTGAAAAACTGGGTTTTGGAATCGACCCTTTTGGTTTGATTGTTTGGGGAACCAAGTTTGACTTTTGAAGGAACAGGAATTAGAGTTGTGATCTGGGTTGGGGAAGTTTAGGGTTGTCAGCTTCTAATCAGTTGCATTGGTAAAATGTTTGGGCTTTGTTTGGTAATTGTGTATTCGATACGCATCAACATTGGTTTGGATTGGTTTTGAATCTAAAACTTGGAGAATTGGGTTCTGGAAGTGACCCTTTGGTTTGATTGTTCTGGGAACCAAGTCTGAATCCAAAGTAACGAGGTTATGATATTTTTGAACAATTGGGTGTGAGAAATTTGGGGACTTTTTGCCTACTTGTGTTTCAGTTAAGAGGGTTTCATCAGTTGCATTGGTATGAAGGATTGGGTTGGTATTGGTAATTCTGAGAGGAAAGTTGATTTTGTTTCATATCGAAATCACTACGAATATGGGTTTGGGTTGGATTTTTAGCTTCGAAGTTTTAAGATTTTTAGTTTTGAAATTTTCACAATTGGGTGCTGAATATAAGAGAAAAGGGTTTTTTCATTTTGGACTATTTGGGTGTTTTAGGGAATTGGGAAGTTGGGTTTTTTTGGAAGCAGTTAAAATCATGTTCTACGGTGCAGTGTCATGGGATCCTTGGCTCATTGTCGTCCAAATTGTTTGCCTCCAGTGCTTGTACTATCTAACTCTGGGAGTTTTCATGGCAATCCTTGTTGGGACTCGTGTCTCTCGGATGAGTTTAGTGTATTTCTTTGATTATGCTGCCATCACTGCTTCTACAGTTACTGGTTGGTGTGTCATAGCGTCATTTGTGCTCGGTTCACTAGCAGGGTGAGGTTCATCTTCCTTTTGTTTGCTCATTATTGTCGTGTCCATATACTAGTTCCTTGCTGATTTGTATGGGAATAACATTTGTGTGGTTCATGTTAGAATTTTTTTCTCCTTTGAAGCAGATCTGTTTACCTGCTGTATTTGGTTGAGAGGGCAAAGAAGTGCTTAGATTTCTCAGCCAGCCTCTACATCATCCACCTCTTTATATGCATCATGTATGGAGGTTGGCCTTCATCAATTACTTGGTGGATTGTGAATGGTACTGGAATTGCAGTGATGGCATTGTTAGGTGAATACTTGTGCGTAAAATTCCGTGAGATGCGAGAAATACCCATAACGAGACACCGTTCAAGTAAGCAAATGCCTTTTTCCCTGCTATTTAGTTATGCCTAAGAGTGACTACATGAGAGATTTCCTTTTATGTCTCAAATACTCAAAACAATTTGTTGCCTCAAGTTCTATTCCATGTTTCATTTTTTTCTATCATCATTATTTGTTGGGTATCTGTGGCTGAATATGCTGCCTTGTTCTTGTATGTTTCACCACTAGTTTTGCACATTAGATCATTTGTTATCAGTTTTGCACTGCAGCCACTGCTTTATTACTTCTGTTCTACTCTCAAGCCTTCTCCTTGAGATACATTGATTTTAAGGCAACTTTTATTTTCGCTTCGCTTCACTTCGATTTTCTGGCATTAAATAACTGAAATGGTGCTGTTTTTATGGTCAATATTGATCTTATTTTCAATTGTTTTAATCGTATTCACATTCCCTTCTAGATTGTCCTTGGGTACATTTAGCAGGTATGTCGGGGGTAGTCCGGGTAACTAATGCTGTACTTTTGTTTGTTTTTGACATCTCCTATTCCTTGCTGATAACTTCCAACTGTTAATGGTACACTTCTATTTAGAATACTTGTGCTGGTATCATCTTTGTACCCCTTCCAGCTAGACATATGAGATGAGGCATCTCCTTCATTTTGATTGTTTGACATGGTTATTGGATTCTATGGCGTGGCGGAAATTACTTTGCTTGATTTTTGGAAGACTATTCTGTTTCGTGTTTTGTAATGGATGTATTTACCTTCTTCATTCAGTATATGAATCGTACTGTTTAGCCTAACATTGACCATCTATTTGGTTAATGTATCATAAATGAAAATAATGCAATTCATATCAGTTTGGCACTTTCCTCTATTTGGAAACCAAGTTAAGATCTACACCGTTGAGCTTTTTGAGGTGCCATCTCGGGTCTCGCAGTCCGATACAATATCGTTCTCTGTATTCGCATGAGAATAATATCTGATTTAACTCATATAAGGTAGAAGTCTCGGCCTTGATGTGTTCCTCTCGTTGTTTGGATTGGCTGTTAAAAGGCTTCAGTTTTCCATTTTAAAACAGCAGAATACCGCGAACGCATGCAAGAACAACGAATCAAAGAAAAGAAAAAGTTGGCAACACGAATTCTGAGAGTTTTGACAATTTGGCTTTCGGAATAACGTTTATTTTGTGATTGTATACATGTTCCTTTCTTACAACTCAGTTAACCAATCTGTATATTGTCAAAGTTTATCAATTAACTGGCTTTTATGTACTTGCACAAGTTTTAGTTCCTGTTTGTAAAAAGTTTCTTCGTATGTTCGCAATCTCCTTTTGGCTGTTTTGAAATGTTTCCCGGACTTTTGTCGAATGCTTCCATTTCTCTGTTTGGCGAAACAAAACACCGCAAGAAATTTCGTTCCTTCTTCAAGCGATAATCTCAGGAAAACTAATTTGAACGGTATTTCTTGCAGATGTTTGACTGATCGGAGAAACTCGACAGGCAGGCAAGAACAGATTTCCTCGAAGGCTGATAGTGGCTGCGGTTTTTTGTTTTTTTTTTTAATTTCTTGAATTGGGAGGAACTCAGGACTGATTGAGCTTCCAACTTTTTGAAGTATTTCTTATAATCGAATTTGTTCTCAGCTGGCAGCAATAGAAGGTCATAGCAATTTGAAATTTCTTTTAGGTGGAAGCAGAGGAGTAGAACTATGTAGGCGATTGCGTTACGGAACCCTGTGATTGTATAATTTGTGGTTTTAGAGAGATGGGGTGTTTTTTTTTCTTTCCCTTTTTCGCGACGATAATATATTTCCAAGAGGAAAAACGAAATTTTCCCTCACTAGAACTTTTAGATTAGTGGAAACACCCCCTTAGCCTCAAATTTGGTCCTACAAGCGATTGAAAAACGGTCGCATCTACCTTTTTTGGACAAGCATAGATTGGTCGATTCAATTGAGTTTGCATAGGTGAATGAGAAATTGAAGGCTTTTTTGGCTAAAAAATCCATTTGGATTATTTTTTGTTCTTATTCATTTTTTATTTTGCATTTGTTAGTTTTTTTGTCAATTTTTTTTGGATTATTGCTTGATCATGACGCGAGAAATCTAAAAGTAAAAATTAACATCGAAATCCAATTTTTTTTGAATAAGGACGGAAAAAAATCGGCTTATTGACTTATTTTTGTCTTTATTCAAAAAATTTGGGTTTCAATCGTAATTTTTTGTTTTTGGATTTCTCTCATCATGATGAAATAATAATCTACAAAAAGATTGACAAAAAACTAATAAATGCAAAAAAAATTAAATAAGGACAAAAAAAATAAGGAAAATGATTTTCATACTCATTTTTTAGTCATCCACACTTCTTTTTTGTTTTTATCTACATGAATTTGCTATATTGCCCTTGCATGTGTGAAGAAGTGTATTGAATTAAGGGTAAGATAGTAAATTCAAGTGGATAAAGACTAAAATAAAATAAAATGCGTGGATGGCTAAAAAGGGGAGTGTGGAAATCAATTCCCAAAAATAATTCAAATGAATTATTTGAATTGGGGATGGTGTTGTGAAGTGGTGTACGCAGTACCGTGCTGCGCACCTCCGAGTCGTTGGATCGTGCATCCGACGACTCGGATCTCATCTCGGCAATGAACTGCTCTCGATCGTTGATTGTCGAGATGAGATCTGAGCCGTCAGATGCACGATCCGACGGCTCAAACGGTGCTACACGCATCTCACCGCGCAGCACCAACCCGAAGTCCAAATTATTCAGTCAGAAAAGCCGGCCCCGAACAGCAAGTTTTTAAGAAAAAGACAAAAAGTTATCCATATCCTATTCTAGGAAAGTTCGATTGACCGACACTCGAGCTAAGAAAACACGCTTGCAAAATCAACTAGAACTGACATCCTAATCATCCCACCTTCCTCGGATATTCCTAACCCAAAGATTGTATAAAACTCGTGAGTCAAAACTGGAGGTTGATCTCCACCATTGATTCTTCCACGTTTCAGCATCGACGGCTGGATTAGCATTGCATGACAAGTTTCAGCATATCAATTGGAGCTTAATCCCCACCGTTGATTCTGCCAAGTTTCCGCATCGACGGCTGGATCAGCATAGTATGACAACACACAAGAAAATTCCACAGCAATGGTGTTTGAAGAATTTGGGAGTCTATTATTCACTAGCAGGAAAGCATTGCAATTTGCACCACTTATATAAAGAGGTCTTCTGTCCTTCAAACTAAAAAGCACAGAGCAAAATCCCCCTTAATTTTCCTTCTACAACATTTGCAATATTTTCCCAAGTCCTCTACTCCAACACCTGCAATGGTGAGTCCCAAAATGTGTTTGAAGTCGATCGGAATTTTCGTAATTTATTTCACAGAATGATCCGGTACTAATAACCGTGGAAGTTTTATTTTCGCAACGTACGATAAAAGTATGTCACGAGTACGTAGTAACCTTATGTTACTTTATAGAGTATTGCACTATTGCTATTCTTCTTGTAGAGTATTGCTGCGTAAACAAGTATTTTGTACAACATTTCGATACAAAACGATGACACCTTTCGTAGTCTCTCTCTCTTCTTTTTTTTTAAACCAAGACGACCACCATTATGGTTTATAAATTACCTTATGGGGTCGGCATGATGCCCTAAATTCGAGTCAGAGCAAGATTTTATTATTATTTTTTGCATCCCCATGAATCAGAATTGAATAAGCTCATACTATATTATGATTTGAAATGTGCAATTCCCTTGCATTGGTGTTTGGACTAATAAGCTTTTTGTATGGTTGTCTTGTTGAAAGGCTGGCAATGGCAAGCAACAAACTTTCACACTTAAAATCGAGGTATTCCAATCTTTGCGCCTTCGAATTTGCATTTATTTTCGGGATCATTGGGAGCACTAATATTTTTATTTTTTATTTTATCAGAAAGAGTTTGATCGACGATCAGAGAGAGTTAAATCTGTGGATTTTCATCCGACAAAGCCATGGTAACATATTTTTCTTTCTTGACCACTCATCTAATGCTACGTGTATAGATAGAAATAATGTTTCTTCATCAAATAAGGTGCAATGTGGGAAATTTAACATTTGTACTAGTTAATAGAGCTCATGAATACGGCCTTGATCTTTCAGGATTCTAGCAAGTTTACATTCAGGAAAAGTCTGTATCTGGAACTACCGGTCACAAGTAAGCAATTTCTTTCTTATGTTACCGATAGGGATCAGGAAGATATCTATGGCTAACTCAAGATTCATCTATTTTTACAGGCCATGGAGAAATCTATCGATGTCACAGAGTCACCGGGTATAAAATCTCTCTGAGTTGTTATGTTTTCCTTTGCCTCTAGTTTATGCATCGGTGTGAGTGTTTTTATCGACTAAATCAACTTGAGCTGAACATTTTTTCTTCCACTTAACAGTGAGAACGGCGAAATTTGTAGAACGCGAACAATGGATTGTTACAGGATCAGATGACAAGTTTATTCGCGTGTACGATTACAATTCTGCTGAAAAGATTAAAGAATTCGAAGCGCACACGGATTTTATCAGGTCTGTGGCAGTGCACCCTACCCTGCCATATGTTCTGTCAGCGTCCGATGACAAGCTGATAAAGCTTTGGGATTGGGAGAAAGACTGGGCGTGCACTCGGGTATTCGAAGGACATTCCCATTATGTCATGGGAGTGGCATTTGAGCCGAAAAATGCCGTCGTCTTTGCTAGTGCATCACTTGATCGCAGTGTAAAGGTATGCATTTGTCTCGAAAAGTCTGTATTCGATCACAAACAGCCCAATGTTCAAAACTCTCAACTATGCTGGGAACCAAGTTGGGCTTTTCGACTGCATGCCATAGATTCAGGGCTTGAATTTCCCGGGTTCGAAAAGTTTCTGTTTTTCGGTATGTTTCTCTGCAACTGTAGCATGTTTCTTTGTTTTACAGGTATGGGATCTTGGTTCTCCCAATCCAAGTTTCACTCTGGAGGAACATTCAAAAGGGATAAATTGTGTTAACTTCTTCACAAGCGGTGATAAAACATATATAATCACTGGTTCTGATGATTATGCTGCTAAGGTATACCATTGAGTCTTTATTTTTATTTATTTTTATTTTTGCCTTAGGCCTTGAAGAATTTCCTTTCTGTAGGTATGTTTCATTTCTGAAGAATTCCGTTTAATATCGGAACTATATTTTATAATTGCATCTCAGGTTTGGGACTATGAGACCGGAGCCTGTGTCCAAACCTTAGAAGGCAACACACACAATGTCACTGCAGTATGTGTTCATCCAGAAGCCCCTATAATAGTCACTGGTTCCGAGGATAAGACACTTCGAGTGTGGAATGCAACAAATTTCAGGTACACCGATCCGAGCCCAACAGCGTAAACTTTCGTACTGTGTTTAACATATCTGTGCTCAGGGACGGAACCAGGATTTCTTTAACGCAGGGGCCGAACTACGATCAACAAGATTTTAAAATTTCAAGGTTCGGAAATCCAAAGGATTTAAACGTCTAAATAACGCCAAATACAAAACACAATATCTAAGTGCTCTTAACAAACAAAAAACAACTAGAAGGTGAAAAAATAAAAGTTTCTCAATGCGTTACCTTGACCACGTATCAGAATGGAATGCGACGCTCCTTTAGATCCTTAAAGTCGTCGACGATTGAGTCGGAACTGATTTTGCCGCAATTTCCTTCTCGATGAATAAAACCAAAGCATCGTTGAGAAACTCATCCTCCATTTTGTTGCGAAGCCTCGTTTTGACAATATTCATAGCTGAAAATGCCCTTTCTGTAGTTGCAGTAGAAACTGGAAGAGTAAGCACAAGTAACACCACTCTGTAGACAAGGAAGTAGGTTTCTGATTTTCTAGTCTCAACCAACCATTGACATAGCCTAGAAATACTCCCCAATTGTTTGAATTCTGGATGCTGAACAACATTATGCTCAAAGAGAAAACCCAGCCGTCGGAAGAGAGAGCAGTTGTGTGCTGTGCTCCCTAAAAGCCCTAAATTAATTTTTTAATAAAAAATGTCATGGTAAAGCCGTAAAGTATTGTGGAACACGATTTTTTATTTTAGTGGTGGGACCAGCCATGTGATTTGTTTTGCTAAGTCACAAGAATTGTTTCCAGTTTCTGCCACCACTTGGTTGCCACCATATTGTCCTATATTAAAAAAAATAAAAAAATAAAAAACTCTGAAACAACGGGGTGGCCATGGCCCCCCTATGACCATCAGTGGATCCGTCATTGTCTGTGCTCATATGATCGCCACAAATTGAGCAATCACACACTCTGATATATGTGGTTTGGCTCATTTTGGATTGCAAACTATTACTTGTAGGCTTGAGAACACACTGAACTATGAGCTTGGAAGAGTTTGGGCTATTGGTTGCATGAAAGGTTCACCACAGTAAGTTTTTCAGATTATTTTTGCCACTTTGTAGTATGTTTTTTCTATCATTTCAACAGGATTGTAATGGGTACATTTATCCTTTGAACAGGATTGTGATTGGTTGTGACGACGGTATGGTTTTGGCAAAAGTCGAGTGCTCTCACAATTGGGATTCTGCGGAACTTCAAACCGAAGGCGAAGAGAAGGAGGACTAATCTCGATGCTGTTTGATGTTGTATTTGTTGCTACTGATAGCTCGCCCATGTTTTTTCATTTCTAAAATAATGGTCTGTAACTTCGCCGGTATTCCGGTTGGAAGAGAGATAAATGTTGTATATTTACTTAATTCTGCTTCTCTGTGTATTGAAGCAACTTATGTATGTACGGTGTATGGTTTGTTTAAGCGAAATAAATGGCCACTTATTATGCTTGAGAGTCAATTCCAATAGAATAATGTGATTCATGGGTAGCTTCAACGTGGGAAAGGCATAGTGTCAACATCCATTAAAGGTAAATTTGATCTACATAACCAACGAATGGGCATGCAAGTGTCAACGGGCAAATAGAGTGACTTTAGGAACCACTGCCTAGTGCAGTTGGTTGTCTACCACTCCCTTCCTTTAGGAGGCGGATGTTCGAGCCCTTTTGTGGGCGGTTTGGGGTCAGGGCTATGGATAGTCTTTGCACCCCCGTGCTAACCTAACACACCCTTTTTTTTTTGCCACAACGATAACAGGTAATATTATAGATCAAGAGAACAAAACATCAGGAGAAAACTCAATCCCTAAACAAGGATCAAGAAATCAAAAGGAGGGGACTCCGTCCAAAGATTGTACCAAACTCCAACTAAACCCTCAACTCCAAACAGGCGGAGCACAGCAGAAAGTAACAGAATCACCCACGCAGGGATGAGAGAAGCCCCACAAACGGGGAGAAATCTGGAGACACCAAATAAAAGAACCAAAAGACCAAAAAGAAAAATCAACTCAAACCCATCCCTAACAGAAAACAAGACACCACTCCACAGAAACGCCGAGCAACATCGGCGCTGTCTGCAGACACTCTGCCCCCAGCGCCGAAATATGAGAAACGCCAGAGGAGCCGAACCGACTCTGGATCAACATGCCTTGCACCCTGTTAACTCCAGATCGAGCTCCAAATGGAACCAGAGAACCCAAAAATGTCTGCCTCTGGCCCTACCAAAGACCGCCGCAGCCTCACCACCATAGCCACCATCGAATCCATCCACCACCACACACGTAGTAGGAACTTCGGATCTGGAAAAAAAGTGAAAAGAACGAGTTTTGAATAACCAGAACAAATGAGGTAGGAAGAATCTGTGCACAAAAACACCCAAGAAAAAACTCCAAATCAAAAGATTGGGAGAGAAAAACTCCACAGGGGGAGAAATCCCTCCCCTCCTGCCGCCAAAAATGAGTGTAAAACCCATTGGGGAGGAGGGGAATAACCTAACACACCTTGCTAACCATATCGTGTGGCAAAAAGAAAATAGAGTGACTTCAAAATCATGTTAAGTTTGTTAAACAATTTTTATTTATGCCTTGCTTGGATGCTATTTTGGGAAAAAAAAATTCAGCTCAAAAAACACTTGTTACCCCTACTTTCAATCATTACTCTCATTTCTTTCTTTATATCTCTTCGCTCATTACTCATATCTCTAATTATTACCCTAATTTATCTCTCTACTCATTACCCAAAAACCAAACTCAAAAAATTTCGAAACACCATCCAAACAAAGCTGATCACACAAAATAGTAGAAATATTATACATGTTCCTTTTTTACAACTCAGTTAACCAATCTGTAAATTGTCAAAGTTTATCAATTTACTGGCTTTTATGTACTTGCACAAGTTTTAGTTCCTGTTTGTAAAAAGTTTCTTTGTATGTTCGCAATCTCCTTTTGGCTGTTTTGAAATGTTTCCCGGACTTTTGTCGAATGTTTCCATTTCTCTGTTTGGCGAAACAAAACACCGCAAGAAATTTCGCTCCTTCTTCAAGCGATAATCACAGGAAAACTAATTTGAACGGTATTTCTTGCAGATGTTTGACTGATCGGAGAAACTCGACAGGCAGGCAAGAACAGATTTCCTCGAAGGCTGAGATAGTGGCCGCGGGTTTTTTTTTATTTATTTATAAATTTCTTGAATTGGGAGGAACTCTGGACTGATTGAGTTTCCAACTTTTTGAAGTCTTTCTTATAATCGAATTTGTTCTCAGCTGGCAGCAATAGCAGGCCATAGCAATTTGAAATTTCTTTTAGGTGGAAGCAGAGGAGTAGAACTACGTAGGCGATTGCGTTACGGAACCCTGATTGTATAATTTGTGGTTTCAGAGAGATGGGGTGTTTTTTTTTTTTCCCTTTTTCGGACAATAATATATTTCCAAGAGGAAAAACGAAAATTTTCCTCACTATAACTTTTAGATTAGTGGAAACACCCCCTTAGCCTCAAATTTGGTCCAAAAAGCGATTGAAAAACGGTCGCATCTACCTTTTTTGGACATAATTTGGATTTCAATGTTATTTTTTATTTTGCATTTGTTAGTTTTTTTGTCAATTTTTTTTGGATTATTACTTGATCATGACACGAGAAATCTAAAAGTAAAAATTTACATCGAAATCCAAATTTTTTAAAATAAGGACCGAAAAAAATCGGCTTATTGACTTATTTTTGTCTTTATTCAAAAAATTTGGATTTCAATCGTAATTTTTTCTTTTTGGATTTCTCTCGTCATGATAAAATAATAATCTACAAAAAGATTGATAAAAAACTAATAAATGCAAAAAAAATAAGGAAAATGATTTTCATACTCATTTTTTAGTCATCCACACTTCTTTTTTGTTTTTATCCACATGAATTTGCTATATTGCCCTTGCATGTGTGAAGAAGTGTATTGAATTAAGGGTAAGATAGTAAATTCAAGTGGATAAAGACAAAAATAAAATAAAATGTGTGGATGGCTAAAAAGGAGAGTGTGGAAATCAATTCCCAAAAATAATTCAAATGAATTATTTGAATTGGGGATGGTGTTGTGAAGTGGTGTACGCAGCACCATGCTGCGCACCTCCGAGTCGTTGGATCGTGCATCCGACGGCTCGGATCTCATCTCGGCAATGAACTGCTCTCAATCGTTGATTGTCAAGATGAGATCTGAACCGTCAGATGCACAATCCGACGGCTCAAACGGTGCTACACGCATCTCACCGCGTAGCACCAACCCGAAGTCCAAATTATTCAGTCAGAAAAGCCGGCCCCGAACAGCAAGTTTTTAAGAAAAAGACAAAAAGTTATCCATATCCTATTCTAAGAAAGTTCGATTGACCGACACTCGAGCTAAGAAAACACGCTTGCAAAATCAACTAGAACTGACATCCTAATCATCCCACCTTCCTCGGATATTCCTAACCCAAAGATTGTATAAAACTCGTGAGTCAAAACTGGAGGTTGATCTCCACCATTGATTCTTCCACGTTTCAGCATCGACGGCTGGATTAGCATTGCATGACAAGTTTCAGCATATCAATTGGAGCTTAATCCCCACCGTTGATTCTGCCAAGTTTCCGCATCGACGGCTGGATCAGCATAGTATGACAACACAAAAGAAAAGTCCACAGCAATGGTGTTTGAAGGATTTGGGAGTCTATTATTCACTAGCAGCAAAGCATTGCAATTTGCACCACTATATAAAGAGGTCTTCTGTCCTTCAAACTAAAAAGCACAGAGCAAATCCCCCTTAATTTTCTTCCTGCAACATTTGCAATATTTTCCCAATTCCTCTACTCCAACACCTACAATGGTGAGTCCCAAAATGTGTTTGAAGTCGATCGGAATTTTCGTAATTTATTTAACAGAATGATCCGGTACTAATAACCGAGGAAGTTTTATTTTCGCATCGTACGATAAAAGTATATCACGAGTACGTACTAACCTTATGTTAGTACTTTATAGAGTATTGCATGCACTATTGCTATTCTTCTTGCAGAGTATTGATGCATAAACAAGTATTTTGTACAACATTTCGATAAAAAACGATGACGCCTTTCGTAGTCTCTCTCTCTTTTTCTTTTTTTTTAAACCAAGACGACCACCATTATGGTTTATAAATTACCGTATGGGGTCGGCATGATGCCCTAAATTCGAGTCAGAGCAAGGTTTTATTAATTTTTTTTTGCATCCCCATGAATCAGAAATGAATAAGCTCATATATATTATGATTTGGAATGTGCAATTCCCTTGCATTGGTGTTTGGACTAATAAGCTTTTTGTATGGTTGTCTTGTTGAAAGGCTGGCAATGGCAAGCAACAAACTTTCACACTTAAAATCGAGGTATGCCAATCTTCGCGCCTTTGAATTTGCATTTATTTTCGGGATCATTGGGAGAACTAATATTTTTTTATTTTTTTTTTATCAGAAAGAGTTTGATCGACGATCAGAGAGAGTCAAGTCTGTGGATTTTCATCCGACAAAGCCATGGTAACATATTTTCTTTCTTGACCACTCATCTAATGCTACATGTATAAATAGAAATAATGTTTCTTCATCAAATAAGGTGCAATGTGGGAAATTTAACATTTGTAGTTAATATAGCTCATGAATACGGCCTCGATCTTTCAGGATTCTAGCAAGTTTACATTCAGGAAAAGTCTGTATCTGGAACTACCGGTCACAAGTAAGCAATTTCTTTCTTATGTTACCGATAGGGATTCAGGAAGATATCTATGGCTAACTCAAGATTCATCTATTTTTACAGGCCATGGAGAAATCTATCGATGTCACAGAGTCACCGGGTATAAAATCTCTCTGAGTTGTTATGTTTTCCTTTGCCTCTAGTTTATGCATCGGTGTGAGTGTTTTTATCGACTAAATCAACTTGAGCTGAACATTTTTTCTTCCACTTAACAGTGAGAACGGCGAAATTTGTAGAACGCGAACAATGGATTGTTACAGGATCAGATGACAAGTTTATTCGCGTGTACGATTACAATTCTGCTGAAAAGATTAAAGAATTCGAAGCGCACACGGATTTTATCAGGTCTGTGGCAGTGCACCCTACCCTGCCATATGTTCTGTCAGCGTCCGATGACAAGCTGATAAAGCTTTGGGATTGGGAGAAAGACTGGGCGTGCACTCGGGTATTCGAAGGACATTCCCATTATGTCATGGGAGTGGCATTTGAGCCGAAAAATGCCGTCGTCTTTGCTAGTGCATCACTTGATCGCAGTGTAAAGGTATGCATTTGTCTCGAAAAGTCTGTATTCGATCACAAACAGCCCAATGTTCAAAACTCTCAACTATGCTGGGAACCAAGTTGGGCTTTTCGACTGCATGCCATAGATTCAGGGCTTGAATTTCCCGGGTTCGAAAAGTTTCTGTTTTTCGGTATGTTTCTCTGCAACTGTAGCATGTTTCTTTGTTTTACAGGTATGGGATCTTGGTTCTCCCAATCCAAGTTTCACTCTGGAGGAACATTCAAAAGGGATAAATTGTGTTAACTTCTTCACAAGTGGTGATAAAACATATATAATCACTGGTTCTGATGATTATGCTGCTAAGGTATGCCATTGAGTCTTTATTATTTTTATTTTTTTTTGGCTTTAGGCCTTGAAGAATTTCATTTCTGTAGGCATGTTTCATTTCTGAAGAATTCCGTTTAATATCTGAACTATATTTTATAATTGCATCTCAGGTTTGGGACTATGAGACCGGAGCCTGTGTCCAAACCTTAGAAGGCCACACACACAATGTCACTGCAGTATGTGTTCATCCAGAAGCCCCTATAATAGTCACTGGTTCCGAGGATAAGACACTTCGCGTGTGGAATGCAACAAATTTCAGGTACACCGATCCGAGCCCAACAGCGTAAACTTTCGTACTGTGTTTAACATATCTGTGCTCATATGATCGCCACAAATTGAGCAAGCACACACTCTGATATATGTGGTTTGGCTCATTTTGGATTGCAAACTATTACTTGTAGGCTTGAGAACACACTGAACTATGAGCTTGGAAGAGTTTGGGCTATTGGTTGCATGAAAGGTTCACCACAGTAAGTCTTTCAGATTATTTTTGCCACTTTGTAGTATGTTTTTTCTTATAATTTCAACAGGATTGTAATGGGTACATTTATCCTTCGAACAGGATTGTGATTGGTTGTGACGACGGTATGGTTTTGGCAAAAGTCGAGTGCTCTCACAATTAGGATTCTGCAGAACTTCAAACCGAAGGCGAAGAGTAGGAGGACTAATCTCGACGCTGTATTTGCTGCTACTGATAGCTCGCCCATGTTTTTTCATTTCTAAAATAATGGTGTGTAACTTCGCCGGTATTTTGGTTGGAAGAGAGATAAATGTTGTATATTTACTTAATTCTGCTTCTCTGTGTATTGAAGCAACTTATGTATGTACGGTGTATGGTTTGTTTAAGCGAAATAAATAGCCACTTATTATGCTTGAGAGTCAATTCCAGTAGAATAATAATGTGATTCATGGGTAGCTTCAACGTGGGAAAGGCATAGTGTCAATATCCATTTAAGGTAAATTTGATCTACATAACCAACAAATGGGCATGCAAGAGTCAACGGTCAAATAGAGTGACTTCAGGAACCATTGCCTAGTGCAGTTGGTTGTCTACCACTCATCTCCTTTAGGAGGCAGAGGTTCGAGCCCCTTCATGGGTGGTTTGGGATCAGGGCTATGAATAGTCCTTGCACCCTGTGATATCCACACACCCCGTTAACCATATCGTGTGGCAAGAAAAAAATAGAGTGACTTCAAAATCATGTTAAGTTTGTTAAACAATTTTTATTTATGCATTGTTTGGATGCTATTTAAAAAAAAAAAAATTCCCAACTCAAAAACACTCATTACCCTTACTTTTAATCATTACTCTCATTTTACTCTCCACTCTCCAATCATTATTCTCATTTCTTTCTCTATTTTTATTCACTCATTACTCATAACTCTAATTATTATCCTAATTTATCTCTGTACTCATTACCCAAAAACCAAACTCAAAAAATTTCAAAACACCATCCAAACAAAGCTGATCACACAAAATAGTAGAAATATTTTCCACATTAATGCAACTCCAATGAGGGTTAACCAATTGGGGCTAACTAGCTAGCAAGTTAGCTACCAATGTACACTCTCAAACACGAGATGCTAAATTGTCAAATCTCGTCAAGTACGTGACTTTTTATTTTATTTTATTGAAGTCCTGTAATTATATTCTTACGATATACTCGTACTACTTTTCATCAATTTGATCAACTGAGCAAGAGAAACTTCACAAATTCCTAGGTTGCAAGAAAGTAAATTATTGTGAATTCCCTACCGTCAACGTGGATAGTGGCGGAGCCAAGATTTTAGACCGAAGGGGACCAACTTAATAGGCATATTTTTATTTACACTTAAACTTATTAGTATACAATAGAGTTTTTGATTTCCAATATAAGACACTTGTGCATTATAATTACTCTAGCTTAAAACAGTATGAATCATTTTGTTCCCTTTACTTAGGCTACGACAATACTCACATGCCTGATTGTATGTTTATGAAATAAATTAAGAAATGAGAATATAAAATAATATTTTTTTTTATTAAATCAAATTAAAATTATTAAGATTATATGAAACTGTTACACTAGTAATATTAATAATAGTCTTTCAAAAATCATGGGGGGCCTGACCCCAAGGTAGCTCTACCCTTAAACATGGATGACCAGTCTTTGAACAGACCCGGGTGGGGATGTCCGTAAGTTGACCCGGACACCAATTAACGCTGTACCAAAAAAGGAAAGGAAAAAAAAAGAAAAAGAGAAGGAGACTTGTATGGCCCATTTTGTAGTACGATTAAGTTGTCTTGAGGCAAAGAACGAAATTTATAGAACCTTAAGGGTACTAGTGCACCTTCCGTAAACCTCAGGGGCGGTTAGTGCAATTTCAGTCCAATCGGTTTTTCGTAACTACAAAGCATCTATCAATTGCCAATGCCATCTCCCCCCACTGTACAACTCTCCTCACGTACTCCATTTGCAAACGTTGCTCTGTTACAAAGACAATCTCTCTCTCTCCAGAATTGTCTCTCTCTCTAGACGTTGCGCCCGCGCTTTATCACTCCTCAGTTTGTGAGCAATTCGAACGAGGATCGTCTTGCGGCAGCTGAGACTGTCGGTTATTCTACCGCGATCTCACCTGGATCTCACCCGATCCAATCAAAATGGTAAGTCGCTTTGTCCTTCTCGTTATTCAAATCCATTCACAGTTGTGCGTATATTAGATCTGGCGCGAATGTCGTTACTTAATTCGATCTGAACATCTATTTCACTCGTTCGAGTTTATGACTGTCACGCAATTGCGTTTTTTTGCGCGTGTTTTTGAATGCTGTGTTTGGAATTATCGGTTTGAGATTTGAATTAACTTGAGATCTAGCGTTAGAATGCGGTACTGATTCTGTTCGTGTGTTTGTTTTGATCTGGTGCAGCCTCTCAGATTGGAGATAAAGGTAATTATAGGATTCTTGTGAATTTGGAAGAATTGTTGAAGTCATATGTGGATTTAATTTATGAGATTTTGATGTTGTTGACTATTGTTGCTTGATCAGAGAAAACTTGCTCAGAGATCAGAGAGAGTGAAGTCTGTGGATCTGCATCCGACCGAACCATGGTAACTTTATTTGCTCAATTAATATGTTTGTTTGTTTTTAATGTGAATGGTACTGGCATTTGCCCTCTTTATAGGTCCGGCATAAAAGAATGCATAAACCTTCTCGCAAAAACTAATTATCATTGAGTTTATTCAAATCTTGTATTTAAAGATCAGAAAGAGTAAATTTTATGGTCATTTGATATGTTTGTGTGTTAACTTGAGAGGTATCTGTGTGTGCCCTCTTCAGGGGTCCCGCGTAAAAGAATGCATACACCTCCTTACGAAAACTAATTAGCATTGAGTTTATTAAAACCTTTTATGTTAGAGCGGACGGGTTCTTAGAACATGGGAAATCATTTTTGTGATTTTTGTTTAAACGGGTTCGTGGTGATTCTGACGAGCAAGACATGATGCTTTGACCTTGCAGGATTCTAGCAAGTTTGTATTCAGGGACTGTTGGCATCTGGAATTACCAGTCTCAGGTATGCAACAGTTATGCTGTATGCTAGAAAAGAATGTTAAGCTACCATCCATCCCACTGATAATGATATGTGCCTTCTAATGCCTTACAATGCCATGTTTCTTGTGACAAGCCCGCATGTTTTCTTTTTTCTGTGTGTTTCTGAATGCGATTTTCTTTTTTACTTGGATTTGTTATTGTGGAGTAAATTGAAATCCCAGTAATTACTATTATTCGTAATTTGCAGTTCTTATTGTGTTTTCTATTAGTATTGTAGAAACGAGGTCGTTTTTGCAATTTCGCACCCTTTGCTGGTCAAATATCACTAGGCTAATGAATAATATATTTGAAACACATTTTACCATCAGAAGGAGACCTGGCCAAAGTATATATTGCAATTTGCATAGATGTATAGCACAGTCCTCATACTATGTGGATTTGATAGTCTATTACTATTTACTAAGCTTGCCATTTAAAATAAACTTATGACCTGTTGCTCTAAGTAACAAGTATAATACCGTGGCCACAGATTCCTACCTTGTTAAACTTAAACACCACTTAAGAGTTGATGTAATCCTTTGGTAGATCTCTCCAGGATGTTAAGCTCCCCGTGCTTGTCTCCCGGGTAAGTACCCAAGAACGTTATCATATTCATAACATTTGCCCACATGGACCTACCCAACCTCGTCTCTATGTGGACCCATTCGAGCATCTTTGATTGGGCCCGCGTTACTACTTGTTGCATGCTTTGTTTCCATTTATAACAATCCGACCGGCTTAGTACGATATCTTCTTCTTCATTCCGCATTCATATAGAAATTGTCCAAACACATTTCTCTTTTGGTGCTAGCCTGATGCCAGTCACAATGACTGTGCCTTGCATGGTGCAATATTGTCTGTTTGAGACTGCACTACCCACCAAGTGATACGGAGAGGTTCATGGGTTCGTAAGCTTGTAACCTTCACCTCCCTCACCTCTTCTCTTTCATATGGGTCTCAAGCTTCAGGGAGCCTTGGCAATCTGGGTCACAGCAAGTGTACTGACGGACACGCAACCCTTGAGCTTAAAAAGTGAAGCTCTGCCATCGCAAATTGGTCGAGATGGTGGAACTTGGTCTCACGAGCCCTCTTGATTGAAATGATCAAATAAAACTTCCATATTCTGCTAAAGAAGATACTTAGGGTACCACTTTTCTCTGACATTTTGTATTGCATAGAATAGAAGACTTCGGCATTTGTCTCAAACACAGTTGATCCATTTTGTGTTTAGTTAACTTTATAGAGGGGGGCATATCAACTGAAAGGAAGCCAATTTTCGTGAGATTTCTTACATAATAACACTTCAACTTATGTGCTCTATTTTTTTGAAGATATATTTATGTCAGCACATTTGGCTAAAATGCTCACAGTTTCTCTTTTGAAGCATTTCTTACTAGTTCCAATGTTGTCATGAGAGGTCTTTTCACATACTCAATCGTTTTGAAGGCCTTGCGGGCGAGCATGTCCTAGATCACTCTGTAGCTGGTGGCTAATTTTATTTTAGCCTTTCCTGTGATACGTGCAATTTCTGTCGACAGACAGCGGACATGGTTGTATTGGCAGCACTGAAAACATGGTTGTATTGGCAGCCTTTTCAGTGCTACCTGCTATTTCTGTCGACAGACACCGGATATTGTTGTATTTGCTATATTAGGGAGTTGAAATGTTCTTTAAGTCTAAGAATTTAGACTCCCCGTCACACCCCAAAGCCACAAGGAACAGTAAAGTTATGATGACTTCTATTTAGTTGTAGTAATTTTCTGATCATTTGATGCTAATTTAACTTTCTTTTTCTATTCTCAGACTATGGTGAAGTCTTTTGAGGTGACCGAGTTACCAGGTATGTGACTCACACAGTCACACTTCACATTATTTATTTGTTTGGTCAACTGGTACATTTTTCTTGCATTTTTCGCCTTGATGCAGTCTTTTCTTGTTCTCTGATTTCTACTCTATGGATTTGCAGTTAGATCTGCCAAGTTCATTGCACGCAAACAGTGGGTCGTTGCTGGTGCTGATGACATGTTTATTCGTGTATACAATTACAATACGATGGATAAGGTCAAAGTATTTGAGGCACACACTGATTATATTAGGTGTGTGGCTGTTCATCCTACCCTACCTTATGTGTTGTCATCATCTGATGACATGCTTATAAAGCTTTGGGATTGGGACAAGGGCTGGTTGTGTACTCAAATTTTTGAGGGTCATTCCCATTATGTTATGCAAGTCACATTTAATCCGAAAGATACCAACACATTCGCTAGTGCATCTCTGGATCGCACCATAAAGGTAAGGGTTGAATTTTCTATCTGAGCAGCGATGCCTGTATGATTTGGTAGAACCCTGTTAGTGATAATCCCTCACTGTGAGTTCTTTTTCTTTTGTTCTTGTTCTCTTGCCAGATTTGGAATCTGGGCTCCCCTGACCCAAATTTTACATTGGATGCACATTTGAAAGGTGTAAACTGTGTTGATTACTTCACAGGTGGTGATAAGCCTTATCTTATAACTGGTTCTGATGACCACACAGCAAAGGTTTGCCTTATATTTTCCTCTCTCCTCTTCCTTCCTAAGTTCGTACATATGCAATTTGAAAAGTATTTGTGGCTATATTCATTGAAATAGGTGTGGGACTACCAAACCAAAAGCTGTGTCCAGACACTAGAAGGCCACACTCACAATGTTTCTGCTGTTTGTTTTCACCCTGAACTTCCCATTATACTTACTGGTTCTGAGGATGGTACTGTTCGAATATGGCATGCTACCACTTATAGGTAAGTTTATGCTAAAACTTTCTTATTAGTTATTACCGACATTTGAATATGTAGACTTTCATTGAACCTTGCTCTCTTATTGCTTTCAAGCACGATAGGACTTTATCGTATGGCACACTAGGTAAACATCCAACAAAATATACAACATGGGTGGCCATTTAGTTAACTTGTTTTACTGATTTCAGTATAGCAGTTATTATTAGAAAAAGTTGAATTCAGACTGCATAATTATTATTTGCATTTATACTATTTTGATTGATGTGTAGACTTGAGAACACGCTGAACTATGGTCTTGAAAGAGTTTGGGCAATTGGACATATGAGAGGTTCTCGCCGGTAAGTTGTACTTGTTTAATTCTTACTTTTAACCCATTTCTTTTTTCTTTTTTGTGGGGGTGGAGGTTGATGTCCATCTTAGGTCATGGAGTATTGGGTAGTTATTTGTCTTACTAAAAGGTTTATGAGCTTTGGTGTCCCGTGGATGTGAAAAACTGGGAGATAAGTCATGCAAGGTATAAAAGATCATTCAATCCCATGAGTAGCCAACAATTGAAGGTTGGAACAAGACGTGATTGAACTGAGTTATTTCTTGACTCGAATAGAACATTACAATTTATTTGTTGCATCTATCCTTGGGGGTGTTTAACTCTTATCTGGCTGCGACCTCGTCTCCTATTGCGGTCGTACTCTTTTACAGGATTGTAATTGGCTATGATGAAGGAACTATTATGGTAAAAATTGGTCGAGAAGAACCCGTAGCTAGCATGGACAATAGCGGGAAAATCATATGGGCTAAGCATAATGAAATACAGACTGTTAACATCAAGAGTGTTGGAGCAGATTATGAGGTTTAATTCAATTGCATTCTCATCTTTTGAACATCCTTATATCTGGAATGACATCTTTTTTGCTTCAGGTGTTGTTTAAATCCATTGTTCCCTTTTTCTTGTCAGGTTAATGATGGAGAAAGATTACCTTTGGCAGTGAAGGAGTTGGGGACCTGTGATCTTTACCCACAAGTGAGTTGGCCTTCTTTGGAAGTACTTGATATTCTCTCGTCTGCTTGTGATGAGTTAATTTTTATACTTGCGTGGTGGTCTTCTTGTGGATGTTGTCTTGGTTCTATTTGATTTGCAATGCAAATACTTATCATGCAAAGATGTCTACTAGATTAACTTTCATGATGTTCATTTGTGATCACATAATAAGAGTTAGCTGGTCGTGTTTTAGGTGTTTGACTACTTTTATGCTTAATGTACATTTTACTGGTCATTCTTGTTGTCCTGACGGGAGAGGGTTAATCCATGAACTAGTTTGTACTTTGTCGTCTATTTGCAATTTTCTTTTGATGTAAGTATCATTGTAGTAAGATGGTGTGTAGTTGTCAGTTTGGAGTAATATATGGTGCTCTCCTGTTTTTATATACAAAATGAAACTCATAGATGATTTGCAGAACTTGAACCATGTTTGAGAAACGTAAAAAGTCTTTGGCAGTCATTCTCAAGGGTGAACACTTAGATTTGCAGGTACTTTATTTGAGTACAAATTGGAAGTCATTTTTGTTTCCCGCCCAACCTCCTCCTAGAATTGAATGTGGACTGGACCAGCACTTGATCTTGTTGTTTCAGTTAGCATTTTTTTCAGTTTGGTGCCTCCAACGTTACTCCTATTATAGCTCTCTTTATGGTGCAATTGTTTTAGATTAGACCCAAGTTACCCAACTATCTTTTACATCTTTTTTCTCATTTGACTGGTGCAACCTCTAAGTTTGCATCTATCCTCATTGGATACTGTATCTCATGTACAGGTGGCACTCATTAATCTCAACATATAATCTCTCTTTTACCTAGTTGGTTAACATGTTTTAATTGCCATTTTGTGCCTCTGGCATAGTTTGCTTGATTGTTTACATTGCGTGCGACTCTAAGTACTTCTATGTGTGTCAGACACCTCACTCCTTAGTGTAGTTCTATGAAATAAATTCATGTCCTTTCTCCTGATATTATTGTGGTCCTACATTCCAACTACCATGCTTATCTCCTGCTAGTTATCATGTGACTTCCTTGTATAAAAACAGCAATTGTTAACATATATTATATGCTTTGAAACTATGAGAAAAGAATGCTGTTGGGATCTACATTAGTGGCATCATGGTTAATTCTTACTAATTTTAAATTTTGCTTTCTAGAGCTTGAAGCACAATCCCAATGGGAGGTTTGTTGTTGTCTGTGGAGATGGTGAGTACATCATATATACAGCCCTGGCATGGAGAAATAGGTCATTTGGTTCAGCATTGGAATTTGTTTGGTCATCTGATGGTGAATATGCTGTTAGAGAAAGTACGTCAAAGATCAAAATCTTCAG